>CM074302.1:940000-947500 GCA_037194245.1 Opsariichthys bidens | reverse complement strand
CTGACTTTAAAACTTTTAATTCTGACTTTATTTCTTGCAATTCAGACTTTAAAACTTATAATTCTGACTTTATTTCTTGCAATTCTGACTTTTACTATTACTATTACTACAATTACTTTATAACTTGCAATTCTTTCAATAAAACTTGTAATTCTGACTTTACATCTCGCAATTGAGTTTATATCGCAATTGCAAGAAAAAAAAATAGAATTGTGAGTTAAAAAGTCGCAATTATCTTTTTATTTTTTATTTCACGGCAGAAACAGGCTCCCACAGCTTTAGACTCCGTTCTGATTTGCACATCCGAGTCTTAGTTTTCAAGCTTTGCGCTTCAGTTCAGACTCGTCTCCGCCGCTCTGCGGTTTCGCTCCTCTCAGCTCACGAAACTACAAATAACTGCAATAATTGTGTGATCATCCATTGCACGACTTCGCAGAACTCACCTTTTGTAACCACTGCGTGTAGTTCTCCATGACGTGCTCCAGCTGCTGGATCTTCTGGTTGGAGAAGTCGGCTTCGGGTTGAGGTGCGTCCCGCTGAAGCGTGTTGGCATTGTGCGCCGTGCCCGCTTTAAACTCTCGACAAGCTCCTCCATCGCCCTCCGGAAGGATAAAAGTGTAGCTGCACTGTCCGTGTTGGATCCGGTGATATTTCCGACCGCTGCTGCTGTTGCCGGTGGCTTTCGGCGTGGAGCTTCTGAGTCCTTCTTCTGCTGCTCTTCTCTGCTCGGCTCCTCCGCAGTCTGCCACCACCAGCAGCGCCGCCAGGGACGCGCAGCGCCACACGAACCACATGGCAGGAGCTGGAGGAGGTCGCAAATATCAAAGTTCGTTCAAGGGTTCCGCCGGTTCCTTTAGCCCGAAGTCAGGTGGGATCAGTGCGAGCAGAGATGTTCAGACGCCGTGAACACGTCCGGACTGGACCGTTGCCTAGAGGTCATTATCGATCCGGTCACCTGCGCACAAAACACTAAACTCTAGTTGGACTTCTGGGGAAAAACTGAAGCCTTGAGAAACGGCATGCGAAACGCAGCTGCGCAGTTATGAGGAAAGCAAGCCAGCGTCCATGAAGATGTAGTCGGGAGTGTTGTCAGACCTCCCCTGGCGCTCTCTCTCGCTCTATGTTTCCTCTGTGTGTGACCGTGCGACTGAATGACTTTGCTCTGGGCTTCTAGCATGCTCTGCGCCGGCCCCTCGCAGTGACTGGACAGGAATGTGTGCATGTACGTGTGTGAGAGAGAGAGAGAGAGAGAGAGAGAGAAAAGGAAAGTGAAGCGTAGCGGGACCCCAGTAAAGAGGATGTTCTTAGTGCTTGAGGATCATTTTACAAGCTCTCTGACCCTGTGTTTGTGTAGTAGCCCTGCCTCCCGTTCTCTGAGCCTTCAGTGACCGACACACATTTAATGGACAGCTGATCAACTTTTACACTATATTCTCACAACTGCATTAATTCACATGGAATTGTCATCACTAACGCACGGTCATGTTTTCAACAGTAATCCACGTGACTTTCTTTTCTCCGTGAAACACAAGCAGAAACTTTGCCTAAAAATGAAAGTGAATGATGGCCATGCCATGTCAAAGTATTTTCAGAGGAAAGGTAACATGACTTGTTTTTTTATGGTGCTTTTATATGGTGTTTTTTTTATAACTTGACATCATCCACTTTTATTGTGTATATAGATTATAGATTATATATATTATATAGATTTTTCATTTTTCAGTCAGGTTTTCATAAAAACTGGATAGATGGGTGGATGGGTAGAATGACAGAAGGATAGAAAGAACGAATGATAGATTGAACAATCGATAGATCAATCGATGGATAAATAGACAGAACGACTGACTGATTGAACAACAGAATGATAGATAGAACTTATGATTGAATGATAGAATGATGGATAAATAGATAGATAGAATGACAAAATTACATAAGAGAGAGAGAGAGAGAGAGAGAGAGACATTTTCTCATAGCTGGTCACCAAAGAAGAATATTAGTAAAAGCTTTTTCAACGTCCCCAAAAATGTATAAATCAACAGATGGAATGTGACATTGTGCAACTCTGCTTCTATCATAAACACAAGCGTGAGATTCACAGCATCTCCCTCCTGCTTTCATGAAAACAACACTGGAATCCAGCACTGGCCTGATGGAGGAGCTGCATCATCAGAGACGGCAGCGGAGCACGAGCCCCGTTTGAACTGATCTCGGACCAGTTTTCCCGCTCACAATCCAACCAACTATTGTGAGATAAAAACAAAGAGCTGTTCTCAAACCACAACCCAACAGTTGGCAGGATTCTGTGCTTGGAGACAAAAGGTCAGAGGTCAAGTTTCAATTAAAGTCCCTCTCCCCCTACTATGGCAACCGAGCCGGGGCAGATAAAGACCGAACGTACTGACTGTGAGACAATGACTCAGTAATCCTCATAACAGCCCTCCTCCTCTTCCTCCTCCTCCTCCTCCTCCTCGCGGTCTCTAACTTGGATGTAGGCGCTCCAAGATAGCGAGCCCAGAATAACCCCGAGCCGTCTTAACTTAAAAGCATGAGTAAACATTTCTCTGAAATCTGACGCCACACCCCGTATCTGCACTATAGGCGTCTGTCTCGGTACCATAAAAGCAGCAAAACACACGAATTTCTGATTAGAATGATTACTGTTCAAAAATGATTAAATATCGTAAATTTAGACAATTCAATCTGGTGGGTTGTGACCCAAAAATGGGCTTAAGGGCACAGACAAGCAGAGAAAAACAAGGCAAAATTAAATATTAAATATTATATATTTATTATACATATTAAATTTATTATATTTATACATTTTTTATATATATATAAATTGGATTAAAAAATGTATAAATATGACTAAATAAAGATTAAATAAACATATAAATAATGTTAAATAAATAAACGGGGGCGAAAACATTTCCTATAACTTTTGTATCTTTAGTTTTTGACGTCAAATGCCATGTATCCATACGAATATTTTGGAATAAATTCATGCGCATTTGGTAGAATGAAGATAAATTAGGAAGATGTTAACGTGCATATTAATAAAATAATAGCAATAATACTAAAATACAAAAGTAGTATCAATTTACAGTGCATCCTTGGTTAATTATTTTAATATTTATTAATAATTATAATAATTAAATAATAGTCTATGGAAATATCAGTGAAGTCAACGTTTGATTGATGTAAATGTGAGTCGTGAAGTAAAAAGCAGCTCCAGCTTTAGTTTCCCACTGAATCCGAGCCTCTATATCATGTTTACAGTGTAGCGGGTCAGAACTTCAAAGACCAACATGATGAACACTATGTGATCTGGCGTTTACTCAAGTTTTCGGGGAAATGCACAAACCGTGCATATTTACACCGTCATAATTGATTTGTGTAAAATACACACCAAAGTCTGGGCTGGAATGTAAACACAGAACTTGCTGCGAGAAAACAAACATCTTATTCACGCTGCTGCTTTTAACCGCTTAGACTCCCAGCGCTTTCATCACGGACCGCAACATATATAATATCCCAGCTAACAAAAGTACATGATAACGTTATTTCTCAACACGTCCAGATTTGAAATGTTTTTTGTTTTTTTTTTGATCTTGGTCATCTGAACGTTAAGGGAACATTCCATTTCATCGTTCTTCAAACACTATGTTACTTTTGAATGTTCTCGGAACATTCTGAAACAAGTTGGTTCTGAAACCAACAAAACATTTCAGGGAAAAAAAAGTGCTAACGTTTTGAGAACCCCAGTAACACAGTTCTTAGGAACGGGAGGGAGGAGGCGGGAACCGGCGAACGTTCAACAACTTTAATTAAACAAATAAGCAAACAATAAAATGAAAGTAAAATGGCGGCAGTTCCTCACGGCGACTGCCGCCCACATAAACAAAATAAAGCACAACATAAAGTCCTCTCTCGTCCTTCACTGTCGTCGCTCCTCTTTTATGCTTCCGGAGCTCCTCCGTAAGAGACACGAGACCGGTGTAGCGCGCAGCTGACGCTCATTATCTGTTGCGTCACCGGCCTGCTCGTCACACCCCTTTTTAATTCCCCGCGTTTTTGTGTGTGTCCCTTTAAATGCAAATGAGCTGCTGCTCCAGAAGAGGGCGGAGCTTTAACAGCTCAACAACAACAAAGCTGGAGAATCTCACGCAGACAAAATGAGGAAAGTGTTCAAACGGATGGAGAGACTCAGGAAGTCGTTTCTGAACGGTTCGTGGATAAATTGATGTTGTCGTTGCTGTGGAGTTGATCCACTCGTCACTAGCATGTGTCGTCACGTTCGTCTTTTCTCCTCGTTTGTGACGGCAACAACAACACTCGACTACAACAACTCTAAAGCAGCCCGACATGGCCCCACCCCCTTTGTTGCGTGTTCTCGGGGCAGGTTTATGTAAATTTTCGGGTTTGTGATGTCACTAACCCGGGGAGAAGCTCGTTGCAGTCCTTAAAAGGTGATTTCTGTAAAAGAAAATCTCTCTCTTTGCATTGAACTTTGAGTGTCGTAACTGTGCAGATGTTCGTTATGATCAAACAGCGACATTACACACTAACTAAAGCTAAAAAAGTCAAATCAGAATCAACAATCCCTTTAAAGACCACATATCTTTGAACAAACATTATATTAACATTAGTGGGAGAGAGTTTGTTCTGAGCTGAGATCGTTCTCTAAGCCTTTAATGCACACTGAAGATGTTTTAAATTCTAAAGGTCATGCGTATTCAAGAAAACAAATAAGCGCTTAATCATAAAAAAAAAAAAATGCAACAGCAGCAATTTCTACAGTAAAAAAAAGCAAAACAAAAATAGGCATAAAGAAGCCGGTGCACGAAACGCCAAGCACAACAACGATGATGTGAACGTGACGAGCTCTTCATTGTCTCAACGGCTCTCCTGCGGCTGGAGTCTGGCAAAACATTTACTCACAGGGGGCTTCTTTGTGGATGACGGCGTTGAACCGATGCCAGCGGACTTATTCATCCATTTCACTGGATAATTACCAAGCACTAATATGTCACACAGCCGCATTCTTCCGTCTTCAATGGACCGGTTCATCCCATCCATAACCGAGGCCTCTCAGTTCATCGGTTCAAAACGGCCTCGTTGAAAAGTGTCCCACTGAAGGCTCTCGACATCTCATTTGATAGCATATCAAGCCCGGCGAGCTTAACGCACCCCATTGAAAGCGCCGTTTCAATGGCTGGAGCACATTTTGAATGTTTTGTGGTGAATACGCGACCATCGTCCTTCACAAACACAAAGTGGCTGCACAGAGAAACGAATTGGGCCTCGAAAGAATAAAAGACAGACATAAAATAGCACTCGTGACGTGTCCCAAAGAGAAGAGACATGTTTAGTCTGCTTTCTTGCACCTCAGTCTAATTCTTTAGGACAGACGGTTTGATCGATTCTTTAAACAGCCCGGCGTGGCACACGCACATGAACCGAAGACCGCCGGATGAATGACGGGCTCCAACTCCGGCTCGACTCCGGCTGGATCTCTTGGGCAAAACCGGCAGAGCACACGGAGCTCTGGGTATGTCAAAGCAACCCTCTGTCTTCCTCACTGATGGGAAAGTTCATGTCAAGTTTACGGAATGTGCGCTCTTGTACCTGTCAATCAAATGCCGTGCAGCGCATTGATGTTTATAGTCTTGATTACGGAGCGCAGATGTGCAAACGACACCGACGGCTGCTTTATTACTGGCATTGCGGTGTTTTATCAGTGGAATCATGTCAGACATTTTTTTTGCTCATTTTCATAGGTATATTCCACCTTGTTTAGGTGTTTGCTGCCTTTCATTCTTCAACAACAGCCTTTCTGCAAAGCTTGCAACCCGTTGTGATATTCATACAACAATCCAAGCTGAAAGGTGTCAAATGCACGGAAAAAAACCCCCGTTCTTTTTCAGTATTTTTGTCTTGTTTTCCATCTAAACATTCTTAAATCAAGTTGCATTTACTCCTTTTGAATTCCGATTATTTTTCTGACTTCACTGACAGTTATTTTTTCTGGTTTTAGGCACAAATTCGATTCATTTTTATTGAATAAAAAAAAAAAAAAAAATATATATATATATATATATATATATATATATATATATATATATATATATAATGAAAATTTAATATCTTAAGTTCTCAATTAAATGCATCGTGATTTAAGATTTAAAAAAAAAAAAAAGGTGCAACAAAAATGTAAATGGTTAAAGTCGAACCTTATAAACAATAATGTTTAGTTATTATAATAGTTGTAATAGTGAGAATTTGACCTTAAACTAAAGTGTGACCAAAAAATATCGTATGGAGTTACAAACTATTTCATAACTACAGTACAAACTCATTCATTCAAACATGTATGCATTCGTCATCATCTGTTTTCATATTTAGGCCTATGCATATTAAAAGTGTTTTCTAATCAGCTATTTTACAGAGTCTCCTATTTGAGATTGTCCTGAAATAAATAAATAAATAAATGAATAAATAAATAAAGTATAGATATATTTTTTTTAAATTTTTAACTTTAACTATATAATTATATTGTAGTTAGTGGCAATTTAATATTTTGCTCGGTTTGTTTAGGAGTTACATAAAAAAATGACCCATGCACAACATTTTTTTCACCTCGTTCTATCAAAATTTTGCCATTTGGGCTTAAACGTGTAGCCAACGCCCCATGTACCACGTTTCGTCTTGATTGGGATTGGGTTTGAAGATATTTGCAAATGTTGTTTTAAAGCTAAATCGCAACGTTGCACAAACCATAAGGCAAAACCTATCATGTTAGGAATCGCTGAACTCCGCAAGGATTCAGGACACCCATGAAAATAAGTCAACCAAATCAAAAGTTATGAGGACCTATTTCTCGAAACTCCTTCAGAGCATCGTGCTGATGACCCATATCGAGTTTCATAATGAAATACGGCTATTTGCTTCAAAATACAAAATGGCCAATTTGGTAAAAAGTGTTATTCAAGAATGATTGGGTTTATCATAAAGCTTCTGAAGATGATCCGATTTGAGGAGTTCGAAAAAGCAGTTTTTTGGGTTGGAAAATTTGGCGGGAAAAGTTTCATGACAGACTAGCGTGCAACAGAATTGTATTGAATCAGGAATAACAGGGAAAAAAAATGATTCAAACCCTTATGGTTTAAACGTTATTAGCGCAAGCATGGGAGTGAAATTTTGGACAAGTGGTGGCGCTAGAGAGTTTGATCTAGAGACACCAAATTTGCTGTGGCCAATGCTGGGACTGACCTCTATCAGTGTGCCAAATTTCATAACTTTCCTGCAAGCGGTTCTATGGGATGCCATAGACTTCCATAGCAGAAGAAGAATAATAAGAACGCCAACGGATGCGATTGGAGCCGTCGCAGCTTCAGTGCTTGGCTCCTGATAAGGCATAATAATAACGCTTTTCTCATCAAGCGTCCAGTTAAAGCACCGTCCAGTTTCATCCAAATACAGATACGGATCATTTTGAGTAAT
>CM074302.1:917500-935000 GCA_037194245.1 Opsariichthys bidens | reverse complement strand
CAGAAAGAGAGTTACAAAAGAAGAAGAAGACAAAAAAACATATACAAATACAGAAGTAGACAGAAATGTTTATAATGACCAAAAATAATCGCGATTATGATTTGTGCCATTATCGAGCAGCACAAGTGTGTGTTATTCCGTTAAATTCATGCAACTTTCCGCGAATTGATTCATCTAGAGAATTAAAACGGGAGCCTTCTCAAGATTAATTTCCTCGTTTTTCCTTCAGTTTGACCCCGACACAGATGATGTGCTGATTGTACAGTTCAAGTGTGTTTCGTCAAAGCTCGGATAAAACTAAAGCAGTCGTCATACTATCAAGAACATAAATGTAAAGACTCTTTTCCTCTCTCTCATGAAAGATAGACATAAACAGTCCAATAAATCTCTCGGACGAGGCGGTTCCCGTACCATCCCTGCATGATTGAGGATCACAGACCCCACGGAAGACAGGACGGGGTTTTGTCAGTTCTGTAATCCTTTAATGGTCCTTTAATAGCAGTTCAGACGGACAAAAAATGATGTAGAGCGTCAACAGAAAACTGTGGAATGGAAAGCAACAGATCACTTTAACTTTTTAAGTCTCCAACGCTCACCGAGACTACATTTATTTGATTAAAAATGCAGAAAAATTGTGAAATATTATTACAATTTAAAATAGCAGTTTTCTGTGTGAATATGTAGTAAAATATAATTTATATCCAGTGATCAAAGATGAATTTTCAGTCTTCTGTGTCACATGATCCTTCACAAATCATTCTGATATGATGATTTGATGCTCATATCAATGTTGAAAACAGTTTAGATTTTTGTGGAAACCTTTTTTCGGGATTTTTGATGAACGGGAAGTGTTTATTTGAAACAGAAACATTATGCATGTCTTTCCTGTCACTTTTGATCTATTTTATGCACCCTTGCTGAATAAAAAGTATTAATTTCTTTGGAGAAAAAAAACTTTCGAACGGTAGTGTACATTTACAAATTGCCAGTCCCAGAGTAGCAGTGTGTGTTTTACTGTGTATACAGTGCATGTTTTTAATATATACATTCAGTCAAATGTGATTGTTGTAAATTGCCATAATTACCGGGCAAAGTTTTGAAAACTATGAGGTTGTCTTTCACTGAAACAGGCCCAAACATGAAAAAATAGCGGAAAGTCAATAAACACACTCGAGTTGAACATTATAAAACAAACTTTCGGGTCTCATCGACTCTAAAAATCATTAAGCAAGGATCATTTCAAACCCAAACACCTGGACTGTCAGAGCTTCAAAACACACGAGACGAATGATGTCCGAAATAAGCTTCCATTACATGGATCTGCACTGCAGCGGGAAAGCTTTTCTCGAACACGGACTGGATTGGTCACAATCACATTCATTCATTCCCCAACACCTGATATGTGATACCTAACAGAAAGTGAGGCGTTGTGGGAGACGTCCCGTTTCTTCCCGTTTCGTCGGATTCCAAAGAGCAAAAGGTTCCGAGCAAAATCTCACTCCCTATCAACTGTAGGGGTTCTTGACTCAATTTTATGTCAAAAACTTTCTATGTAAAGAGAAATGATTGCCTAATAAGCGGATAAAGCGAAGCTCAAATGGGACTCGTGATAAGATAATATGTCACAGCTTGTTGTCTTCAACTTCCACGCTGCTCTCCGTGAAATGATCTCAGGTTGTTTTGCGCTGAAATATGTGACCGTATCGCAGCATCGTTCTCTAATATTTAATTGCACAGGAATTATTTCATTTGATTCCAGAGGAAAAGTCAGATTGTTTTGAACTCCGTGCCCTGGAATGTCAAGCAACGGTAAGTCACTGGACACGTCACACAAATCACTTTCACACAGTCTCTCCGTATTTTGACGTGTCCTTGACACGGTAAGCTCTATTATGCATTCTTTCAGGAAACTAAGATGATTTAATAGTTTTGTTTTTGGTTTCATTATTACCCCACCCGGATTCATAGAACGGGAAGGCTAAAGTTTGCGTTAAAGGAATTTGTTTCATTTGCATGTTGTTGCCAACTGCAATTTCCACTGACCCCACTGGCTGTTTTTGGGCTCTACTAGAAGAGGTTTTCATGCTTCAATGCTCATTATTTTCCCCATATTGCCAAGCGGACTTCACCACCACAAGTGAGATTTCGATCCGAAAGGAGCGTACACGTTCAGTTTAAAGGGAGCATCGATCGATGCATCACTTCGCGAGAAATGGAGTGGGAAATTGCGTATCGCTCCGGCACTTGAAAAAGTTAGAATAAAATAAACGCAGTAAAAAAGTTGATTATGAGTGCATGTAAAGTGCAAACCTCATAATTATGGTAAAGTTAGATTAAATAAAACGCATGAAACATCACAACAGCGCCGCTACCAGTATTGAATTAAAAGGTTCCATGAATGTTGAAGGTTCTAATGAATTAAAACACGGAAGTATTATGCAATCATTCGAGACATTTCTCCTTATAAAGATCTTTTTTGGCGTAAAGTCTCTTTAAAATTGAGAAGGAACCCTAAAGTTCCAAATAGAACGCCATTGAACCTTTTTCTTTTTTCACGAATAACTCTTTAATCCATAAAACAAGGCAACAACAAAATCGCGGCTTTGATTTCCAAGGAATGCATGGACTGATAAATATATATGGCTATGGATAAATGATGCATTAAAAAAATGTGTAAATGTAAATAAAAATCAAAACCAACGTCCATGGCTCCATGGTGTCCAGTATGAGCGAGGATTTGGAAATGTGCTGATAAGAACACAAATAAAAATTCTCTCTCATAATATCCAGCAAAACTCTAGTCTCTAAAGATGCCTTTCCACCGTCAACCCAAAACGTTCTCGATTTGAACGGTTTGTAATCAAAACTATAACTGGAACCATTCATCAACGTTCTTAGAACCGTTCGGCCTGCCAATGGAAAAGCGGCTTTAGTTCCTCAGATATCAAACATTACATGTCAAGGCCACCCACTCCACATTGCTGGGGTTTCACAACTTATATCAAGGAATCCACAGACAGAAATGGGACAGAGCCAAGCGGGTGCCTTTCAAACACAATCCAACACAAAAGCTGTTAATCAAAAAGACATTATAGGAAGGGCGGCCATACGTTATGCTCTGCATTACACTGCATTTCACTGCAAGGCATTCTCAGAAAAGAATAAGAGCCAAGAAAGCATGCTTTGTTTCTGGTCAAAAGGTGAAATCTCCGTAACAAATGCTGTGACTAACATCAGTGGGAAAATAAATACATTTTCCAGTGAACGCCGCGTTGAGAGCTGGTTCATCCCTTGAGCCGTCTTTCTTATTACTGTAGACATTTATAGACCCTTGCAAACTTGATGGAGACGAATGATTATGAAATTGAGCCCAAGTGAATTCTGAGCACCAAATCGCGGGGCATATTCTCCTCAGAACATGGTGGCGAAGTCATTGCGTCAGTGTTGCTTTTTATTGCTCAAACACAATGGGGTCGGATGACTGTGACTCCTCTTTGTGAGGCCATTCCAACACATTGGAGACTTAAAACCATTAACCTCAATGCAAAACATGCATTGCACGACAGATCGACACGTCTTTGCTGGGAGGCTTAGGATTTGTTTTATGACTTTAGCCATATATCAGCCATCACACATGCAAACCGCTAAAAAACCAGAGTTGCTTTACGAAAAAGAGGGTCTTGGTCCACTTCCAAACGATCTCTGGAGTTCAATTTGGTTCGACTGAAATATGAACACAACACTGACCAAAGACATCTAAACAAACCCAAAAACACGGCATGATTTCACAAGATGCAAGGACAGCATTCTCGGGCATACCTGGTTCTTCTTGTTGCGCATGACGAACGGTGAAGCAGTTCCGTCTTCGCAAGGTTGAGTTGAAGGTCCTTCATCCGGGAATAAATGTCTGTCAGGCAGGCCGAGCATAACCATCAGATCGGCTAGCTGGAATAAGAGGTAGAGTTGTGTGTCATCAGCACTGCATTGATAGGAAAAAACCTGTTTCTGAATGACAGATCCTTGTGATCACGTGTAGATGGAGAAAAGAAGCGGTCCGAGCACTGAGCCCTGAGGTACCCCGGTAGCTACATGTTGCTTTTCTTTGCTCTGGACCAAGAACGAAGTGAACCACAAGTAAAATATGCATTAAGCTCGCTAGAATAAAGTTAGAGTTAGCTTATTTTATATTCATTTAAAAAAAAAAAAACTGATTGAATCATTAATATATGATGCAACAACACCATTCAGCACAAGTTATAAATAATTTAACGCAGAGAGTGTTGCCTCCAGGTTCCATCTGTGATTACTCACAAAAGATGTCATATCATACTCTATGTATGCAAAGACTTTTAGCATGAAAAAATAAATAAAATCTAATTTGCAGGGGGAAAAAAACACAAATGCCCCAACACATGGTGTATAACCCTGTGACCTCGGGTCAGGCAATCAAACTGGCTCGTATTTGTTGATCTTAGTCTTCTGACAGTTTACCAAACTAGGAGGTTGTTAGAGAGAACATTTCCTAGTTTGCACAGATGGGTGACTATGTTACTTGTTTAAAAAAAAAATTGACAGGCTCTCAAAACTAGCTGGAGCCCAAATGTTTACTTATACTGTCCGACAAAAGGGAAGTCTTTTATTGGGAAAAACACCATTTTTTGTTAGTTAGTTATGATAGTGAGCACATATTACTAAATTACAGCTTAAATGATGCATTCATTTTCCCAAAAGTTTTTGAGAGAAATATTTCTTAGGACAATTTTCAGTCTCTTGATTTGAAGTTCTATATAAATATATTCTATGCTTTTGTCTCCGATAACTAATTGGGTGAACTGTTCTTAATTATATAAAACTTTTTTAAACAATAAAGATGTAGTAGTTTTTAACAGTAAAAATATTCAAATCTGATACAATTAACTCCAAGCAGCATTCTTTTTAAACATTCGTGAGCAATTACGAACATTAGATACGCTCTAATAAATGAATTTGCGCACAATCTCCACTTCTCAATCGCGGGTCAGTTTGGGATTACGGTGAAAAAGAGCAGGGAAGTCTTTCAAAGATCGTTCATTTGACATTCTTTCAAAACTTGAAACAGATCATATCCTGCAAGAGGAAGTAAAACAAAGCATAGAATTCCTATTTTCCAGAAAGCGGTTTGGATCTGATCACTGACCTTTTAAAAACATCAATCTCTAACAGGAAAGAAAAGATGATTGATAGAAACATTATGCGGACCGATGATGGTTTTGATCCATTGTGATCCGACTGAATGCCAAGAACCAGGTAAAGAAGAGCAGACGAGCAGAGGAAGTGCAATCATAATAATTCCGATGTTTCCGGCCAACAGCAAAGTGTGTTATCAATATAGTCCAGATACGCTTTATCAATATTCCCCAAAGCACGAACGTATTTGCACAGTCCGACATTTAAAACCTTTGTTTTCAATTGTAATGAAGTCAAGCTCAAACTTTCAATATTCACTTTCATTTAGAAGCTCACACAAACCTCTCTTGCATGAATAACAGTGTTATTTTTATTATTATTTTATTTAGTATCAATAATATTTTAATTCGCTTTTATTTTTAGTTTTCAGAGCTACAGCGATCTGTCACGACACATTAAACACACACTAGACGCTATTTATTGATTCAACTTCAACTTAAAAAATTACAATATTTGAGATTTGAAACATGAGAGCGCATGGCTTGTCGCACATAGCAACAGTAACTAAAGGGGGCGGGTCTTTGCGGACGGTCAATGGCTGGGTTTGTCCATTTTCAACCCGACTTGGGTTGTTTTTAGAGTGCATGATGGGAACCTCTAAAGACTCTCTATATGACGGACCCCTTTAAGCTTCTTGACAGAACCTATCAAGTGCAGACTTATGCTCCTCATGCGCAGCCAGGAAAGGCTGTTGGCGCACAGAGATGAGTTCCTTGGGACCGGGCCTAACCTGTTTGTCACTGCCACTTTGGGCAAAATCGCACAACTGAGTTGCTCATTAGCACAAGCCAAGGGTTAGAAATACACCTGTCCCGAGTCGTGGAGTCTTCATGGGAACAGCGAGAGCAGCCAAACCGATCTTCCACCACCACGGCCAGGCAGAGAGACATCACACGGCGTGATGAATCACTGCTTCTCTGGCATATGCTGTGAAGCGCTTTTGATTACAGCAGTGAAGTGCTCTCTGGGGAACTACAGCACTAAATAGCCATAAATTCAAAGGGAACATACTGTCAGCGATGGCTAAAACTGGTCCTAATGATTGCCTGACTTGATGTGCACCTTCGGTGGCATTCTAGTCCAGGAACGAACGGAGCGGGCAGATGCATATCAACAGATGGAACGTGTTCGCCAGGACCCTTCACACCCATGGGACAATTCATGATATGCCTTCAGTCAATCGATTAATCAATCAATCAATCAGCAAACCAATCACTCAATCAAAAGTGTTAATCATAAATCTAAAAGGGTGAAAAAATTATAAATATCATAATAATAATAATAATAATAATAATAATAACAGTTTATGCATGTAGTAGATGTTTTTGTCAATAGCGATATACAAAAAAAATATAGGTAAATTAAAATGAAAAAATAAAAATAAAAAATAAAATAAAATAATCAGTAAATTAAAATGAAAAAAACAAAATCAAATCAAATCAAAAAGGCTGAATGGGTCGCATTGCTATATTCAATGCCAGGATCAGTCAAACACATTTGTGGGACATTCACTGTATAGATTATCCACGATCAAACCCCCCCTAGTGGTTATAGTGTCATTCAGACCACTGAACTCTCCGAAAAAGTGGGACAAACCCCCCAAAAAAGACATATTATTATCATCTAAAATTATTATTCAGATATATTTTAGCAATGAAATGAGGAAAAATAAAAAAAATAAAATAAAGATAAAAAATAATATATATTTTAAAATATGAGATATATAAAAGATATATAGAAAGATATATGATACATAAAATTATTATGCTGATCATATATATATATATATATATATATATATACACAGTCCCAGACTGGACTCCTCTGTATTTATGTGCAAACCTTCAATTTTAGTCAACCGATGTCCGTCCTGTGAGGATGTGAGTGTGTCTTTTCTTTTTATGTTAGGTCAGTGAGTCATTTGACCTTTTTAAATTTATGACAGCATAAGTTTCACGCACAATCATAGACTCGCAGGCATTTCCTGACCGGCACTGGCAGATATCTATAGACATACTGCTTCACTTATAGAGGAAGACGAACACGCCAGTCCGCTTCAACAGAACTGAACCGCGCTCTTTCACAATGTCAGATGACCGTTTGAAAACATACGAGCAAAAGTGTGAAAAAACTTTTCAAAGGTGTTTTTTTTTTATTCTCTTTTTTTGAAAGAAATGAACGCTTGTATTCAGCAGGGATGCAGGTTAAAACATCCATAATGTTACAATATAGTCAAATAAATGCTGTTCATATATGTATAACTGTTCGCAACAGTGTATCATATGGTTTCGATTATTCTAAAACATACAAATACGCAGCGATTGTGTTCTTTTGTTTCCAGCTCTCATCACACTGTTGCTATGAGGTGAAGGGCAGATAAACTCCACAGACTGAAACCCGTCACAAGAGTAAAGAGTCTATTAATAGAGATATGAAAGGTTTGGCATCAACAGTGTCAGTGCATGAAGTTCATGCGACGTCAAACAAACATGCCTTGCAGTATTTTGCTTGTCTAATTATCAAGACGGCATGGGCTTAAGTCAGACGATCGCTGGAAAGCGGGGGTTGCTGGGAGCCCGTGTGTATCTGCTCTTTTGTGTCGGGGTCACGAGGCCTTATGGACGCTCACCCAGTTGGCAGTGAACCCTAGCTGTAATTCCCAGCATCCTCCATTCAAACCAGAGCTGGAACGAAGGAAGCTGGCCGCTGGGAGTCGTGCGCTGCTCTGAATTTAGATGACTGGAACAAAAGCCTAGATTCTCCATCAGAGCTCAAAAACTGGCTCATCACAACAGAGCAACTACAGCTTGATTTATAAAGATTTGTGGGCTTTGTTCGGCTTATTCTGATCTGTGCGTTTTATCACGCAAACTGACCGATATCAGGTTTCCTGCCAATCATGCGCAAAGAGTCTGGAACGAAATGCCCGTTCAACATGCTCGCAGACAATAAAGATGATGATGATGATGAAGTGGCGTCGTTCACATTTTCTAATCGTATGAACCTGGCACGCATTTATCAAAACAAATCCCTTTATTTATATTTATCCCTAATTTTTTACTTTGGACTGCTGGACCTGAAGCCATGGCTCATCTATGGCAGGATTTGCAGAAATTGCAGTCGAATCATGCTGGTAGTCGACGCAAAACAATACGACAAACCATTTTTCCCAGTAGCCAGGGTTTTTACACTTTTAAAAGTTGGGTTGAAAATGGACAAACGCAGTGACTCTCTCTCTCTCTCACACACACACACACACACACACACACACACACACACACACACACACACACACACACTCACTCACTCTCACACACTCACTCTCTCACTCACACACACACTCACTCACTCTCACACACTCACTCTCTCACACACACACACACACACACACACACACACACACACACACACTCACTCCTGGACTTCACTACATTTCCCAGAATCCCCTGTACCTGTCATTGATCACTGCACCAGCTGAGGCTCATTATACACACAGTATTTAAGCTCAACACGAGGTCTTGTTTACATTTCTGAGCGTTACTTTACTGTCCAGTCTGCCTGTCCTCTGGACTTAGTTCTCTGTGTTTTTGGACTCTGCTTGTTTGCCGCCTGCCTCGACATATCTGCCCGTTTACGTTTATGATTCTGCCCAGCCTCGGGCATTCCTGTTTGCTGATATTTGACCATTACCCGTTTGACCACGTTTCTCAATAAAAGCCTGCAGTTGGATCTGCACTCTTCATTACAATACGTCTGGATTAAAATGAACCCAAAATATATCGGAAATTAAAATTCAGACACATAATTACTAGAGACAACAATAATAATTAAAAGGTGAACATTTGTTCATAAGAAATTCAATAAATACTTATTATTTCATTGTTATTTATTAAACAAATTAATCATTTTTTGGGTTCATTTGACACAACAATTGAGTTAAATAAAACTACCCAGCAGGTTGGACAAACATTTAACCCAACCGCTGGGTTTTTAAAACAACCCAATCACTGAGTTTGTCCATTTTTTAACCCAACATTTTTTAGAGAGTAACTATAGAGCAGCTCTACAGAAGTCAAAATAGTCTTCATTCGTCTCAATTATTTTGTGCTCTCATACGATCTTATTTCTGCTTTCTAAAAATGCATTAGTTTGTGTAGAAACTATAAACCAATATCAATAAATGCAGGATTGTTCTCTGTCAGTTCATGTCATTAACGATAATAAGGATTAAAGTGTGTATATATATATATATATATATGTGTCATTTTTACTCTGAACGATTGGTCGCTCATTTTGTGAACAAATCTAGACAACAAAACAATTGCATACAATATCTTTAAGACAGCGAAAAGGATGAGGCAAATTTTGGGAAAATTCCCAATGCGTTCGGTGACAGTTCAGCGGTCTGAAAGAGTTAAAAGAAGCTCATCTACTGCACTGAACAGGAACATGCCCGTCATTTTTCAAAGACATGAGCTTCAAATGCACGTGTGCTAGATAACATTATTCAGCTCGATTTAGAGAAAACTAAAGTCTTGAAGAACATCAAGGGCACGACAGAGAGAAACAGACTGAAAGAGAGCGATAAGACGAATCAGAAATAGGCTTACAGTGAGTAGCCAGAGATTACCGGTAAAACATCCACTTTAAAGACCAACAGTGCATTCTTTTAATTGAGCTTAAAAGTGTCTTTTTCTCCTTTTCTTTCCCTCGTTTGGTCCATTTCTACAGTCTATATGTGTGTCACATGCTCCACACAGGACCTGGAAGGACAGTAATCCGAAACCCCCGAATTACTTTCAAATATCGGAAGAGTCGGATTGATCCTGCCAGGCGTTAACCGCTTTTCCGATTTCCTGATTGAGCTCCTGGGAGCTGAACCCGTTTACGATATAAAATATAATTGCATTCACAGCGAACGAGGTGCGATCGAGTCGCGCTTTCTAGCGAAAATTCAGTAACCGCTTTATTATCGCAACTAACGGTTGACTGTGTTAACAAAACTTGAATCTGACAAGCGCTGTGCAAATCCAGGAAATGATACATCCTCATTTATTTGTAATTATGCTGTATTGCTCCCAGATGCAGTGCATTATGGGCAATCCATCAGGGGTTCGCCAATTGAGCTGGGGTTTGTTGTCCAGCGCTGACACGTTCACCTTCGGTCACTCGCTGTTTACGTTGGCCTCGGCGAGCGCACAACTGTCGGCGTGACATCACTAATGCGGGACAAATCCCGAGCGGTTGCTGCGAGTGTCAACGGATGTCTTTCTGCGATATCCGAGGAGTTTCGCCCTGAGCCCTGGAAATCTAAACTGGGCTTTCAACAAAAGGTCACAGCGAATATTCTGTTAACTCTTTACTCGCCGTCACTTTCCGTCATTTGTGTGTTTTCGCTGGAATACGGTTGTGCATCTTTACAAATTACGTGATGAAATTGTAGTTTTTCTATTACATTACGCATTTTAGGGTTACTTTTAACCGTAACTTGTTTATCGCATGGACTTGAATAGGATAATCTTGTACGATAGAGAAAATATCATAAATATATGTTGAAAATGTGTCATAAAACAACATGACGTTGGGGTTTGTGAAGAATCTGCACTTTATTAAAAGGTAATAATTGTACAATTTTAAAATAAAAACAATCAAAATGAAACAAACAAAAAAAAGTTTACGCATTTTATTCATTATGCCGTGTGGACTGAAAACCGCCAGACTGACAGCAATCGGCTGTTTTAGATTTATAGGGGTCCTTTTACGAAGACTTGATTTTGTTTGTGGGGTGTACTAAAATATGTTCTCATGTTTGTTTTTGTTCAAAAAACGCTTTATTTTTCACATATTTGACATTATTACAGCTCCTCTCTCCCCCCTGTCCCGCGTTGATGAAGCTCCTCCTTCCGAAATGCGACATGTGCTGTGATTGGTTAGCTGGCCCAGTGTGTTGCGATCGTCACCGCCCTTTAACAGCAAAATAAAAAAAATAAAAAACCCTTCCTACTCCAGCTTATGGCACTGAGCAATGTATGAAACTTGCATTGCGAGCACTTCCTGTGTTATCTGCCAATTCATGAAGAATCGCTTGTTTGTTTTCCTCACTTTGGATAAAAGCGTCTGCTAAATGACTAAATGTAAATGTAAATTCCGCTCTGGTGTAACGCGTCAATTTCAAACCGGATTTAATGTGAACAAGCAAGAGGATCGATGATTTTTTGTCATTTTCTGATACGGTGTATTCCACCATTCAATTATATTTATCAGAAAACTATGGCAATACAAAGGGACGATGAACAGCAGAAAACCAAAGCAAGAGCTCTTTTATATGCTCAAACCGCCACATTACAGACTAACTAAAGCTGAAAAGGTGAAAAAGCATAATCGGACCCCTATAAAAGAAGAATTAGTGCGCATCAATACATTGTGAATAATTTACCGCCATTTTTTGAATATTATGTAACCGTGTAATCGATACAAAATGTAACTATTTAAAAATACATCTTTTTTTTATAATCCAATTACATAATCCAGATGATACGTAATCGGTTACATTATAGAACATCCAGATCCAAAAACAAGCAAAGAGGGAAAAAACCAGAAGTCGTTTACGCGCATCAGTGATCATAAAATATTACTGAATGAAACGTCGAACGCACGAAACGACTCCATCTACGTTTGGCTAATCGTTCTGAATCCAAAGTCTTTGACAAACATGCATTTATGTTGCATTTTTTATTTAACGTACCCACATTCAAGCACTGAGAAAAAAAAAGTATGCATGACGCTAGTTTGTTTCTTTCTTTTGATATATTGAATGTTTATATATTCAAACAACAAAATATTCTGGGAACACTGTTAAAAAAGGGTTGCCAGCCAGTTACTGTAAACTTTACAGTAGTGTTACTGTAATTTAATTGACAGAATTCCCCTGTATTCTCTGATTACAGTAATTTACTGTATTTTTTAAATTAAGAAGGGTCAATTTACAGCAATATTCTGTAAATTTGAGTCAAACCAACACGTGACCCCAGAATGCATTGCAGTTTTACAGCAATATGCTGTATTATTACAAAAAAAACAGCCAGCGGCTGTAAAATAATGCTGTAATTTTTACAGCAATTCATTACAGTGAACCATGAGAGTTTTGTGAAAATGATCACAGCACAGATGGAGTAGATCGAGTTCTGGTTTACGCAGATCTTGTTTTTGGATCTGGAAGGTGCGTACCAGCGCCACCTACAGTACAGCAGAAACCCGAATCGCCAAAAAAAAATCTCACGATCAATGGCGGAGAAGCGTTGAGGGAGAATCTGGCGGGTAAAGAGTTAAAATACAAATCAACGCTTGCAATTGCGCTTTGAAATACGCCAATCAACATTGAGAGCTTCTTCAGGGACGTTCTTTATCAAACCAGCGCTCTTTCAGGCATCTGCTCAGAATCTGTAGTTTCGCTCCAGCTGTGAATGGAGGCTTTGTGCGGTTTGAGGGAAACCTGCTCTCTGGGAAGTGTCGGAAGGCTAGTACTTACATTGTTATCTGAAGATAGAGGCCAGAAATGGTTTCCAGACTCCTGCAGTTCTTCAGCACAAACTCTGGACTGATCCGCGGGCACGTGCAGCGCTCCAGAAGTTCGTGTATTCATAAAGGCTTTCCAATCGTTTGGCACCATTTC
Organism: Opsariichthys bidens; assembly: GCA_037194245.1. Lineage (NCBI taxonomy): Eukaryota > Metazoa > Chordata > Actinopteri > Cypriniformes > Xenocyprididae > Opsariichthys > Opsariichthys bidens. The sequence goes on along the minus strand of CM074302.1, from coordinate 922,102 downwards.
GAACTGAAGGCATGTCATTTCTCCAATGGAAATGAAACTTATATTGGCATGTCGGCGTCAGCCAAGTTCGCTCTATTAACTGTTTGTTTGATTGTAACCTGGTTGAGAACGTCAGTCTAATAGACGGCGTTCAGATTGCCAGCATGTGTTCGCGGCGCTGGCGCATGTTCAGTTCTTTTAACCTTTACCTTCGGAGCACAATTGCTCTCAGAGCACTTAGTTGAGCAAGCAAATACTTTCCCTCCAGTTTGGGACAAACGCAGCTGAGATCGGCAACGATAGCGAGCGGTTTCTGAGCCGTCCTCCAGGAAAGTGCATTATTTCTCATTGAAAACACCTGAGGAAAAATAATCATGTGTATGTGAAGTCACTGGGGGAAAAAAGCTGGGTTAAAAACAACCCAAGTTGGGTTGGAAATGGACAAACCCAACAACTGGGTTAAATGTTTGACCCAACCTGAAGGGGTTTTTCCTTGAACTCTTAAGATGAACCCAACGTACGTTGGAAATTAAAATGTATTTATATGTTTAATAAATGAACATTTATTAATAAGTTTAATTAAACAATAAACATTTATTAAATTGCTTATTAATAAATATTGATGCCTCTAGTGAGTATATGTCTGATTTTTAACATTTTGGGTTCATTTTAAATCAGTCATGCAGTCATTTTTAAACGATAGTGGAGTTAAAAACAACCCAAGTCGGGTTAAAAATGGACAAACCCAGCAATTAGGTTGTTCCCTTTCGAGGGAACTTCATCTGGACTTCAAATGACGCAGTGTCTCGTTCCCTCTCTCAGGGAACTAGGGTTACAGTCGTAACCTGAGACGTTTTAACCCAACAATTGGGTTAAATGTGTGCCAAACATGCTGGGTAGTTTTATTTAACGCAACTATTGTTTAAAAATGACGATATGCCCGGATTAAAATGAACCAAAATAGGCTGAAATTAAAAATCAGACACATGATTACTAGAGAACACAATAATAATCAAAAGGTGAACATTTATTAATAAGTTTAATTAAACAATAAACATTTATTAAATTGCTTATTAATAATATTATTGTTGCCTCTAGTGACTATGTGTCTGATTTTTAACATTTTGGGTTCATTGTAGTCATAGTCATTTTTAAACGATAATATCTGGACTTCAAATGACGCAGTGTCTCGTTCCCTCTCTCAGGGAACTAGGGTTACAGTCGTAACCTGAGACGTTTTAACCCAACAATTGGGTTAAATGTGTGCCAAACATGCTGGGTAGTTTTATTTAACTCAATTACTGTTTAAAAATGACGATATATCTGGATTAAAATGAACCAAAATAGGTTGAAATTAAAAATCAGACACATGATTACTAGAGAACACAATAATAATCAAAAGGTGAACATTTATTAATAAGTTTAATTAAACAATAAACATTTATTAAATTGCTTATTAATAATATTATTGTTGCCTCTAGTGACTATGTGTCTGATTTTTAACATTTTGGGTTCATTGTAGTCATAGTCATTTTTAAACGATAATATCTGGACTTCAAATGACGCAGTGTCTCGTTCCCTCTCTCAGGGAACTAGGGTTACAGTCGTAACCTGAGACGTTTTAACCCAACAATTGGGTTAAATGTGTGCCAAACATGCTGGGTAGTTTTATTTAACTCAATTACTGTTTAAAAATGACGATATATCTGGATTAAAATGAACCAAAATAGGTTGAAATTAAAAATCAGACACATGATTACTAGAGAACACAATAATAATCAAAAGGTGAACATTTATTAATAAGAAATTTACTACATTTTTATTTATTAAACAATCATAAATGCTCATTTCCAACATATGTTGGGTTTATTTTAAGCAAGAAATACAGTATTTTGTTGTTGCCTGGTTGTACAAACATTTAACCCACTCACTGGGTTTCTTCATTTTCAACCCAACTTGGGTTGTTTTTAACCCAGCATTTTTTAGAGTTTGGTGTCAGTATATGAAGCACGGATGTATTAAACTGATCTAAAGACTCAAAAGCGTGAGCACATGAACAAGCAGTTTTCTGCAACAGGAAACTAGTGTTAGTCTTACATGTAAACCGTTCCAGAGTGTTTTTGTTAAGATCGGTTTACTTTTCTTTTCAGGTGTAGAATACTAAACCCCGTAAAACAAATCCAACAGGCCTAAACTCTCCGAAACGGTTGCAGTAGTAAAAAACCAAATAAACAGTTGTGCATAACTTCTCACTAACAAAAGTGAAAGTGACGTCTGCGAACGGTCCCGACAGACAGCTCGGACATTCTTCCGCTGGTCCCAGGAAGAAGCTCGCAATGGTTTTCACAGAATCTCTTCAGACGAGACCCACAGGGACTTCTTCAAAACATCCAAAGGCATTTTTCATCACTGGCCAATTAATGACCTTCAAAAGGGAATTTCTAGCTTGTTCTTCATTCCTGTATGGCCATCGTTCCAATACGAATCTGATTTATACGTCATGGATGGAAACAATGTGGCAATGTAATGAGAATGTATTAACGTTTTGTGATCCGTCTGTCTATCACGAAGGATAAATGCCTTTTAAATGCTCAAAGTTTGTTATTTTAAATGTACGAGCGATGATCGTGCATTGCAATACATTTTTTTCCAGGCACGTCTACGCCACAGACGAGATGAAAAGACTCTTTCAGAATGTTGCAAGCGCATCACAGGTCACGTGACAAGAACCAGCCAATCAGCTTCACCCGTTCCGTAACATCGAAAGTGGTCTCTATGCGGTAACATGTGAAGAATGCCACGGCGTACCAACTCAGTTCCTTTATTACTCCATAAATTATGGAGCATTGCTCTTACGCCGCAAAAGAAGTTTAAAAATCTTTAAATTCTTAAATCAAGATATATTTACTGGAGAAGCAAAATAAACGTTTGGTCTTGATTTCGCCAACAATGCAAAAAAAAAAAAAACAGTTGCTTGTTATTAATGGTCATAAATCTTTACTAAAGTCTTGATTATTAAAAAAAAACATGAAAGTGAGTTTGTGCTTAAAACAAGCACATTAAACCTCATCTAAAAGGAAAATAATCTTTTTTTTCCCCTTTATTTGCAGTGCACAAATAACAGAGGAATAAAAGTTTGCTTTGCTTCATCGGTTTGTTTTTGGATGCTTATCGTTAATTTGATATGGAATGGAGTAATTGCTACTTTGTATCTCACATTTCCGACTTTATTTCTCACAGTTGCGGGTTTATGTTGCGCAATTCTCACGCAGTTTCGAGATAAAAAGTTGTAATTCTCTTTTGAATTGTTTTACTCCAATGACGAAAACAATAATTTGAGCATCTGACCAGTCAAAATGATGAGGTTTCGATCGCCGGGGTTTGATTGACAGCCGACCTGACCAATCACAACACAGAATCCACCATGTTCTCCAAAAACCGAGAGTTAGTAGATGAACGTTAGTGGACTTGAAATGGCGTGTGCCGATGTCTTCCCGCAGTTCCTTCTGATGTTCATTCATGTTGATTTGGTGCTTGAACACGTGCTGCTACTGTCATTAAAGAGCTAATAAAACCGTATTTACTGTTAAATCTCTTTAAAAAAAAAAAAGTCCCAGCTTTCAAATAGTTTCATGCTAAACGTAACCTGGTCTGTGGGCGAGTTGCCAGTGTAGCAACAGTAACTAAGGGGGGCGGGTCTTTGTGGAGGGTCAGTCGTCGCTGATTCGCGTTCTTGGCGTGTCACAGAAGTGTCAGATTTGATCCCGACACCAGATAACATAGGTTTGAATTAGATGTGAGAATGCAAAACACTCCAGTCTAGACTTACAGTGATGGAATGTCTCTCAACTCACACACACACACACACACACACACACACAAAGAGAGAGCAAACAGAGAGCTGACGCTGTGGTGAATCTCCATGTTATTCCACATGTCTGTCTTCAACTAACCAATCTCCACAGAATATACGGCCTAGTCGAGATCGTTTAATGCTCCACAGACAAGACGTCTTTCCTAAACGTGGAAAAAAAAAAAAAAAAGGCAACATTAACAGCTCTGACACTAATTCTTTCTCAACTGCGGGGAAATTTAAAACCGACTCCTCGGAGAAACGTTACCACGCAGGAAACTCACACGTTTCACTCCATCTCCAGCTTCAGATAACCTCTGCTGTCTCAGTCACACAGGATCTTCACGACCACAAATGAGCTCCAGCATCGACACGCCAGCTTCAGACCGACTCTGATTAAAGACTCTTGAGATTAGGGATTACGGCTTTGCGTTTTAGGCCTGACGTAATGGGCCAGATGATCTTCTTTATCACTCCTGCGGTGTCCAGCTCATCTCGAGGGGTAATTTAAACCTGCGGCTTTGAAAGCCCATTCATCAGAGAGGCACGCGAGCGGTCCGGAGCGGGGCCTGCATGTTAAAGAGGAGCTATTTTGCTCCTTTCCAACTTTCTTTAGTGTGTAAATTTGAGCCTGGAAAAGGCGGGAGTTCTTGTCTGGATCAGTGAACTCCATGAAATGCCTCCATCATGAGTTTTCTTCACAATTTAAATATGCTGAATAAAGGGGCGTGGCCTGCTTGAGTTAGTCGATGGTAAGGGGGCGGGGCATT
>CM074302.1:877500-912500 GCA_037194245.1 Opsariichthys bidens | reverse complement strand
TATATATATTATATATATATATATTATATATATATATATATATTTTTTATTTACTATATATATATATACATATACACACACACACACTACAATATATACACTGTATTTAAATATTGGTGTTTAGGTTTATTTTTATTTCAGTTTTAGTTTAATTTTTTTTTTTAGTTCTAATTAATAATTTTAGTGCATTAACTTAAATAGAAATATTGCCTTGGTTTTTCAACTACCATTCATATTTTATTTAATTTCAGCTTCATTTCAATGAGCAGAAATCTTTTTAATAGTTTTAACAACAATAACCCCGCGCACCAGCTGCAGTTGCAGTACAGAGTGTTTCACCAGCAGATGGCGTCCTTGTGATGCTGTTTCTCAAACTGCTCCGGATTTTTCCTCTGTGAGGTACAAAATGCCTGGCAACCCATCAGAGCAGCTCCTGTTCCAGCATAATCAAATGAGAAGTGAGAACACGCGGCTACTAGCTGCACAGAATTAAGGAAAACTCCAGGCCATTTGCTCCCTGCTCCCTTAAAAATGCTGTGAGGTAGAGCTGCCCGGTATAGATGAGATTTGAACGGGGAGAGTTCAGGTAATCTTGTGTTGCACAGACCCTGAAGAACCACTTAAACGCATCTCTAATGTGCATAACAGCATCTCCTCTCATTGTCAATGTATTAACAACCTTGAGTGGATGAGACAGAACGAGATGGCTCACAGAAAACAGCACGCTTTAATGAAGTACTGCTTTATTAATAACTAAAAAGGACCTATGCACTGGTGGTATGACGCCTGGTGCTTTTGTTGTTTAATGAAAGTGCATGTTTCGTTATGAATATCAGTGCCCCTCTGGCTTGTGCCTGGAGACAGTATGGGGATGATATTATTCCAGAAGACTGGCTTCAAATGAGACGAGATGAAAGAAAAAATAACCATTAAACAAAAGCTCAGCGTTCTATTGTTTTAAGCGAGAATGAGGTAAGCGGCAAGCGCTTCTATTGTTCCCTCAGAGAATAAAACACACCTAAAACGGTTCCAAAAGCCATCAGTTCAATCAGGTCTGACAGAGGAAAATTCCTAAACATTCCAAAAATGCGTCGTGAAATGTGTGTGTGTGTGTGTGTACGGCTGGTGGTTGTGTATCGTGGCCGAGCCAGTGGAAGCTCCATGTTGAAAATGTTCTCTGAAAATATTTGTGCTCGGCTGCTGCCAAGCTGATTTAGCCCAGAGACCAGACAGAATTCCCAGAGTTCTGTTTGGTCTCCGTGATATGGAATGTCATTGGCCTGAGGCTGAATCTGACGTCTGTAAGAGACGTTCTTCCTTCTCCTCCAGACGTTCTGATCCTCCTCACTCATTTAATCATCTAATTAAAGCAGGAAGCAAAGCGTCTTGTGACTAGAGTTTACTTAAAGGCGCAGTGTGTAATGTTTCGCCACTATTCAAAACAAAGGTGTAGTTTGATGACGTCGAGATCGAGCGTGGAATCATGGGAGATGTCGTCTGCATCTCACAGCCAGGGGGAAAGAATCCGACGGGACTTTTATTATGCCTCAAGTGCATGTGGGGTAACGCAGCTCCGTTTATCATATCAGAAACATTTGAATGTGTTGAAAATGATGCTATACCGTTACCCTGAGCGCTCGCTCGCCGAGACGCTCGTTTCATACTGCGGTAAGATCGATCCATATTAGAATATCATATAAACAAGAAAACTATGTTGAGCTGTATATCAATGATTCGTTTTCTCTCTATTAATGCCTCCAAAGAGTCGTTCCCTCGTTTAATAAAAGATATACAGTAATATATTAAAGCGTCTTTGGTGTTTCTATGGTATGGTATGATGTTATTGATAGGTGACGCGCGCACACACACACCGTCCGTTTCCTGCTTATTTCTCTGGATTTAAACATTCTGGGATAACGCAAGTACAGAAGTCAACAAAATATATAACAGTTCTAGTGGTTTTTGGAGGTTTTAATCCAAAAATCTTACCTTTATATTTAAATTAGTATTTATTTTAAAGTAGTATTACTTATTTTATTTCATAAATCATTTAATCCAATATTTAAATTATTTTATATAACTAATAGTAATAATATATTAAAATATTTTTATGAATGTTAATGAATTCTACTGCTGCTTCAGTTGTAATATTCATACCTTCAACCAATTGGATAAACACGACAATTTTTTTTTTTTTTTGCCACAAAATTATGTTTTATGATGTATGGAAAGCAAATACCCTCTCCGACTAAAACACACACACACACACACACATACAGAAACGTGTTTTCAGAGCTGATCTGACGGTTAAACACAGTAAAATACTTTAGCAACTTAAAAGCTACATGACATTTCTCACTAGTGAGGAAAATAACAGAGCTGTTCTTGAAGCACATAAACTTACGGTTTCGCTCAAGTGCCGAACACTTGAGACGCACAGACTAAACACACACACACACTTCATCTCTCTCTAATTCCTGCATTAATAACCGTATTATTCTGCTCTAAGTGGCTGAAGCCTCCGTTACCATCTCTAAAACGATGTCATGGAATTAGCAACGGAGGCGTGGGATGAGACACGGAAAAAGAGCATTTTAAGGGAAAAACCTGAAATGTTTTGAGATAAAACATCTGAACAATGTTTGTGTATAAATAGAATAACTGATTCTAGCACTGCCACAAACAATCCACAGCTTTGTGCATCATCTGACCATCTCTTTATCGTGACCTCATCATCATCAGCTGCCATCTTTTTAATGGGAAACGTTTCCTCGCAAATGTGACCGTGATCAAATGAAGGTCAGCCAAGGGCCACAACTGCCGCTCTCCCTCGAGGTTCTGCAGTTTCCAGCTGCTTCTGAGAGCGGAGATCTAGAGATGAAACCAACAAAAGGAAGAGGTTTTGGCGGGGGAGAACGACAGCAGGGATCCATATTGCACATTCCAGCTTTATGTTTGTCTATAAAACCTCCTGGAGCGTTTGAAGAAGAAGAGAGACTGAGCGAGCAACAAGGGAATTTCATATACAGTGTCACAGTGCAGGAAACAGAAGATTCTTCCTCTCACACACACTTTCTGTTCTCTCACAAAACTAAATACGAACTCGTATATGCAGGAAAAAGCCAAATACTCTAAAGCCGGACGGAACTAGTTTTCCCGGAGGACGTTAGCGGAATTCGTTTCGCAGGCTTTTATGCTGGCTTCACGTGAAGTCGTGATTACGAGTTTGTCGCATTATTGCCGGAAAGAACAGGAATCATGAGGAGGACGCCAGATTTAATCTTGCCTATTTATTGAGAAAGTCGTATTAAAACCAAAATTATATTTACTGTGATATCGACAAACTATATCGCGATATTTTCTGGGATTTTCTGTGTCGGTACGTTGGCAGGTTTAGGACTGCCGTGGACCGCTGACTCCTACAATCCTAAAGCGGTGGTTAGTTCACAATTATCTGCATTTCTACCTTCATAAAGGCAATTTTTTCTTACCTAAATAAATGCATCATTTACTATTTCAGAGTATTACATTTAATCAGTAAACGCGATTAGAATAATAAGACATTGTTACTACTGCTACCAATCCAATGAAATCAACAAAATCCGTCTTTGCAATGCAAAGGAAACAGAAGCTGCATCTGAAATGGCATTTAGATGTGTTCATACAGACTGTTTAATGCTCAGGAATGAATTTAGCCTACAGTTAGAAATGCATATTGCTTTAATGTTTTAAAAATAAAACATTGATGCATGAAATTATGAAAAGATACTTTAGATATGAAACTAAAACTGCCAGTAGGTGGCGGTAAATCACTGTTAATGAGCGAAACGTTGAGTCAATCATTCAACCGATTCGCTCAACTGGCTGATCATTCCAGGAACCAAGCTTTTGACTTTCTTAACGAGTGAGTCGTTGAATCATTCATTCAACCGATTCGTTCAAATGGCTGATCATTCCAGGAACCAAGCTTTTGACTTTCTTAACGAGCGAGTCGTTGAATCATTCATTCAACCGATTCGTTCAAATGGCTGATCATTCCAGGAACCAAGCTTTTGACTTTCTTAACGAGTGAGTCGTTGAATCATTCATTCAACCGATTCGTTCAAATGGACACATTCATTCAGGAATGTAACTATTTTCATCTGCGAAATAGAGCAAATAGGCAGTTTTGTGTCACTTAATTGTTTTTTTTCACTACTTTAACGACAAGACAAAGCGATGTGAAAAAAAGATAATCAGTCACGGCACCAATTGTTGCTTAAAGTTTATGGGTGTTATTGGGTATCCCCAAACTTCCCAGAGGTAAATACGACTTGAGAGGACATTCACGTCCAATTTTTAACCAAGAAACTATAGTTGCACGTGAACGCAGCATTAATCTGCCATTTTTCTAAAACTTCCACAGCAAATGACCTGCCGTTTCTCAGCAAACTCAGTCGTCCTCTGAGAGACCGAATCCTGTGCGGTGTTGTATTAAATGATAACGCTTCTCCTTGTGTGTTTTTGACTTACCTGAGCTTCCGTTTGCCCACCAATCTAGCAAATTAGCAGCTAACTGAAGTTTCTGTGGCACAATTGAGTTGCTGCAGTATTTTAATTAGTTTGCAAGGGTCTAGAACTCTCGAGACCTAGAAGAAGGTCAGGCAATCCATCACGGTGGGAACAAAAAAAGCACATTTGCCAATAACAGATTCTCAATTTCACTTAGACATGACTTCATCAAACCAAAACACCAGCGCAAATGTCCCCGAGGAGGCGTTTTTAAACGTGAGAGTCTGACCCAATTGGCCAAAACGAAACTGTGTTTTCCTCTCGTCTCAATCCCCGAGGCTGCTCCACCCCTCCTTCTCCATCCCCACTGCTATCCTCCTCTCGGTTTTACTGTCTAGATACTCATTGGAGCCCTTGGCTATGACAAAGATGATGTATTACAAGTGACTCTCATTGGCCAGACTTTGGATGTCGGTTTAGCCCACTACATTTTACACCTTTCTTTTAAGGCTGAAGCTCAGCGGTTCAATCAGTTTTGATGCCGCTCCTCTGTGAGCAGGTCAATGTCACTCTGTCAGAGCTTTGAGTTGAAACAAGATGAGAACAGAAGGTGTTACATTGCCTCTGTTAAAACGCTGTCATAAGGATTGTAAGACCGGCTCAGTTAGCAAACTAAATATTTCATTGGGTGGAAAAAGTCTTGTTTTGTGCTCAAAACAAGAAAAAGAAATACATGTAGCTCCAGACAAAAGAGTCTATGATGGTCTGGTCATGAAATCATTGCTTCAATATGAAACTGTATACTTGTTTTGCAGCCTACCAAGTCTGATCACTTAAAAATTTAAAACGACACCACTAATACATGCAAAATAGAATCAGAAGAGTGTAGGATTCTCTCTGCAAGCACACTGAACTTGCAACCAAATAAATTCAAATTTACAACCAATCGGAAGAGCGTGTGGGCGGAGTCCCTTTGCAAGCGCACTGAACTTGCAACCAAATAAATTCAAATTTACAACCAATCGGAAGAGCGTGTGGGCGGAGTCTCTCTGCAAAGCTTTAACACTTACATCCAAATCGATCCAAATTTACAACCAATCAGAAGAGCGTGTGGGCGGAGTCTCTCTGCAAAGGTTTAACACTTACATCCAAATCGATCCAAATTTACAACCAATCGGAAGAGCGTGTGGGCGGAGTCTCACTGCAAAGGTTTAACACTTACATCCAAATCGATCCAAATTTACAGCCAATCGGAAGAGCGTGTGGGCGGAGTCTCTCTGCAAAGGTTTAACACTTACATCCAAATCGATCCAAATTTACAGCCAATCGGAAGAGCGTGTGGGCGGAGTCTCTCTGCAAAGGTTTAACACTTACATCCAAATCGATCCAAATTTACAGCCAATCGGAAGAGCGTGTGGGCGGAGTCTCTCTGCAAAGGTTTAAACACATCCAAATCGATCCAAATTTACAGCCAATCGGAAGAGCGTGTGGGCGGAGTCTCTCTGCAAAGGTTTAACACTTACATCCAAATCGATCCAAATTTACAGCCAATCGGAAGAGCGTGTGGGCGGAGTCTCTCTGCAAAGGTTTTCTTTGTGATTTCAGCACGCCTATAATGACGCAAATCAATTCTTTTAACATGAACTAAAGCACATAATCAGTGCGTGACATTATCGTTGTCATACTTTGCATGATGTTGTTCCAGCCGTGACGTCACAGAAATGGAAAGCGTTTTTAAAATAGAATTGTGTTTTGCCAACATAGCTGGTTAGGACAAAAACTGATTAAAAGATGCCTTTAATTGTGTGATGTGACATTGCATCACGTCTGGTTAGGACACTGTGTACGAGACAGAGTCTTACATATGAGCAATTTTAACAGTTGCTCACGCATCTGTACATATCTTCTCTTGATGCATTGTGAAAGGCTCAAATGCAATTAATATAAGACCGTTAATGACTCGCATGGCTTGACGTGTCTTAATGGTTCGATGCTAATAGCGTCTTGTTGATTAGTGCAAGGATTACGTTTGCTAGATCTATAGAACTCATTGACCATCTGCTCTATGAGGGCTTTTAATCTTCGTGCGGTTGATCACATTGATTTGAGGCAGCTGAGTGTTAATAATAAACTTCAGGAAGCCTCTTTTTAAAGATGACACATTGTGAAAATTTGACTTTTTCCATGTTTAAGTGCTATAACCAACCCAGAAAATGTGAAAAAGAGTTTTTGTAAGTCTTTCTCTGCGAGCACGTGAAAAAAAACGAGCCGTTGAACACTTTCCTCGTTTTGTCTGCGTGAGATTCTCCAGCTTTGTTGTTGTCGAGCTGTTGAAGCTCCGCCCTCTTCTGGAGCAGCAGCTCATTTGCATTTAAAGGGACACGCACACAAAAACACCCAAATTTGACACGCCATAATAAATGATCTTTGATGATTTTGAGCCGAAACTTCACATTCTGGAGACACCAGAGACATAATAGAGGGTATAAAAGGAACCCTTTAAACCAACAGAACGAGGGTTTTTCTTCTGTAGCGTCTTACATGGCTTGCTTTCAAATGCCAAATTAAACCTCCTCAGATGTCAAGGTCTTCTCCAAGCTTCCATGCATCCTTAAACCGACTCATACGGTGTATATATATAGACGCTCACATTCTGTAGGATGTCTAACCCAGAGACTCGCACACAGCTCGGCTCCCCGGAGAATTCAGGCTTCAGAACAACCTCTGAAAGAAGCACCTTTAGAAACTTGATTTAGTGGCTCGGTCAAACAAACCCATGTTAGATGTCACTGCACCACACATTCAGCGGGATTTTATTGTTTGGTAGAGAAGAACGTAGATGTTTTGCTCGTTTTGATCTCACACATATCGATATCAATATTCTCCATGCACAACAATGAGCGATTGTTCATGTAACGGGCGGAAAAGCTCCATCCAATCCAGCGATTGAGAGGCAAAAACACCTCGCCATCAAAAGCAGCGGGACGGTTCTCCTCGTGGAGCTATATTTGATCAACAGCTCTTTTGATCCTGCAATTATAAACGAGTAAGGTAGCGTATCTCTTGGAGCGCAGGTGTGAAGAGGCCATTTGCTTTCCGAGAGTCTGTAGAAGCACCTGGACCTTCTCACCAGAGCTTTCTAAACAGCCATTTCTCAAACCACACAGCAATTACCAGCGCGGCAGCAGGGTTTAGAAAAAGACAAATACGAGCGCATACAGACTCGCACACACCTCTCCAACAACTGAAAACGAGCTGTGAGGATACAGTAATTGACGTTTAGTCTTGGCAGGTGGGTCTGTTTGGATGACCTTTCTGTGAGTGAGGGTCTGCTAACCATCTGAGCCAGCTGTGTTGTTGTTTTATCGTTCACGAAGGTGGCCGTTTCTTTCGCAACGCACCGTGTTGCCATAGACACGGATGTTTGCTTTATAAGGTGCACCTGCAGGAAAAGTTTTGCTCGTAAGTCAGCAACATTTTCCTGGCTTGAGGCGAACCCAAATATTTGGAAAGAATATTTTGACCTTCTGTCACTTTTTTTAGATGTTTAAAAAAAAAAAACTGTTTTTCATATTTTATTTCCTCTCCTTTTTTTTAATTCAACAAAAATATTGACCCTCGGATGATCCATATTTATGTATGTGGATTTATGAGTGTGATTGGAAACAAGGAGACACACACACACACACCTTACCTAATTTTCTATGAATTTTATATCAGTTAACGGTGGGTTCTAATTCTATCCATTTTCTTCTGCATTGATTTACTGAAATTCATAATAAAGTTGTCTCTTGAGCTGTGCCAAATCGATAAAACCCTATTAGATGCAGTTGTGATCACTGGAGAAAGAAAATTGTCATTAGTTCTTGATGAAAAAGGACCTTGAAAATTGGATTAGATGTTCCACAAGTTCACAGTGTGACAGAGAAACGACAGAAAACTGTTGATTTCTGGCAGTAACAGAGTCAGAGGAGGAGCTAATGAGAGAACTGATCCATCTAACATTCCCTCTGTCTATTTATAAATCTCTACATCCCTCCATCCATCCATCTATATCTCTCCATCCACCCATCCATCCATCCCTCCCTCCATCTGTCTCTCCATCCATCCATCTACAATCTCTATGTATTATCCATCTATCCACCCATCTATCTATCTCTCAGTCCACCTATCCATTCATCCATCCATCCATCCCATCCTCAATCTATCTCTCAATCCATCCATCTCTCTGTCTATCTCTCCATCCATCCATCCATCCATCTATATCTCTCCATCCACCCATCCATCCATCCCTCCATCCATCCATCCAGTCTCTATCTATCATCCATCTATCCACCCATCTATCTATCTCTCCATCCACCTATCCATTCATCCCTCCATCTATTTCTCCATCCAACCATCCATCAATCCACCCATCCATCCATCTCTCCATTCATCCATCCATCTCTCAATCCATCCATCTCTCTGTTTCTCTCCAACCATCCATCAATCCACCCATCCATCCATCTCTCCATCTATCTCTCCATTCATCCACCTATCCATCCACCTATCCACCCATCCATGCATTCCTCCCTCCATCTACCTCTCCATCCATCCATCCACCCACCCATCTACCTATCTCTCCATCCACCCCATCCATCCCATCCCATCTATCTCTCAATCCATCCATCTCTGTCTATCTCTCCATCCATCCATCCCTCCATCTCTCTCTCCTTCCATACATCTCTCCATCCACCAATCCATCCATCTCTCTCCTTCCATCAATCTCTCCATCCACCCATCCATCCATCTCTCTCCTTCCATCAATCTCTCCATCAACCCATCCATCCATCTCTCTCCTTCCATACATCTCTCCATCAACCCATCCATCTCTCCATCTATCTCTCCATTCATCCATCCATCTACCCAGCTCTCTCCTTCCATCCATCTCTCCATTCATCCATCCATCTCTCAATCCATCCATCTCTCTGTTTCTCTCCAACCATCCATCAATCCACCCATCCATCCATCTCTCCATCTATCTCTCCATTCATCCACCTATCCATCCACCTATCCACCCATCCATGCATTCCTCCCTCCATCTACCTCTCCATCCATCCATCCACCCACCCATCTACCTATCTCTCCATCCACCCCATCCATCCCATCTATCTCTCAATCCATCCATCTCTGTCTATCTCTCCATCCATCCATCCCTCCATCTCTCTCTCCTTCCATACATCTCTCCATCCACCAATCCATCCATCTCTCTCCTTCCATCAATCTCTCCATCCACCCATCCATCCATCTCTCTCCTTCCATCAATCTCTCCATCCACCCATCCATCCATCTCTCTCCTTCCATACATCTCTCCATCAACCCATCCATCTCTCCATCGATCTCTCCATTCATCCATCCATCTACCCAGCTCTCTCCTTCCATCCATCTCTCCATTCATCCATCCATCTCTCCATCTATCTCTCCATCCATCCACCCATCCATCCATCCATCCACCCATCCATCCATCCATCCATCATTCAGACATAGTAAAGTAGTAAGTAATATAGTAAAGTAGTAAAAGCATCAAAAGATAAATGCCAATGTCACATTCTGTCCGATTTTGTGGCATGACTTTGTAATCAGTCAGACCTTGAAAATACAGCCCACAGTGAAAACGACCATTTGTCTGTACATATTTTAATTGATGTTTTGGGCTTTTAAATGAGAGGGTTTTGCAGAAGCATGTGTTTTTGTGTGATTGAGTTAGGCGTCTGTGTAATTAAGGCTGATTGTGGCTGAAAAGCAGAGATGTGGTTTCATCCCTGTGTTTAGTGTTGATTTGATTATGGAAATGAGGCAGCGTCTTGCACTCGCTGCAGTGCGATGTGGAAAAAAAAAAAAATGAACTGATAACGTGACCAAGTTTTTAGAAATCGCTTTCTGTTTCTCAAAGATAACTTCTCCGACATATTCCTTCGTCACGTATTTGTAAAACTTAATACATGTCATTTCAAGGTCCTGTGTGCTTTAAGAATTCTACATTGTGTTTTAATGAGGGAAGCTCATTAATATTCATTGAAATATTGCTATATCCCTACACCTACTTAGTGACCTGAGCATAATGTTAATGTAACTGAATCCAGAAGTTGCATTCCATGTTAGGTTTAGGGTTCGCGGCTTTGTTTCTACCACTAGAAATCTTTGCTGTTGTTTCCAGTATCATTTCAGGACTCAGAGCGACACTTACATGATGAAGAGGAACCGCACAAAAGCCAACTTTGCACATAAATATATATTAGAAATGAAATCAACATAGAGGAAGTGATAGAAGTGGAACTGATGAGATGATTACATCCCTCCACCCCAACTCACTTCCTCTCAGTGGAAAAAAATTCATACTTTTAAACAGATGACTTCCTGTATTGTCTTCTTCCTGTCTCTATTCATTTCCTGGTGACTACATCTAAAACTCAGAGTCTAAACTTAAAATTCACCTTCTGCTGAGGTGAGGGAACTCGATCGGGGTTGTACGGGTTACAACTGACACTGCAATGTAATGAGTAATAAAATGCTTCTGCCATAGATATAAAATAAAACCGGACGCATTCTCAGAACCTTGGCCATTAATGTTAATATAATATTTGCTCAAAGTTGTCAGATCGTTGATAATGTTATGTTTTATTTCTGAAACATTTTAGTTGGATGTTCATCTAATCTTTTAAAATGTTACTAGAGAACATTCGAAAGTAACATTCCTATACTGTTTGATGAATGATAAAACGGAATGTTTCCTTAACATTCGCATCACATTGTGACATTTAAAAAAAAATAACTGGATGTTTGGAATGTTCAGAGAACACTCAGAAACAACTTGGAACTTAGAAAAATTAACATATTTTAAGAACATTTTTCTTAGCTGGGTCCATACCTGAAAAAATGGTTTGAAAATACTCAAGCACTGTAGTCTCAAAGCACCAACAAAACATAAATCTGATTCAAAGTAGCAGTTCAGAAGCTGAATGCTGTACAACTGCATCATCTCAGCCAGGGTGCAAAGCTCTCAGCACAAAAATGACACGACATCCAGCAAACCACAAATCACCTGCCAAAACAACACGCTGCCACTTATGAAACAAAGACACGCACCTGTGACTCCACAAATTTTGAGAATAGGCTTCAAATTGCTCATTCATCACACTTATTCATGCAAATCACACATTTTTTTCACCATAAAAAAGTAGTGCATATACATATATATATACACATACATATATACACACATATATATACACATACATATATACACACATATATACATATGTATGCATGTATACACATATACATTATATATACATATATATACACATACATACATACATACATATATATACACATACATATATACACACATATATACATATGTATGTATGTATACACATATACATTATATATATATACACATTTTATATATATATATATATATATATATATATATACATACACACATATATACACATATACATATATATATATATATATACACACATGCATATACATATACCTACATATATATACATATACATACATATATATATATATATATATACACACACACACACACACACACCAGTCAATTCGTCATGGTTCTCGAATCTGGCAGAGAGGTCTTTCCAGCCATGTGGGAACCGTTCCACCCTTTGAATCACTCCACTGTCAGCATTCTCACAGCGAGTGTCATGGCGGACAAGCAAGCCCACCACATTGTTATAGATACTACTGAAATTTGTAACAGAATGTGGTTTTAAGAGTTTTTTAGATTAGAATCTAGTTGAAGAATGTATGTAATTCATATGTAAACACAACGCCCATTTCAAAATTCATTTAGAAGCTTTCAGAGATGTGAGCTCCAGGCCATCAGCGACCGTTCAGAGCTCGAGTACCCGCCGAGAACAGCTTCATCTCCGACAGTCCTTTGGGAATTTGTCGCTGGCTCTTATGTAGATAGTGTTTAAACAAGAGCTATAATTCATTTTGGGTAAATCAAATAGACAATCTTAAGCTTTATTAACATATTACTTTGGCTAAAGGGCTATATTAAGTTTCACAACTTTATATTTACCTTGAAATTAAATCCTGTAATTTCAACTAGAGCGCTGCTTTTGTACATTTGACTGCTTGTGTTTATGTCCTATTTTACTTCTTATACTGTTTTAATGGCTATTGTTCAATAATGTTTTATATAAATAGCATGCCATATTTTTTGGTATTGAGAAAGAGTCTGTTAGTGATTTAGACTTAACATTAATCGACAGTTACATTAATCATGAAGTCATGGTCTTTTTGTGTGAGTCAAGTCAGTCGCAGAGACTTTTATATTGAAATGGACTGAAACAAGGACGTTGTTTTTACTTAAACAACATCTTACGAGACACAACTGACAAATTCATTTACTAGATTATTGGTTGACCTGCATTGACCTATTATGGAGTCAGAATTGTGCCAAAATAAACGAACGTAACTTTTTAAGAAACTAACGAAAAAATAAATTGAAATGGAATATGGAAAATGGAATGTCTGCTCGTCTTAATATGGAGTTCTGCTCGTCTTGTCTTCAACGAGCCTAAGAGAGCCCACGTCACGCCCCTCTTCATCTCTCTGCACTGGCTACCCCTCGCTGCTCGCATCAAGTTCAAAGCGCTGATGCTTACAGATCCACCACAGGCTCTGCACCTTCCTACCTCCACACACTGCTACAACGCTACGTCCCCACCAGAAGCCTGCGATCACTAAAGGAGCGTAGGCTTGTGGTACCGTCACAGAGAGGCACAAAATCACTCTCCAGAACATTCTCCTTCACTGCTCCCTGCTGGTGGAATGATCTCCCTACTTTCATCAGGAACGCAGAATCCCTGGCAATATTCAAGAGACAGCTGAAAACTCATCTCTTCCGTGAACACTTGATCCCCTCATAAAAAAAAAAAAAAAAAAAAAAAAAACACCTTTCCTTCCCTTTTCCCTTCCTACTCTAGCTTATGGTACTGAGCAATGTATGGAACTTGTATTGTGAGCACTTCCTGTGTTATTTGCCAATTCATGAAGAATCGCTTGTTTGTTTTCCTCACTTGTAAGTCGCTTTGGATAAAAGCGTCTGCTAAATGACTAAAATGTAAATGTAAAATGAATAAAATGTCTTTGAAACTGAAAAAAAAAAATTGCAAGCAAAATGTTTGACTTCGTTTTTAATACACTGCATGTTTTGCCAATTGTTTTCTCCATTTTCGTTCGCTGATCTGTACTTACAGATGCGTTTCCAGAGTTTTCATTCACGCTTCTGAAGTTTTCGTTTACGATCCCAGAGTTTGATATTCTGGCACGAGCCTCTCGCGGGGGCGGAGCTAGCAGTGGTGTGTTCTTATTGGCTACCGAGTTTCTGATTGGCAGCTTCCGCGACCTGGAGTACATATATACATAACAGAAATAAAACTAAATAAAACAGATTTCATTGTGGATGTGAGACTTTTTACTAATCAATGGTAAATATTTGATTATCTCTAAATACAGTGCTGATAAATGACTCTCGGAAAAACAAAATATGAACAAGAATTCCGTCAAAAGCCAACACAGGCTCTTCATGGTTTACCGCCCGAGTTCTGATGGATGAAATTAGACTTTGCAAAAAGCCTCTGCAGCAAATGAGAGAATTTAACGGTGAGCGTCTCCTCAACACTAAAACAGACACTCGTTTCACCCTCAGAGCGCACGTGTCTGTCCTCATATGACTAATAGTTCTCCAAATCAATATTGACAGGCCAAATAGAGGTCTTCTCCTTCTGGGAAACCCTCTACAACTGAAGGACACTGAAAATGATCATTAAAGTCCTGCCAAAGACTTGTGAATGATCTTGAGTTCTTTTGAGGACATTTCCCCAGCCCGCCCACATGCCATTATTGCTCAGGAAGAGTCATAAATAAACGCTGAGAGAGTGATACACATGTGAAAGGAAGGGTCAGCGAGCTTGTGGGTGTGGGAGTGTACGCTGAGATCAGATATAAGCAGCAGTTCACACGAAATGAAGCATCTAAGGGCTATTTTATTATGTGTGCAATCTGCGTGTATGGATATATATTAGGGCTGTTGCGAAAACCGCGATATTGTAATACCGCGATACTGACAAAGCCAACCGCAGACGAATGTATTTTTCCAGTCAGCTGGGTCTTTTTTACTTAATTAAGACTTTGTACCATTGAGATTTGTACGGAGGCTCCATAGATTTGCACTAAATTTGAGAGAGAGAGAGATCGACTTAGCATGGGCAATTACCTGTGTTTTTCCTTCTTCAGGTCAAGTCATATGTTATATGAAAAAATACGTTTGCCATGTCTGAAGAGGAAAACGATATCTTTTTCATAACATCCTTTCAATGTTAACTCTTGCGCATCCGTATGGACATTTTTGTCTTGTCATTTTGTCTGTGTTAATGCCAAAAGCCCAAATTTTGGCACGTGTGCCATAACAGCACACCACCATACAAACCAGTTCAGATATCTGCAAAATAACCCTATTATAGACCGAACATCCTGAAAATGTGGCGAGTTATTATTAGTAACAACCTCAAGGAGCAATAGATCTGCGTGCACTGTATATATTCCTCTTTATTCATGTGCTTTATTGTTGCTAAAACACCATTTTATGACAGAGGAGCTGTCTATCTTTACGCTGTTAAGCGGTTCAATGTATTCATGGGCCTTTAGAGAAAAGGCTGCGAACAGCAATATAGAGTCTTAATGGGAATGCTCATATCAGCGGTGCCGTTCACGTACTTTCACATCCGGAACAAACGACTACTGTAAATGAGTTCATAACTGCAGCAGAGTCACATATACGTTGGATTGGAAGAACTTGTCCTGTATGCATGAAGACAATCGCTATGGTCAAAATAGCACAGTAACATTTAGCGATTTGTTTGGTTGGCAATTTTATCTGACGCAACTACTGTAGGGACTTGATCAAAGGCACAGTGACTATCAAAATGGATTTTGAAGCAGATCGTACGCGACTGCATTGGTGATTCAATCCTCCCATCAGCCCGTGCTTCTGCTTTTAGCTCGCAGCTATTATACAGTCACTCTGGGATTCTTCGTTGCAAACCGTAAAAGCCTCTAAGGACTGTTTAATATTAGTTATTAAGGCGCAGCAGGAGCTCTGATGGGTGAGTAATGACTGCTGGAAATGCAGTGAGATTAGTGGCAAAACACTCAACACTTAAACTACAATCAGGCCCTGATGGCCTACAATACTATACATCTAATTATAATTAGTGAAGTCTCCAGCGCTGTACAGTCTAGCTGTTTTTGTGACGGCACTGAAGTCATATGAAACCTTTTCCAAAATAGGAAGCATGTGATTTTTCGTGCCTCCGAGAGACAACATTCATTAACATGAACAGACGAGGAATCTTTGCTTGCCTTAAACGCTGCCTTGCAGAAATAAATCCACAGGCTTGTGGAGATGGTCAAATTGCTCTTGGTGTAATTTGAATAGTGTAATGCGTCTACTGTCAGAACGATAAATGCAGGTCAATTGTTACTAAATAAAAAAAAAAAGGTAATTGTGATTTTTTTTATCCCCCAACTCTGACCATTTTTCTCAGAATTGCGAGTTATAAAGTCAAAATTGTGAGATATAAAGTCAGAATTATGAGTTATAAAGTCAAAATTGTGAGATATAAAGTCAGAATTATGAGTTATAAAGTCAAAATTGTGAGATATAAAGTCAGAATTGTGAGATATAAAGTCAAAATTGTGAGATATAAAGTCAGAATTATGAGTTATTAAGTCAGAATTGTGAGATATAAAGTCAGAATTGAGTTATAAAGTCAGAATTATGAGTTATAAAGTCAAAATTGCGAGTTATAAAGTCAGAGTTGTGAGATATAAAGTCAGAATTGCGAGATATAAAGTCAGAATTGTGAGATAAAAAGTCAGAATTGCGAGATATAAAGTCAGAATTGTGAGATATAAAGTCAGAATTATGAGTTATTAAGTCAGAATTGTGAGATATAAAGTCAGAATTGTGAGATATAAAGTCAGAATTGAGATATAAAGTCAGAATTGTGAGATATAAAGTCAGAATTGAGTTATAAAGTCAGAATTATGAGTTATAAAGTCAAAATTGCGAGTTATAAAGTCAGAGTTGTGAGATATAAAGTCAGAATTGCGAGATATAAAGTCAGAATTGTGAGATATAAAGTCAGAATTGCGAGATATAAAGTCAGAATTGCGAGATATAAAGTCAGAATTATGAGTTATAAAGTCAAAATTGCGAGTTATAAAGTCAGAATTGTGAGATATAAAGTCAGAATTGTGAGATATAACGTCAGAATTGCGAGATATAAAGTCAGAATTGCGAGATATAAAGTCAGAATTATGAGTTATAAAGTCAAAATTGCGAGTTATAAAGTCAGAATTGTGAGATTTAAAGTCAGAATTATGAGTTATAAAGTCAGAATTGTGAGATATAACGTCAGAATTGTGAGATATAAAGTCAGAATTGTGAGATTTAAAGTCAGAATTGTGAGATATAAAGTCAGAATTGTGAGATATAGAAAGTCGTAATTACCTTTTTTACTTAATGTCGGAAACAAGCTTCCTGAGTTATCAGTTACGCAGATCTACCCTCCAAAAAAATATATCTAGTAAAAATATTTAAACATTCTTAAATCGAGATACATTTACTTAGGAAACAAAGTGACTTTAAATATTAAGTCGCGTTTCATGAAAAAACTGTAACAAAATTAGCAAATATCTGTCAGTGGGGTCAGACAAAAAAAGAAAAATTCTACAGACAAACAGCATAAAAACAACTGCATCTCCTACTTTTCAGTCAAAATCTCTAAACACGTTTTACGCTCCATTTTATACCCTCTGTCCTCCTCCTACCGCACCAAAACTCGCCATCTAAAATGCTGAGAATTAATCGTCCACCCTTTTCATCTCTGTGTCCAATCTCAACAGGATCTCTATTGTTGTCATCACAAACAACAGAAGTGGTAAAATATAGTCAATAAAACCCCAGCAGGCTGATGTGGGAACAGTTCAGACAGATTTATAGACTGATGCATCACACAAACTAACCACTAGATTTACGGTTTTGTTCCTTGTCTTTTAGCTCGGGACACCCACTAGGCCTATGGCCATTTCCATAAGGCTCAGTAGAAGCTACATTTATGGGCCTAAATGAGTCCGTCAGGTGCCTTAAGAGCATAAAGCCAAAACATACCGCAGGAATGTTAAACGCTGATTCAAAGAGTTCGTGGAGGGTTTCGACGGAGAGAGAGACGCACAGATTGACGGAACGTCTTTCGGCATGCGCTCGCAAATGTTCCAAATTCCTTGTGGGCGGTTAATAGTCGACAACATAAACTCCACTGGAGTCGCTCCTAAAATGTCTCTGTCGCTCCTTCACTGCAGGAGATCTTGATTTTTTTTCCCCCTCTCTGTGTAAACTCAAACTGAGGCCTGTTTCTGAACTCCATGAGATGAGTTTTCTTCACAATATTCCTCATTTAAATATGCAGAATAAAGGGGCGGGGTCTAGTTGAGTTAGTCGAAACTGGCGGTCATGGTAAGGGGCGGGGCATTTCCCAAACGCCAATCACAACACATTGTGCTTTTCAGAAGGAGGGACGGGAAGTAAACACTGACAGACTGCAAAGAGTGTTTTTTTGAACATTATTACAGCACAACCCTAAAACAAAACCAAGACTTTGTAATATGGCATTATCTTTAGCTATTCTTAGTTATTAGGCTTTAATACAGGGATAACTCCCATTTGTTTTTACACGTGCCTCACTGTAAATAGTGCCTCACTCGCATAAAGTCAACAGCTTCACCGCCTGTGGCCTTGCGATTGTAGATTTTATACAGTACTGTAATGGCTGAATAGACAAATGACAGTGATTATCTGGGGCTTTGGCTCGCCGCTATATAATTAGACCTCAGCTCAACTTGTTTTTTGACATTCTACTGAAACTGGATGGCAGACGGGCGCACAGCGGCCAAAGAAAACGTCCACCGTCTAATTTAGGGGCAATCCGAGCCGCTAATGTCAGCTTCTATGCTGGGACTTTTCAGGAAAGATTTTTCTTGACGTTTCAAGTGTGCACGTCTATGTATTTTCCTCTTTTGTCCGTGGTGCGACCGCCCCAGAAACTCCGACCACAATGACATGGCAGGCCGACAGGAAGCTGAAGTCATTGCGCCGAGGTACTGATTGGATCTCTTCACTCGCTCTGGAAAGAAAGAGCACTCAGACGTGACTGTCCAAAACAAATAAGGAAAGACGTACACCGAGGTGTGTTGACTTGGTTAGTAAAAGGATATTTGCACACCTGTTGAGATGGAATGTGTGCCTGAATGTGCCCGTTTCATCAAGCTTTCAGCACCATAAGTAAAGACTGCAATCCAGCTCCTCTCCTATCATCATTGCCCCGGCCCTCCTACCATTACCCCATCAAAGTCGGCCAGAAATCTTGGAGTTATCTTCGATGACCAACTGACCTTCAGAGACCACATCTCAAAGACGGCACGGTCATGCAGATTTGCACTTCGCAACATCAGGAAAATCCGTCCCTTCCTGACTGAGCATGCAACACAACTGCTTGTCCAGGCCCTGGTCATTTCAAGGCTTGGACTGCCGTCAAGTGCAATTAAACCTCTTCAAATGATCCAGAACGCTGCTGCACGTCTTGTCTGCAACGAGCCTAAGAGAGCCCACGTCACGCCCCTCTTCATCTCTCTGCACTGGCTACCCCTCGCTGCTCGCATCAAGTTCAAAGCGCTGATGCTTACAGATCCACCACAGGCTCTGCACCTTCCTACCTCCACACACTGCGACAACACTACGTCCCCACCAGAAGCTTGTGGTACCGTCACAGAGAGGCACAAAATCACTCTCCAGAACATTCTCCTTCACTGCTCCCTGCTGGTGGAATGATCTCCCTACTTTCATCAGGAACGCAGAATCCTTGGCAATATTCAAGAGACAGCTGAAAACTCATCTCTTCCGTGAACACTTAATCTCTTCATAAAAAACCCCCTATCATTCCCTTATTCCCTTCCTACTCTAGCTTATGGTACTGAGCAATGTATGAAACTTGTATTGTGAGCACTTCCTGTGTCTATTTGCCAATTCATGAAGAATCACCTGTTTGTTTTCCTCACTTGTAAGTCGCTTTGGATAAAAGCGTCTGCTAAAGGACTATGTACTAGGTAAATGTACTACTGAGTGCACTTAGTAGTGTTGAGAGCGTACGATCAGGGCTGCAGAACATTACACCACAACCTCTTTTCGCGCTGTACAGTGATCCAGTGATATCGTGTTGGGAAAACAGCCCTGAACGGTCGAGGCGTGGACTCCTCTAGTTCTGCTGGATCAAGGCGGAAGATCGTGTAAGTTGTGAGGTTGGGCCTCCATGGGTCGGACTTGTTTGTTCGGCACATCCCACAGATGCTCGATTGGATTGAGATCTGGAGAATTTGGAGGTCGAGTCGACACCTCAAACTCGTTGTTGCGCTCCTCAAACCATTCCTGCTTTGTGTCAGGAGTATTATCCTGCTGAAAGAGCCACCAGGGAATACGTGAAAGGCTGTTCATGGTCTGAACACAACAATTAGGTCGGTGGTTCGTGTCACATTAACATCCACATGGATGCAGGACTCAAGGTTTCCCAGCAGAACATTTCCCAAAGCATCACACCGGCTCTCCTTCTTCCCATAGTGCATTCTGGTGCCACGTGTTCCTCAGGTAAACGATGCACACACATGTGATGTAAAAGAAAACGTGATTCACCTTCTTCCATCGCTCCGTGGTCCAGTTCTGAAGCTCACGTCCCACTGTTGGCTCTTTCGACGGTGGACAGGGGTCAGCATGGACTGGTCTCGTCTATGCACTGTGTATTCGGACACCTTTCTATCAGAACCAGCGTCAACTTCTTGAGCAATCTGAGCTAGACTAGCTCGTCTGTTGGATCGGACCACACAATCACGTGCCTTGGCCGCCCATGACCCCGTCGCACGGTTCATTCCTTGGAGCACTTTCGACAGATACTGACCACTTCCTGCAGTTCTGGAGATGCTCTGACCCAGTCTAAACATCACAGTTTTCATCTTCTAACACAAAATTTGAGGACAAATCGCTGACACCACTAACAGTGTCGTGATGAAGAGATGATCAGTGTTATTCACTTCACCCGTCAGTGTCATAATGTTATGTTGATACACCTTTATCGACCTGTAAAACCTTTATAAAGAATGTAAAATGAAAAGGCCTTCCCATGTCTCAAAGATTCTGTGCCGTTTAGAATCAGAGGTGATGCCCGAAATGCAAACGAATCACTCTTTGGAGTCGATTCTTTTCAATGGATCGTCAAACGAATGAGTAAAACAATGGGAATTCGGTCTGCGAGTCACTCGGAATGAGTTGGACTGATGGTACACCAACTGAAGTAAAACATTCATAGTTTTTCACACAAACACTTAGCTGGAGGCTTTCCTTCAATTTTTAGCAGGTTTGTACCTAATGTAGTAAGACAGTGATACAGTATTAAAAGACCAAATCCAATATACATCTTATTGATGATGCATGTGTACAGGCGAGCAGATGAACCCAGAATATAAATGCAATGTGCAGTTTCTCCATAGAAAACCACTGTAAAGAAAATTGTGGGTTCGTCGATAACATGCATACTAAATTTCTTCTATTAATATCTGTTTTAGTACATTACACTGTTGGTTTTCTGTGTCCACTTGTTATGGAGCGGGTCAAAATGACCCTATTTGGATTCAATACAATTCCTCAAAAATCACACTATGAAAAACAACAAAGATTAAAGGTACAAACTGTAAACTTTTGATATCAACATTTGTCAAATATTCCAAAAAAATATATATCTGAAGATATGATTTAATGAAAATGTTTTTTAACCATTTTTTAAAACTGTTTGTGCAAATTGAAAATAAACAGTACATTTTTAAACTTTTTTTTTCCTTAGAACATCATAACTGAATTCAAATGTAGCTTATACAGTTACAAAATATGAACTTTTCCTAAGTTGTCTGTTTTGTAAACTCATTTCATAAAGTCAAGAAGTTTCTTCTGACATGATGAGCAAGTGTGTGTTTTCTGCATATGAACTTCACACACACGCTGCTGGTTAAAACATTTTTCTATATTGAAATAAGTGTGGAAAACCTCATTTTTTAGCTTCATAAGGTTGTAAAAAAAAAATAAAAAAAATAAAAAATAGAACCGGGAAATGTTATTATTTTTGGTCAGTTGCCAAACATCACGAACGTAACAGTAATTTTGTTTGTATGTGTCAAAAAACACCAGCATGTTGAAACTTTGCATGCGTGTTCATGACGATAAATGAGGAAAAAGTCACAAAATACAGAAAAAAACAGTATTTCCAACAACTAGAAAATCTAAATGGGTAAAATTGACCCATAACACAAGAGTTAAGTGTGTTTCACGCAGAATGCCCTGCTGGTTTTGATATGGATCACTAGTGTCAAAAAACTTCCATGTTGTTTGCATATTGTGAGATGGAAAATTGACTGGCCTGTGATGCAGTTCCACAGGTGTTTTACCAGCAGTCACATGACTGAGAAAACGATATTCATCTAGAATCCATTGAAACCAAACCTGAAATAATGCTGTCAGAGATTATTGCATGTAAAGCAATCTGTATTTCAGGTAAATATATTTCCCTACAAAGGAGATTCGAAACACTAAAAGTGCGCAAAAGCCCTTTAAAGTCCCATGATGCTGACATTATGAAGGCTTTAACTGATGCATATTATACTTTTCCATAGATAAAGTTTGTGAATATTATGCGTGAGAGAGTTAACTACTTCACTGCTGTGGGTGAAATGAGCTCAGTAATTCTGCTGAAACGATTTCTTTGTGAAACACGGAGTAATTTGTACTGCATAAACAATTTTAACAGAATGGAGAATGCAGGAATATTGTTGCTCTGTTTTCTCCTCTGGGTATTAGATCAATGTGTTTTTTCTTTCTCCCTCATTTGAAGCCATATCTCTACTCTTCCGATAGCCAGAAATAATTACACATCTTTCCTTGTTTAAGTATTTAAACAGCTGACATTGATCTAAACAGCTTCTGCCCCTGATATATTTAGGATATTTAATCATGTTTACGCTGCCAATAAAAGCGTCACATGATACACTGTGAAAAATTTTCCCGTTAAAAAAACAGTAAAGAACTGGCAGCACGGTTGCAAGCAAAATACTGTAAAATAACAGTATCTTACTGTTGGTGAAATTTACATTTGGCTACTGTTTATTAAAAAACAGTCAAGAACTCGCAGCACGGTTGCCAGCGAGATACTGTAAAATAACAGTATATTACT
This sequence comes from Opsariichthys bidens, assembly GCA_037194245.1. Taxonomy (NCBI): domain Eukaryota; kingdom Metazoa; phylum Chordata; class Actinopteri; order Cypriniformes; family Xenocyprididae; genus Opsariichthys; species Opsariichthys bidens. The sequence goes on along the minus strand of CM074302.1, from coordinate 889,599 downwards.
GTTGGTGAAATTTACAGTTGGCTACTGTTTATTAAAAAACAGTCAAGAACTCGCAGCACGGTTGCCAGCAAGATACTGTAAAATAACAGTATATTACTGTTGGTGAAATTTACAGTTGGCTACTGTTTATTAAAAAACAATAAAGAACTGGCAGCACGGTTGCCAGCAAGATACTGTAAAATAACAGTATATTACTGTTGGTGAAATTTACATTTGGCTACTGTTTATTAAAAAACAGTCAAGAACTCGCAGCACGGTTGCCAGCAAGATACTGTAAAATAACAGTATATTACTGTTGGTGAAATTTACAGTTGGCTACTGTTTATTAAAAAACAGTCAAGAACTCGCAGCACGGTTGCCAACAAGATACTGTAAAATAACAGTATATTACTGTTGGTGAAATTTACATTTGGCTACTGTTTATTAAAAAACAGTCAAGAACTCGCAGCACGGTTGCCAGCAAGATACTGTAAAATAACAGTATATTACTGTTGGTGAAATTTACAGTTGGCTACTGTTTATTAAAAAACAGTCAAGAACTCGCAGCACGGTTGCCAACAAGATACTGTAAAATAACAGTATATTACTGTTGGTGAAATTTACATTTGGCTACTGTTTATTAAAAAACAGTCAAGAACTCGCAGCACGGTTGCCAGCAAGATACTGTAAAATAACAGTATATTACTGTTGGTGAAATTTACAGTTGGCTACTGTTTATTAAAAAACAATAAAGAACTGGCAGCACGGTTGCCAGCAAGATACTGTAAAATAACAGTATATTACTGTTGGTGAAATTTACAGTTGGCTACTGTTTATTAAAAAACAGTCAAGAACTCGCAGCACGGTTGCCAACAAGATACTGTAAAATAACAGTATATTACTGTTGGTGAAATTTACATTTGGCTACTGTTTATTAAAAAACAGTCAAGAACTCGCAGCACGGTTGCCAGCAAGATACTGTAAAATAACAGTATATTACTGTTGGTGAAATTTACAGTTGGCTACTGTTTATTAAAAAACAATAAAGAACTGGCAGCACGGTTGCCAGCAAGATACTGTAAAATAACAGTATATTACTGTTGGTGAAATTTACATTTGGCTACTGTTTATTAAAAAACAGTCAAGAACTCGCAGCACGGTTGCCAACAAGATACTGTAAAATAACAGTATATTACTGTTGGTGAAATTTACATTTGGCTACTGTTTATTAAAAAACAGTCAAGAACTCGCAGCACGGTTGCCAGCAAGATACTGTAAAATAACAGTATATTACTGTTGGTGAAATTTACAGTTGGCTACTGTTTATTAAAAAACAATAAAGAACTGGCAGCACGGTTGCCAACAAGATACTGTAAAATAACAGTATATTACTGTTGGTGAAATTTACAGTTGGCTACTGTTTATTAAAAAACAATAAAGAACTGGCAGCACGGTTGCCAACAAGATACTGTAAAATAACAGTATCTTACTGTTGGTGAAATTTACATTTGGCTACTGTTTATTAAAAAACAGTCAAGAACTCGCAGCACGGTTGCCAGCAAGATACTGTAAAATAACAGTATATTACTGTTGGTGAAATTTACATTTGGCTACTGTTTATTAAAAAACAGTAAAGAACTGGCAGCACGGTTACCAACAAGATACTGTAAAATAACAGTATATTACTGTTGGTGAAATTTACAGTTGGCTACTGTTTATTAAAAAACAATAAAGAACTGGCAGCACGGTTGCCAACAAGATACTGTAAAATAACAGTATCTTACTGTTGGTGAAATTTACATTTGGCTACTGTTTATTAAAAAACAGTCAAGAACTCGCAGCACGGTTGCCAGCAAGATACTGTAAAATAACAGTATATTACTGTTGGTGAAATTTACAGTTGGCTACTGTTTATTAAAAAACAGTCAAGAACTCGCAGCACGGTTGCCAGCAAGATACTGTAAAATAACAGTATATTACTGTTGGTGAAATTTACAGTTGGCTACTGTTTATTAAAAAACAGTAAAGAACTGGCAGCACGGTTACCAACAAGATACTGTAAAATAACAGTATATTACTGTTGGTGAAATTTACAGTTGGCTACTGTTTATTAAAAAACAGTAAAGAACTGGCAGCACGGTTACCAACAAGATACTGTAAAATAACAGTATATTACTGTTGGTGAAATTTACAGTTGGCTACTGTTTATTAAAAAACAATAAAGAACTGGCAGCACGGTTGCCAACAAGATACTGTAAAATAACAGTATATTACTGTTGGTGAAATTTACAGTTGGCTACTGTTTATTAAAAAACAGTAAAGAACTGGCAGCACGGTTACCAACAAGATACTGTAAAATAACGGTATCTTACTGTTGGTGAAATTTACAGTTGGCTACTGTTTATTAAAAAACAGCAAAGAACTGGCAGCACGGTTGCCAACAAGATACTGTAAAATAACAGTATATTACTGTTGGTGAAATTGACAGTTGGCTACTGTTTATTAAAAAACAGTAAAGAACTGGCAGCACGGTTGCAAGCAAAATACTGTAAAATAACAGTATATTACTGTTGGTGAAATTTACATTTGGCTACTGTTTATTAAAAAACAGAAAAGAACTGGCAGCACGGTTACCAGCAAGATACTGTAAAATAACGGTATCTTACTGTTGGTGAAATTTACAGTTGGCTACTGTTTATTAAAAAACAGTCAAGAACTGGCAGCACGGTTACCAACAAGATACTGTAAAATAACAGTATATTACTGTTGGTGAAATTTACATTTGGCTACTGTTTATTAAAAAACAGAAAAGAACTGGCAGCACGGTTACCAGCAAGATACTGTAAAATAACGGTATCTTACTGTTGGTGAAATTTACAGTTGGCTACTGTTTATTAAAAAACAGAAAAGAACTGGCAGCACGGTTACCAGCAAGATACTGTAAAATAACAGTATCTTACTGTTGGTGAAATTTACAGTTGGCTACTGTTTATTAAAAAACAGTCAAGAACTGGCAGCACGGTTGCCAGCAAAATACTGTAAAATAACAGTATCTTACTGTTGGTGAAATTTACATTTGGCTACTGTTTATTAAAAAACAGAAAAGAACTGACAGCACGGTTACCAACAAGATACTGTAAAATAACGGTATCTTACTGTTGGTGAAATTTACAGTTGGCTACTGTTTATTAAAAAACAGCAAAGAACTGGCAGCACGGTTGCCAACAAGATACTGTAAAATAACAGTATATTACTGTTGGTGAAATTGACAGTTGGCTACTGTTTATTAAAAAACAGTCAAGAACTGGCAGCACGGTTGCCAGCAAAATACTGTAAAATAACAGTATCTTACTGTTGGTGAAATTTACATTTGGCTACTGTTTATTAAAAAACAGAAAAGAACTGGCAGCACGGTTACCAACAAGATACTGTAAAATAACGGTATCTTACTGTTGGTGAAATTTACAGTTGGCTACTGTTTATTAAAAAACAGCAAAGAACTGGCAGCACGGTTGCCAGCAAGATACTGTAAAATAACAGTATATTACTGTTGGTGAAATTGACAGTTGGCTACTGTTTATTAAAAAACAGTAAAGAACTGGCAGCACGGTTGCAAGCAAAATACTGTAAAATAACAGTATATTACTGTTGGTGAAATTTACATTTGGCTACTGTTTATTAAAAAACAGAAAAGAACTGGCAGCACGGTTACCAGCAAGATACTGTAAAATAACGGTATCTTACTGTTGGTGAAATTTACAGTTGGCTACTGTTTATTAAAAAACAGTAAAGAACTGGCAGCACAGTTGCCAGAAAGATACTGTAAAATAACAGTATCTTACTGTTGGTGAAATTTACATTTGGCTACTGTTTATTAAAAAACAGTCAAGAACTCGCAGCACGGTTGCCAGCAAGATACTGTAAAATAACAGTATATTACTGTTGGTGAAATTTACAGTTGGCTACTGTTTATTAAAAAACAGAAAAGAACTGGCAGCACGGTTGCCAGCAAAATACTGTAAAATAACAGTATCTTACTGTTGGTGAAATTTACAGTTGGCTACTGTTTATTAAAAAACAGAAAAGAACTGGCAGCACGGTTGCCAGCAAGTTACTGTTAAATTAACGGTGTCTTCTTGTTGGTGAAATTTATAATTGGCTACTGTTTTTGCAAATACAGCATAAAACGGTTTCTACAGTTTACAGTAAAATTCTGAGAAACACATTTATATTTGTGTATATTTGTGGATGTTTATTTTCAGCTCTTCACAAAAGGGCATATTTACAGGATTTTAGTGTAAATAATACAAATATGGTATTGTATACACTATTGAGTCGTGCACTGCTAGCAAAAAGGATTCAGTGTTTAAATGTACCCAATGATTAAAAAAATATCAGAAGAAAAACAGTTGAAAATCCATGCGTGCAAACTGCAGTCTGCTGTTCTGAAAATACTGTAAAGTACTGATTTATTTCCTTCGAGCAGTAAATACGGTAAAATGCCGTTATATTTTGTCCAAGCCATTTCACACACAAAAAACAGTAATGTACCGCTTTTGATCAGAACAGGATTATAATGTTGAAAATTTGCCTTAAATCAACTGCAATTTCTAACAGTGTACTCTCATCTCCATTTTACCGCTTTTAACTCAAAAATGCGTGTTCCATCTTGGTGGGATGAAACGTAAAGAAAATAAAATGATGAATCATTTTCAGCTTGAGAAAGAGAGCGTCAATGCTTCAGCAGAATCCAGTCTGGATCTTCTTGTCCAAAGTCTGAGGCGGATTGATTTGTTTGTTGCCAGTTTTTGACCCATTACGTCTGGCACTTTGTCTCCTCAAACGCCTGCTTCTTACGGGACATTAGTCTTGTTCAGGGGGGATTTGCTCACTTATCTGACTGATCTAGCACATCTCATCCATCTTTTGTTAGAAGAAATTATCTGGCGAAAGAAGCGGAATGGCCCTCGGAAGAGAAAAGGAATATAATTGACAAATGAACGATGCAGTGTGTGATTTCAGACAACTGAATGCATTGACTTGCTGTTTGCTGCAACTTGACGTCGGCAGTGTTACAAAAAACGTGAACTTTGTTTTGGATTCCATCTAAAAAACATTTTCGAAAAGCACTGGCCTTGTGAAATATACCTGAGTTCGGTCTGTGTCGGCCTTCAGTACGGTAAAAGAGAATCCTTATGGACAAAAGAAGAAGTTTTAACAAAAGGCCAGTCCTTGAGTTTCGTGGCCTTGCGACGCTTGAGTAAATGCAGTTCCAAGTTAAAGAGCTTCTATTATGTTGTGGTGCTTCGAGATATTGCATATGTGGTGTTTAAAGCAATGGTTTTGCTTTTGCGGAGGTAATATCTCGAGGTGGTTCAGTCTCTGCTGCGTCTTCATGGGGTTTAAATTAACTTGCTACTTCAATTAGTCAGAGCGAGTCAGACTTCGTTGCACTTAAAAGCCACGTAGGAATGAGCGAATCCCCAAACAACATCCCTCAACTTCTGATAGCAAGAACAAACAACATCCTCAACTTTCATAACACCGGATTACTTTAAAGCACAGCTACTTTCCAGAACCCAAAACGAATGGAAACCTTTTAAGTGGAGCATGGTAATGTATTCCAATAAAAGAAGAGAAAATAGAAAGCTAATGAACATTGCTAGGACTAACTTTGGAAGGAGGGAACATAATGATATACACTGGAGCTGTTTCCAAGACGGCGTGTCTATATAGAGCGCTCGTGTTAATTGGCGCGAAAAGCAACTCGCCTTCGGAAGATACTTTTGATCACCACATAAAAAAAAAAGGCACTAAAAGAGCTTCTCCCATATTCAGGAGATCCATATAATGTGCATTTTACGTACTATAAAAGGAAAGTTCCCACAACTTATGATCAATTTCATTTGAGAACGTAATTAAATAACGATTGCCAGCATGGCTGGGAGCGTCACACTGACGGCACCAATGAGCAATTAAAAGGCATAATGAGATCATTTTAGGCAAAATTATTGATGTGGTATGATCAGAGTGAGGCGACAATGACACCAACGTTTGGTGTCAATACGAAAAACCATTGTAGATATGCAGCTTTAAGACGAGTTTGTTCAAAAATACGAAAACGATTTCGTCTATCAACACAAAACCCATCATTTTTTGTTGGCACAGTTTGAAGATGATATGAATCGATTTTGGTGAAAATCGGACAAAAGGTCTAGGAGGATTTCGAAAACGTAGGGTTTTGAGAGAAAATCAAAATGCCGGATAGGAAGTTTTGGCCAAATATGGCAAAATTTGTATCCATGTTCACGGCATGACCCGAGGAATCTATCAAGACCTGTTCATACAATTTATTCAAAAGTTATTAGCATTTTTGTAAATTTTCTGTACTGTCAGGGCATTGTGCCAAAGATATTTACGGAGTTTCGTAACGATACAGCAAATTTACTTCAAAATGGCTCAAAATCACTGTTTTGGACAAACCTTTCAGTCGTTATAAGAAAAAAAAGATATTTTACGTATCTCTGGACCGGTAGGTGGTGCTGAGCCGTGACGAAACACACAAACTCAGGTCATGCTTGTGATGACATGGACCAAATTTGGTCTGAATATGATAAAGCGTTGTGGAGATACAACCTTACGTCTATTTTTGCATCATTTTGACTCATCGACTTGAATTCCACAAATTTTTGTCGGCATGATCTGAAGATGATCTGGCAGAATCATTGTGAAAATCGGAGCGCTACGCATAAATTTGACTAATCGACTCGATTTCCAAAACTTTTTGTTTGCATGGTCTGAGATGATGATCTGGTTGAGTTTTTGTGAAAATCGGAGCAACAGCCTCGGGGGAGTTTGAAAAAGTCGTTTTTTTTTCAAAAAATTCAAAACGGCGGGAAAATTTTCATGACGGAAAATGACGTCATAGGGTGCAATCAAATCATATTAAGCCAGAAAAAAAATGTTTCTAACCCTTATGGTTCAAAAGCTATTAGCATTAACAACTTTGGACAGGTGGTGGCGCTAGAGACATTGATTTATAGACTCCAAAATTAATGTGGTTAATGTTGAGACTGACCTCTATCGGTGTGCCAAACTTTCCCGCAAGAAGTTCTATGGGCCGCCAACGATTACAATAGGTGCCTGCGCAATAATTAGGAAATAAATTGAAAAAATGTAAATATATGAAAGTTCTGGCAAAGTTTTGGAGATAAAAGCAAGCAAAAAAAAAACCCTGAGCACATCACAGCAACTCGACTAAGAGTCTCAAAAGTTTGAAAAGCGCATCCCATGGTGATTTTTCACATGCCTTCAATTAGGCTTCAAATTGCAAAAAGGAAACAGTTGATTAGGTGCATTACTCCAGAATGACTCCAGTTAGCAAACGGCATGTGTGTTTCTACAGCAATGACAGACTGTGAATGTGAATGTGACTTTGAGTCAGTCCTCCACCTCCAGCTCATTTAAAAGGCAAATTAAAAGTGCAAGATGTTATCTGATGTAGTAAATGTCAGAAATCTGCATGCGACTCATTTTTGAAGGACTGGCGTCAAATATTTGTTATGACAGCGTCTCAATTGCTCATCTTTAAATTACTGGAATGCATGATGATGGAACGGATGTGAACTTTAAAATAATGTGCTTTGGGGTTTTATGTAATGAAGCTCGCATGTGCTCACACATGAAAAAAAAATAAACATACAGAGATAGAAAGAGACTGTGTTAGTGTGTGTGTAATGTTGCTGTTTGAGCATGAAAAAGCTCTGGAAAGTTACAGTTCTTCTCTATATCAGTGTCAGTGTTTCTGAAACGCCACCAATCTTGAGTTTTCTATTCGCAATATTCCTCATTTAAATAAAGGGGCGGGGCCTGGTTGAGTTTCCCAAATGCCAATCACAACACACCGCTCCAATCAGAGCACATTGTGCTTTTCAGAAGGAGGGGCTTCAGGAACTAAACAGAGCGTTACTGACAGACTGGGAAGAGAGGAGCTGCAACAATGCAGGATATGAGGAAAATAAATCAAAAGAGTGAAAAAAACACAATCCATAATATTGCCTTTTAAAATACATTACAAAATCTGCATAATGCGTTCAAATAAGAACGTAATACTCTTCACGTTTAAATCCAATTCCGATTCATTCCACAGAAAAGTTATTATTAATGCAATCAATATATAATTATACAAGTAAAAGATGTCAAATAAGATGATAGAAGTGAAATGTTTTTAAAATGTCATATTTTTCATGCTGCAAGGCTTAATTCAGCTTAACGTCAGTCACATTTGTGATTTGAGCGCTGCAATGAAGCAATTAAAAAGCCCTGACAGCTTGATTAATTAATTGATCTGACTATCAAGAGTCTCTGTGGGCAGCGGTGAGAGGAGGAGTGTGTGTGTGTGAGAAGGTTGTGTAATACGGACGGTGGATGTCATGTTGTCCCTATGGGGACATGCTGTCTTTTGCCCTGTGTGAGAACTCCACGAGAACAGCCAGTTAATGAGTGTCACAATGTTAAAATGTCATCTGTCTGCTATCTGATAATGAGGACTGTCACATTGTTGCTGCTTGTATCCGGTGTGTGCGTGTGTGTGCAACAGAGAGGACAAGTGTGTCTTTATTTGATCTCACATGCACCAATGACTTTATAATAACCTGCATCTTTCATTTCTCCTGTAATAGTTCCACATAAATGATATCAGAGGTTTAAGCCCCATATCACCATATTGCAGAGAGAGGGAGAGAGAATTCTTTCAAAACCAATAAGAAAAGGAGGATTTTTTTTTAAAGGGACAGTACTCCTGTCTAGATGCTCAAAACAAGCGAGTTGTGGATCATTGCATTAGTTTAGTCGAGGTTCACCCATGCATTCAATTTTGTTTCCCAGCGGTTATCACTGCTAGTCACATGCTTTTGTTAACTCTACATCCAGTTAAGTTTCTTGACCCTTTAAAGGGACAATGGCACCTTTTTTTTTTTTTTTCAGGACTGCATCAATATAAGGAAAAGAATAAATTTCCTCTCATCTGATCCAGAATCAGCTGCATCGTGTCCAGATCTTTTTCTTGTCTAGTCAATGATGGTTAAATTAACACTGAAGTCATTGGGGCTCACCTCAACCGGAGATCCCCAGCTAAAATATTTCATTTTGATATTTTTCTCTAGTGAAAGACATGCATAAATGAACAATTAAGCCAAAATAGAAAATATCAAGGATGAATATTTACTAATACAATGGCAATTTTCACCTGACATTTAGAGCCAAATTACAGGGGCGTAAAAATGACTTCAGAAAGATTGCATCATCTTTATTTCATTTCTACAAAGAGATTGGTAGGTCTATATGTAAAATCTGTCGACTTCAGCAATATTTATTGCTTTATATGCCAATGTCGATAGTTCAAAATTGGGAAAAAAGCTCATTTCAAGGTTTCTTTCCCAAAGTTACTCAAGAAGTATTAAAGATATCTTCACATCCTTTCAGATGTTGGTTCTCGACAACTCGACTTTTCTTTTGAGATCTCGATTATGAACGCCCTATATAGTACAATTCCAGAGATATTAGGATCTCAAAACGTCTGCAAGAATAAATCCGTAAACCAAATGTGGTACAAAATAGTGGATTACTCAATAAGTGTTCATGCACGATGGCTTTCATCACCATTTATGATTTTCTTTCTTCATATAAAAAGAAAAAAAGCTGGGGAAGTTTCCAAAATTTGCTTGATTTGACACGGAATGACCCATTTATATTAATACTTTAATTACCCAAAAAGTTTTAAGCCGTTCATTCCGTTCTCAGTGCGCGTTCGATGAAAAAACAAAGTCCCGTTTACTGTCTGATTACCGGTTTTGATTTCCAATCGCTTAAACCACGGTCGTCTTTCAGATGTGGAAAACCTCTCATTCCCAAAAGACCATCAGCAGATGGTAAATAAAAGAAACGCGTTGCCCTTCCAGAGACCCCGAAGAGTCATAAAGATCCCAAACCTCTTTGTACATGTTGGAAAGACATCTTAGGATCGTATTCTGAATTGCAAACAGCTTCGACAGATGCATCAAACAAGCACGAAAACTCCAGCGACAGTTGCCGTACACTTCGCGTGGTCGTGTTTACGCGTTCTCCCGGTTCCCAGACAGGCGATGCATTGTTTTTGGAGGACATGCTATTCATTTAACATAACAGACAAATGCAAAATTTACAACTGCTTGTATTAGAACATCTGAACATGAATTAGGGTCGTTTCTCAAACAAGAGCATGAGGCTTTTTTTTTGGCAGGAAAGGGTTGGTTTGGCTTGTAGGGAGTGTATAATGTACCACTGCATTTGTGTAAGACCTTATCCAGACCATCTGAACCGAGCCAAGACAAACAGGCCAACTTGTACTACCGGCATATCTTCATCTCCGAACGCCACCATCTCGATGTGCTAAAAGCTCCTTTACCCAGCATCCACCCACATGCACGCTATCAAACTTTAGGGAAAGGCAATTACCGCACCTCAGAGCTCAGGGTACAGATGAGAAACAAAGGAGGAGGTACGGCAGGGATTTCGAGGAAGGTGGATATTAGGCGTGGATTTGTCTGGCACTTAAACCACCGGCAGTCTCTTTGCTTGCAGTTTAGCTTTACTGGGCTCCTGATAAAAGTAGGGGGGAAACCAGACAGGAGAAATGAGCCCATTATAATGGGCGAACGAGTGCTTAAATGGAGTCGCAGACATGTTAAACTGAAAATATGCCCGTCTCCTTGACAACCCGGCTGAGGGCAAAGAGCCTTCTCGTCGAGTACAAATATCAGACGTGGAGATTTCTGTTATTGAAGGCGAAGGGGGAATTACTCGCCAGCATTGTTTGACTTGCTGGAGCAGGTCCCGTGTGTTAGAGCAACACATCAACAAGATGTCAGATCTTAACTGCAGAAATAACAAGCCCGAGTCACCGTAAACAGCCAAAATAGAGCTTGAGCAGGAATTAAACCCACTTGAATAAAGTTCAGCTGCTGGCTTATTCTTAAGTAGGACCAAATCGAATTCGTTTTTTCTTGTACTCTTGCCTAGTTGAATCTTGTATAACTTAAAAAATGAAGTTGTAAAGTAAATGAAAAACATGCAAGTGGAGGTTTGGTAGCCAATTTGCATAACGCGGTCTCGATTGGCTGAACGGCGTCTGCTTTGCCCCGCCCTCAAATGCCGTCGTCGTATCCGAGACCGGAAGGGTTCGGTTCGTGTCGAGAAGACGCTGTCAATCAACGGCGATGATCGACAAAATCGACTTTCGCATCACTGGTACGAAAATTCCCCAGAGCTGAAATTCACACGTGTGATGGGCGTTTAGTTTCTGACACGTGCTGTAATCGTTCAGAACACAAATGAAGATATTCGTCCATGGATCCATATAATCGACACTTTCAAGCTCCAGAAAGGAAGTAAAGACGTGGTTGAAACAGTCGACGTGATGCAGTACTTTCTGTGCGCAAAAATAACTTAACTCAACAATCCCCGTCATTATCCTTACGCAGGTGTCGCACAGTGAAGCTTCCGTGTTTACGTCTGAATGCAGGCTCAGTATTGGCTAAAGCGGATCATGTGATCAGTGTGACGCAAGAGCCTGCCAATAATGAGTCGTTCTGACGGAGAACCTGGAAACGCCGGACATAAACGACGTATGAGAATGACACAGAAGAGATCGGAGAAGAAAATGGTTATTTCGTGTTCGGTTTGCGCACAGAAAGTATTGCGGTTTCTTGATCCACTGCGTCACGTCGACTGTTTTAACCACGTCTTTACTTCCTTTCTGGACCTTGAAGGTGTCGATTATATTGATCTATGGACGAATATCTTCATTTGTGTTCTGAAGATGAGCGAACCACACGAGGGAGGAACTCATGACAGAAATCTCCGTTTTGGCCGAACTAACACTTTGAGACTAGTTTTAGTGAAAGTGTGAACTGAAGAAGTTCGAACACATTTTCTGTTCGAACGCTTCCCACAGTATCTGAGAACACTTTGGTCTCCTCGTTCTCTGTGTTCTGAAGCAGACGGAGGTGTGTGGGCCAGAACAAGCGGCCTCCTTGTGCACCTCTGTTTGCTTGAAGAGGTGTTTTCTCACATTGCTGCATT
>CM074302.1:855000-875000 GCA_037194245.1 Opsariichthys bidens | reverse complement strand
AGTGAGTGTGAGAGTGAGTGATTGTGTGTGAGTGTGAGAGTGAGTGAGTGATTGTGAGAGTGATTGAGTGATTGTGTGTGAGAGTGAGTGATTGAGTGATTGTGTGTGAGAGTGAGTGTGAGTCAGTGTGAGAGTGAGTGAGTGATTGTGAGAGTGAGTGAGTGTGAGAGTGAGTGATTGTGAGAGTGAGTGAGTGTGAGAGTGAGTGATTGTGTGTGAGTGTGAGAGTGAGTGAGTGATTGTGAGAGTGATTGAGTGATTGTGTGTGAGAGTGAGTGATTGAGTGATTGTGTGTGAGAGTGAGTGATTGAGTGATTGTGAGAGTGATTGAGTGATTGTGTGTGAGAGTGAGTGATTGAGTGATTGTGTGTGAGAGTGAGTGATTGAGTGATTGTGTGTGAGAGTGAGTGTGAGTCAGTGTGAGAGTGAGTGAGTGATTGTGAGAGTGAGTGAGTGTGAGAGTGAGTGATTGTGAGTGAGAGTGAGTGAGTGAGTGATTGTGAGAGTGAGTGAGTGATTGTGAGAGTGAGTGAGTGTGAGAGTGAGTGTGTATGAGTGTGAGTGTGTGTGTGAGTGAGTGTGAGTAAGTGTGAGAGTAAGTGTGAGTGTGTATGAGTGTGAGTAAGTGTGTGTGTGAGTGTGAGTAAGTGTGTGTAAGTGTGAGAGTGTGTGTGTGTGTGCGTGTGTGTAAGTAAGTGTGAGAGTGTGTGTGTAAGTGTGTGTGAGTGTGAGTAAGTGTGAGTGAGTGTGTGTGAGTGTGTGTGTGAGTGAGTAAGTGTGAGAGTGTGTGTGTGTGTAAGTGTGAGAGTGTGTGTGTGTAAGCAACTAAAATGCCAAAAATACATTCAAGAATGAAAGAAACCATCTGACCGACGTTCCAAGGATATTTATGTTTACCTTCAAACAACTTGTTTATTCCAGCGTTTGGTGAGGAAGGCAGCGGTTGCGAGCGTCCCGCGGCGCGGCGGTTCTCTTTAACCCAGCGCCGCTGATTAACTAGCAGCAGGTGAGTGTAACGGGCCAATTAACTTGCTGCCAACTCACCCCGACTTCATCCAAATCACACACAGCACAACAGGAATCCGTTCCAGATAAATTATTACACGGGCCACCCAGTTGCTCATCTTCTGAAAGGTCTAAGCGGGTTTATAATGCATCAGCACAAAAATGTTAAATGATATTTAAAATGCCTGAGATGTTTTAAGGAGTTCACTGGATCATAAGCTGGCCATCATTTGATCCAGTGTCTGCTGTGCTTGAGATTTATTATAGTAAGTCTGTGGATGACGCCATGTCTTGTCTGAGCGGTGTCTGCTGTACCGTTTTCTTTCACATGTTTGGCAACTATCTGGTGCTTTTCAAGAACAAGCGAGGCGTCCAGTTTGGCGGTTGGAGTCCAGAATTTAGACCTACAATTATGCTGTTTTAAAACACCAGTTTGCTCTTGTATGCATGAACAATAATGAAATACTGGCTATCTGCTATGCTAAGTAGTGCAAATAACAGAGAATATACTAGAAAAGAGACAAAAAAAAAAAAAAAAAGAGTCTTAGACGTGTATTTTTACAGAATTTCTGCTTTGACAACTCACTCCACATTCTGACATTTATATTTCTGAACCACGTTTTATATAAAACCTTCATAGTTAAGAAATCGTTATTCAAGAGTATCAGCTGTGAATCTAAAATGGATATATTTTAATGTATTATTTGAAAATAGTTCAAGTATATATATATATATATATATATATATAAATTGAAAATTGCATATAATTAGAATAATTCAATTATTTTTATTTAAATTACATGCATGTTTAAATTACATATATAGTAATTTTAAATAAAAAAACATACATATATGTATATACATACACATTTTTAAAAAAATGATCATAATTAGAATATATATATATATTATATATATATATATATATATAATTATTTTTTTATATTTAATTTAATTATTCATTAATTATTCAGTTCATTGCATTATATATATATATATATATATATATATATATATATATATATAAATATATATATTTATATATAAATAAATAAATAAATAAATAAATAAATAGGAAAAAAACTAAAAGCTAAAGTTTAAAGTTTTAAATTTAAATACATTTTTATCAAGTATATTGAAATTTATGTTGCATTTCAGTGCTTTGAAACAAACCAATTCTTTGTGTGATTCTATGTAGTCGTTCAGTGAAATGAGAGGTTTGGTTGAAGGGTTTGGCTGGTTTGGAAGTCTGTTTCCGTGACCTTGCATGTTCTGAATGAATGAAGGCACTGCTGAGAGACGCAGGGAGGGTTCTGGTTCTGGTGTCCTGGTTGGATGCAGTAGTTTTGAACACCATCTCCAGATGTTAAAAGGTCGGTTGGGTCGTGCGGGTGGTCTTTGATGAAGCTTCTATTGTGCCATTCCTAATCCGATGAGGCAGCAATCTCAGCTAGTAACTAGTTAGTTTTCAGCACCCGCTGTCGGGCTCTACGGTCAGTCACTGCACCACGCTGTGATGCAACCTGTCGGAGCGCCTCCAGTAGGGAGTCTGCTAAAATTAATAAGGTTCTGAGGAAATGTCATAGTCTCCTCCAATCATTTTGAGTATTGGAGCTGATGTGCTTTTTAAAAATCACACAAGGGGTTCTCTGTGAGATGAATGCAAATCATTTTGAAGATACTGATCTTTCTCATGTTGATGCTGATAAGGGCATGGCGGTAACCTGGCACAGCGGTCGTTCTCCTTCTCTCAAATAACGGTATTTTAAAATCCCTGCATATTTGTTTGTTATTCAGTTGGGACAGGACGATGTGTAGCATCATAATCTGTGGATCTGCTGGTCCAGGGCTTTGTATGGAATGGTGAACTTAACCCTTAAATGCATACCTCGACCCGGGATGTCATTCACTACCCTCCCCCTCATTCATTTTTTAAAGTTAGACATCAACCTTCTTAGTATTCCTCAATATATTCATTAGAGGTTAACCGATTGATTAGTTTTGCTGGAATAATCGGTTATCGGTGCCGATTAATCGGCAAAATCGATCAATCTGTCAACCTGTAGTGAATGACATCCTGGGTGGATAAAGAAATGAGGTATTCGATTAAGGCTCAAGGTCACTATTCTAGACAAAATCCTGGACTAACAGATCCAACGTCCCATTGTTCCATTGTTCCAACAATTGATTATCGGTGCCGATTAATCGGCAAAACCGATCAATTGGTCAACCTGGAGCGAATGATGTCTCCAGTCGATAAAGAAATGAGGTATTCGATTAAGGCTCAAGGTCACCATTCTAAACAAAATCCTGGACTAACAGATGCAACGTTCCATTGTCCCATTGTTCCAACAATTGATTATCGGTGCCGATTAATCAGCAAAATCGATCAATCTGTCAACCTGTAGTGAATGACATCCTGGGTGGATAACGAAATGAGGCATGCGATTAAGGCTTAAAGTCCCCGTTCTAGACAAAATCCTGGACTAACAGATCCAACGTCCCATTGTTCCATTGTTCCAGCAATTGGTTATTGGTGCCGATTAATCGGCAAAACCAATCAATCCAAAATGGTTTTTCCGAGTCGCATCCACCGCTGGAGGGGCTAAGAAGTTTCCACTGCCATCACATAGTACAAGATCGAATATAAAAATTAAATAAAAATTGTGTTTGTTTTCATTGTCAACAGCAAAAATCACTTACATTTATTATTCTGTAAAACAAAAATGTATTTTTTTGAGCTGTAAAGTTGCTCTTGTCATTCTTAGTCATTTTATGGTTTATCCACCTTATTTTTCAATGTGGAAGAATGCTGTTATCCGTGACGAGCAACACTTACAATGAATTAAATCACAAGAAGAATAAATGGTGTTAATGATAAGTATAATAAATAAATATAACATGACAACAAATACCAGTTTGCAACATAAAGCAGCGTAACAGACTGTTTTTGTGCTGCGATTTTATTGTAATCAACATTACCATAAATGCCGTCGACTGACTTGAAATGTTATTTTTCTGCTGTTTATATTCTCAGCTCTCATTTTAATGACATTTACAATCCATGACCGGAAAACGAACGGGCGCTTCATTATTTTGCTTTATCTATCAACACTTTAGAAAAGTTATTAATACCACGCTGTCATCTCCGATTGGACGACTGACCATATGTGGTTTCTGATTAAAACATAATATGCTCGACGATGCCAGAGATGATTGCTTTCACACAACTGCCATTTTGCTGCTATAAACAGTGATAATATACTCTTTAAAGAGGAGCTGTGATGCTTTTTTCCCATCTTCATCTTACTTTAGTGTGTAATGTTGCTGTTTGAGCATGAAAAAGCTCTTTAAAGTTTCTGAAACGCCTCCATCTTGAGTTTTCTTCACAATATTCCTCATTTAAATAAAGGGGCGGGGTCTGGTTGAGTGAGTTGAAACTGGCGGTTATGGTAAGGGGCGGGGCATTTCCCAAACGCCAATCGCAACACACCGCTCCAGCCGACCAATCAGAGCACATTGTGCTTTTCAGAAGGAGGGGCTTCAGGAAGTAAACGGAGCGTTACTGACAGACTGGGAAGAGAGGAGCTGCAACAATGGAGGATACGAGGAGAATAATCAACATTAGTTCATAAAAGGGGATAATACAGCCTTCCCTTTAAGCCTGGAGGATTTAGTACCATTTTTCATCAGTAGCACATCATGGATTTTAAATAGCCAGTGTGTAAAATGAAACAACACGCTCCCAAAGCACATACGTGCTCCGCAAAACATTTCCCAGAGGAGGATTCATTACACATTGAGGCCACTGTAATGCGGCGCTGGAAAATTCAATACGATTTGGCCAAAATAGAGTCTGTTGGTTTGGAACAGACAAAATCCATTAAAAAAATATATTTTTTTATATGCTTTCTGACTACCCTTTTAAAGTGCAAAGGATAGAAAGAGGCCACTTTTTAAAAGGGTATTTATTATTTTACAGAGAGAATATGAAGTCATATATAAGCTCCACTTCTGACTTAAAGATACAGGCCTACTGTAACTGTGACGGCTTATTTCCTCTCACGCCTCGGTTTAGGTGGGGAAAAGATTGTCTGGTTTCGGGAAAGTAACCATGTTGAGATAAATATTACGGGGGGGGAGAGAAAATTAATTTTTAATTGATTACATTCCTGGTGGATTAACAAAAAAATTCCGACCGCAACCTCCCGTTTCCATGAAATGTCACAGTGCTGGAACAATTATGGAGCTTCACATTCCCAGACTCAAATGAATCCGAAAGCTATTTCTCGTAAAATTACCTGAGGCCCCGTTCCTGAGAAGGGCATTCCCTCCAGACGCGTGAACAATAACGGTGCATTTGCCATTTAATAGTGCGATTGGTGTAAAAAAAAAAACAAACAGATGCACAATGTGCCGTTTCTTTCCCTTCGGATAAAAGCATGATCACCCTCATCTTTCCCACAGAATCAAGGTGAGAGACAGCGGGGATGTTTCATAAACAAGGATGAACTGGGTCTCACAAAGGGACATTTCTCATTTCAGAACTAATAAAGTGTCTCTCCACCTTTTTTTGAATACCGCACCAGAGCATCCAATATTGCTCCATTCACACAGCTGGAGGCAGGAACAATTTGTCTCCTCCATTAATCCTTTCTGCAATATCTGATGTGAACACAAGAATCTGCTGCTGTATTCACACCAGCCGACGGAGCGAGAGGTTACAGAGCAGGAACGGGAAGTTATTTCTGTGGACCTCATATTCTGGCCGAGGACCGCCACAAAATAAAGCTTCTTTATTGGCTTTCCATTGGAAACTTTCCATTGGACAGTATGCGTTTATAGTGAAAAAGGGCTCTTTGGAATCTTTATTTTTAAGTGTTTAGACGGTTTGATGGATATCTAGTAGTTAACGTGCTACCAAGTGCTTCAAACAAACTCTTTTCAAATATTTGATACCAATAACAGGCCAAAGTTCGGCAAACCCAGTGATAACATCATCTTCGACTAGTCGGCATTCTTTAAAGCAGTAATTCTTAAAGTGTGGTCCATCGCCCCCTAGTGGTCCGCGAAAAGATGACCTAAACTAGGCGAGCTCTTAACCCGCACCGGATCGCGGGCGGGGGGGGGGGGGTTGACGTCAGTGTGTTTTAATAATGAACAAATGGATCTTATCATTGCATTTGTGTTTGAATAATTCGTTTTTGACTTGAAACGGTTGCATATTAAACTTAAATTTAGTTTATCCTTCCTATTTTGTTGTTTTCGGGGGATGGGGGTAGAGTGGGATTCTATTCGGTGGTCCTCGGAAAGAAATTGGAAGATAAAGTGGGCTGAAAAAGTTTGAGAAACACTGATTTAAAGGTATAGTTCACTGCAAAAACTGTTTTTCTTGCTTAGTATTTTTGTCTTGCTTTGCATTAAAAATATCTAAAAAAAAAAAAAAAAAAAAATCATGATGCATTTACTTGAGAAGGTAAATTAAGTCTTGTTTTCTGAAAAAAATACAAATCATGAAAATGAGTTTGTGCTTAAAACAAGAACAAAAATCTGTCAGTGGAGTCAGAAAAATAATGAGTTTAATTCAAAGGGAAAATGAGATGATTTCTCAGACTCCACTGACAGATGCTCGCTCGCTCACTTCATTCTGACGATTTCATTTATTTCGCCTCTGCAGTAAATGCGTCTTGATTTAAGAACGTTTCGATATTTGTGCTGGAAAACAAGACAAAAATACTTTTGCAGTGACATTTCTGTCATCTTCTGCTCACCTTTATGAGTTGCTCAGAAGAAATCCTGAATGTTTCAGTGCTTTTTGTCCTTAATAATGAATGCCAGTGGCATCCAGTGATGTTCGGATCCCATTATGAAAACAACATTCTCTTTTGTTCCTTCAGGAGGAAGAAAAACTGGATTGGAACGACACGAGGGTGAATAAATGACGACTGTATTGTCAGTAACTCTTCACAGTGAGGTTCATTCATTAACTACATTAGAAATATTGGTCGCGCTTTATTTTAGTGTCATTGTTACATATGTTACACTGTAGTAATAACTATACATTTACATGCAGCTAACCCTAAACCAAACCCTAGAGTAAGTACGTGAAGTTAATTAGTACTTAAATGTATAATTACACTGTCATACTGACACCTTAAAATAAAGGGTTGCTCTATTTTAGCGTATTTGTTACACATTTAAGTACGGAGTAATAACAATTACGTATCATTAAAGTTTCAGCTTCCGTTAGTTCTTTAGTTATCATGGTTTCCATGCACGTTTCCATGGTTACTCATTGGTTAACCCCACCTGTTCCTTGTTTTCTCCCTTCACTGAGTCTGTGCGTTGTAGCAGTTCAGCATTTGAGTTTTAGTAGTTTCTTTTTTCTGTTCTCGCAACTGTACAGTCGGCTGTGTTCTCCTGTTTGTGGTTTTGATTATTTTGTGAATAAATGCAAGACAAACTCATTGTTAGTTCATTCATTAAGCAATGCTAAAAAGTGTTACTGAATTTTCTCTCCGTGAACTATTCCTTTAAAATATAACTGTAAGCTGTATGTTTTTGATTCACTGAAAAGAACCGATTTTCTTGTCCGAAATCAAAAGACAGTATGTGTCAGTACTCATAAAAGAGTGGGTGAAAAGTACCCGGATGATTTACCAATTCCAAACATATGATGATAAGAACATATGCTATCCCATGAGGCCACGGGAGAGGATTTGTGAAGGGCAGTGAATAAGGGCATCACGACCAATGAAGTACATTCATACTACACACACACGCACACTCACTCACAAACAAGTACATACTAAAGGGAGCATGTGATTTCAGACGCACCCTGTGTCATTGATTCACTAAAGAACCGAGTCATTTGGGAATCGGACTGTACATACAGCGGCATTAGTGCAGAAAACAGAGTTTTTAGTATGCTGCATTTACAGAAATATGTGTGCATAAATTATTAGCGGAACATCATTCTTGCATTCTGTTTCAGGTTCCTGGTTCCAAATATTATAGAGAACCTAAATATACTTCATGAATGAATATCGGCTTTTACGTTAAGCACAACGTGATACAAATTTACCAAAAAAAAAAAAAAAGGCAGAAAACTGATACTTTAAGTGTACCTTTTTTTTCATCTCTGAGAGGATTCTGATGTTCCACAGATGTCGTTTATGTAACGAAATGCGTGTAACGAAATGATTCGCCGTGAAACCCACTTCACCTTAGAATAAAAAGATTCTTCTCATTCCATTACGGTCTCAGGTATGGAGAGCAGTTTTCTCTTCTCACACACACACACTTCCATCCATCACAGCTTTTTAAATTAAAGAAAGTTCAGACACTACTTTGCTCTACACTTTTCATTCTCAGCGAACAGACAAACAGTCAGTATGTGCTCCTCTGATGACTTTAAGACGGGCTCATATATTAAATGACTGTCTGTCTTGTGGACAGAACAGAGGGGCCATTTTGCTCGCGGTTCAAGCTCGCCAGGGCCCTTTAAATATTCATTCATAAACTCCTGAAGCCATCGGTCCACATCAAACAGTCAGCCCACAGAAAAAGCACTGAGCAGACGTGGGCATACGGAGCAAACACGACCATATGCGCAGAGAAATGTCTAAATATTTATGCTCTAAAAATACCACAGTCCTTCTCAGTTCGTGAGCTACAATATGCATTCTAACAATATTTATTTTTTACTTTTTTCAACACAGAAGACCAAGATATTTTGCTGTATATTGGTGTTGTAATTTTACAGTGTTTTTTTTATAATAATTGAGCATCAGATCAGAATGATTTGTGAAGGATCATGTGACACCGAAGACTGAAAATTCCGCTTTGATCACTGGATATAAATTAAATGTTACTATATATTCACATAGAAAACTGATGATTTACATTCTAATATTTTTTCACGGTTTTTACTGTATTTTTGATCCGATGAATACAGCCTTGGTGCGCAGAAGAGACTTCTTTTAACTACATAAAAAAAAAATAAAAAAAAAACTTTATTCCAAACGGTATCCATTTAATGCATTCTTGCTTATTAAAGTATTGTTAAAATTAAAAATCTTACTGAAGCTCAATTTTTTTAAACAGTAGTGTATATTTATATTTTTTTATTAATCTATATGCAGTTAGGAACTGTAAAATATACGGTCATTTATACTGCATTTTTACAGTGAACATTATTTTGCAGTGCAGATCGCTCTTCTTACGCACTCAACGCAGGTTTCATTTTGATGAAATATGCTAATCAGTGAGGTGCTTTGAAGCGGTCCTGCTGTCTGTGTCCGTATCTCTCTTCTTTAGATCACACAGTTGCTGTGGACATTCATCCGGCTGGAGCTGACCAGTGATGGATGAGATCAGGAACTTCAAAAAGCTCCGGCTTTAAAATCATTTTTGCGAAATAGATAATCCATGCACTACAAAAACCGGATCAAATGGGGTTCTATGTAGAACTCTAGGGTTCAGTTTTAAAGACACAAAGTTTCTATGTAATGAGAAACTTATAATATTTTCTTTCTTTTTTTTTTTTTGTTCTAGTGATAAAGTATGTTTACAAGCCGTTTAATTCATGAAATGTAAAAGATTAATTAAATAATTGAATTTAAATCCATAAAATGATGGGAATCTATATGTGAAGAGCTTCAAGTTGAAGCATTAAAACCAAATAAAAACCTAAAACTATATAAAAACGAAAGTAAACGTAAATGCGACCTAAATATTTTTTTTGAATGAATGAATGAATGAATGAATGAAGCACATAATGAAATGACTAAAATGAACATGAACAATAAAAATATAAAAACTAATTACAAATATTAATAAAGCTAAAATAAAATTTTAAATATGCAGAGTAAAGGGGCGGGGCCTGGTTGAGTTAGTTGAAACTGGCGGTTATGGTAAGGGGGCGGGGCATTTCCCAAACACCAATCACGACACACCGCTCCAGCCGACCAATCAGCTGGTTTAGGGTTAGCTGCATGTAATTATGCCTCATTAAAGTTTCAGCTTCTGTTAGTTCTTGTTTCCGTTGTTCTTCATGGTTTCTATGCATGTTTCCATGGTTACTCATTGGTTAACTGATTAACCCCACCTGTTCCTCGTTTTCTCCCTTCACGGAGTCCGTGCATTGTAGTAGTTCAGCATTTGAGTTTCAGTAGTTTCTCCTAATTGTACAGCAAACGCCAATCACGACACACCGCTCCAGCCGACCAATCAGAGCACGTTGTGCTTTTCAGAAGGAGAGACAGGAAGTGAGCGTTACTGACAGACTGGGAAGAGAGGAGCTGCAACAATGGAGGATATGAGGAAAATAATCTGATCTAGCGGAGCACAACTGGCTGCATCACCAAGGCTGTTAAATGCTGCATTCGACTGTATTTATGCCTATAGCCGTCTGGGATATTTTTACCACTTCCACAGTCTTGTAATGCCTTTAATAGAGTTCTGCTGCTGATGTTAGTGATGGTGCAGGTAGAGCTATAAGGTCAGGCGGGAACTGCTCACAGCCTCTTATTTCACACCCCCAAATTGTTCAAGAAGCGTGTGAGAGAGTCTGTCAGCTCGCTAGCCTGTGCAAATCCTTCTCCCACACAAGTGCTTATACCTCCATGGGCTAAAAGGGAAAACAGCCAGACTGCAGTCTACTGGGTTAGAGGCAGGGTGTAATTTTCGCATTTAGATTCAGTGATGTGGATGAGCCTGGCCAATCAACAAACAACAAACCCCCCGAACACAAACACCGCGCAGTCACGGTGGTCCGGCAGGCTTTCTAAACGCCCGGCATCTGATGTGCCGTCTACACCTTTCCTTTATCTTTTTTTTTTTCCCCTCTCCGTCTCGCTCGGTCGTTTTCGTCATGGAGCGCGCCGGTTAATACGCATGACAGATTTATGCTTTTAATTAGCGGGACATTAATAAGAGCGTCAGGTAGTGATGAAGGAATGAAATGAAGGAGGATATATGCGACTAGAATGCAGGCGTCAGGGCTGCGGAGGATGAAAGAGATCCGGTCTCGCTGCGCTTTAAAATAAACTGGAGCGCAAAATAGTTTCCAACAGAGTCAGAAGAAACTCAGTGTAGTGTCACATTTAATCTTGTTCTCGCTTTCGTTTCGACCGTTCAACAAACACACTCCACAGACTTTTCTGCTTTTGGTTTTAGAAACTTTATACTGTAAGAAACGGCACTTTTATTTTTAGTACTTGTCGATACCTGAATTTTCATTGCATTTTTAATTTTTAAAAATAGTGGGAAGAAAAAAACTAAAGAATGAGAATCAAACTAGTTGGCTAAGCAAATAGAGGTTTCCTTCAGTTATTATTAATTATGCATGTTAAAATGTTACTGTAACATACAGTACTGGCACTGTTACTTAGTATTGCTCTATCATATTTTATCTTTAATCTAATAACACAGTGAATATTTAGAGCTGGGCTCGACCGGTCAAGAGCAGTGAGGGACTTTTTCTCTTCATCTTTTGTTGTTTGATTAAGATTGAGGACACAGCAGGTTTATTAGGCTGCTGTCACTTTAAGAGCGGCACCGATCCAACATACTGATACACACGCGCTTCCTTCTCTACTGATCACTTAAAGGTGGAGTTCCGTTCACAATTAAAATCTCCTGATAATTCACTCACCCCAATGTCATCCAAGATGTTCATGCCTTTCTTTCTTCAGTCGAAAAGGAACTAAGGAAATCATTGCAGGGTTTTTCTCCATACAGTGGACTTCAATGGGTTTCAACAGGGTCCAAATGTCAGTTTCAGTGCAGCTTCAAAGACTCTACATGATCCAGACGAGGAATAAGAGTCTGATCTGGAGAAACCGTCGCACATTTGATACAAAAATACCTTTTTATCCACAAATGCTGGTCTTGCACTGCTCTGATGCGCCACACATCACGTCATCACGTCGGAAAGGTCATGTGACGTAGGTGGAAGTACTGCGGTAGAGCAAAAAACTCCAACTTCAAAATCACCCGACATCATCGTTTTACCTTTTGTTGTACGGGCCGTTTGACTTTTTAAACACTGGATCAGTACTTCCGCCTACGTCATGTGACCTTTCCACCCTGATTACGTAATGCGTGGAGCATCACAGAGCAGTGTAAGACCAGCATTTGTGGATAAAAATGTTTATTTTTGTATAAAATGTCGACGGTTTCTCCAGATCAGACTCTTATTCCTCGTCTGGATCATGTAGAGTCTTTGAAGCTGCACTGAAACTGACATTCGGACCCCGTTGAACCCCATTGAAGTCCACTATATGGAGAAAAACCCTCAAAAACCTTCATTTCTTTTCCACTGAAGAAAGAAAGTCATAAACATCTCAGATGACATGGAGTAGAGTAAATTATCAAGAAATTTTCATTCTGAAGTCAACCGACAATGTTTCACGAGGACGCTTGCCTGTACGGACATAATTATCGAGTCAATTTTGTGTCTGTTCAAGTGCAAGAAGAGATGAACGAGAACTCAATTCGATAGGCGAGCGCTTCGGATGTTTGTGCACCGAAAACCTATTGAAAAGGTCATGTGATTACTGTACCGCCCTCTTGTAATACATAAATCATGTAACGGTTCATGTTTTACACGCACATACGACTTGTGTGCATGCATTTCATTTTTGCATCTCAACAGTCCTAGTTCTCATTCGCCGCCATTATATTGGAAAGACTGGTCATTTAATATTTTGTGTTTGCCATTTCACTTTTTTTGATTCTCTTGCACAGCTGAAACTAAAGCGCATGCACACTTTACCCATTCTTCTTCTCTGATGTTAAAAGCAGCGGTTTCTTAGGATGGAGGGATATTCTGGCGCGGGTCTAATGGAGTTAAAGCATACTTATCCACAAGCTAAAAGCATGCAATATTCCAGCACACAACCAGGGTAAGCATTTCTCTCTCTTTCTTCACCTTTTCTCCATCTTTATCTCTCTCTCACGGGTGGACTGAATAAATTTCCCGCTGTCTTTGCCGCCCTGACCCTCTGCTGAACCGTCTTCTTTCGAGAGCAGTTTAAACAGCGAAGACAAACACTACACCGCAGCAGCGGGCTGCCATCTGTAATATTAATGTCACTGCGTCGCAATACGTGACGGGCAGAAACTGAGAAGAAATCATCATCTCTTCTGAGACATGAAGACGCTGACATTAAAACCCTCAATACTGTCTGATTTGTTTCATTTGTCCTGTGTATTTTTTTCTTCTCAGCTAGTCAAAATAAGCAGATTGTGACACTTGTGGAGCAATCAGCCAATCAGCCTTCTCATGACATCATCAGCTCCCAGATAATGAGTCACATGGCATTTACAGCTGATTAGATCAAAAACTTCCATGTCTGTCTCTGAACGACCATGAGCAAACATTTCAAAGATTTCCCGGCTCTCTTTAATGCAGTGGTTCTCCGCTATGGGACTTCATCACAGTTTTGACCGGATGCTAGATGGCTTAAAAAAAAATGAAAATAAGACAAAACATGCTTTAAAATCAAGTAAAACATAAAAAAATCAAGTCACAAACGGTTACAATGTAACATTTTGATTGTTTTATTTTGTTTCCTTAAATTTCATTGAAGAGCCACGGTCTTGGAAAACCCTAAATGAGGGAATTTTAAAGTGTGATTTCCAGACCTGGAAAAGTCATGGAAAAAATTAATGATTAAGCAGTAATGGATGAGAGTGTTACGCCTGATAGATCTATGAGAGTAAAATATAATAATAATAATAATAATAATAAATAATAAAAAAAACTAGCTTCAATTGAGTTATTGAAATATCTGGGATTATAGAATGATTTCTTTATATGAATTATTTTATTTATTAAATTATAATTATTTTTAATATCTTAATATGATTTAAAAAGTCAGTCCCTCCAGAAAAACGCAGATTAGCAGGAGAAAATCCTTGATCATGCGACGCGTTTTCTTAAAAAATGCGATGGGATATTTTTGCGATTTTATGCGATGAAATTGCGGGAACTTGCAAAAACTGCGGTTTGATGCATAAAAGGAAAAAAAGGAGATTCATAAACGCCCTGTTCTCTCTAGACTCTGCCTTCATGTCAAGCTACTAAATCACCGAATATTGAAGTTCTCGTTCTGTTTTATTTCAGACCTTCATTGTCAAACTCACAAAACATGGAGTCACACAAGTTCTGTCGCTTCACAAACGGAACATTCAACAACTTCTGTAAAAATGAGTAAATAAAATATAAAAATATGAAATGTTTTACAGAGGTAGCGAGAAGCGTGAATTATTTCTGCGGTGCGACGCGAGTGCAGAATAATTCGTGTGACGCAGCGGGAAACTGCTTCACGCTTATGTTTGTCGGCGAGTGAGAATGATCGGCGTCTTCATCGCGGGGTTTGGCGACGATGTGACTCATGACGGCACTTCATGAGGTTGCCATGGCAACGGCGGGAAAATAGCGGCGCTTTACTTGTGTGACGTAAACGCAACATTTTAACTTTCTGCTAAGATGCACGTGACTTTTTTTGCAGCGAAAATACAGGGATTATGAAATCATGCATATTTTGCTCGCTGAAATCGGCAATTCATGCGGCGAAAGTGCGGCGTATTTGAAAAAAATGAATATGCATGAAATCAATAGCGTTTTTCTGGAGGGACTTGTGATTAATTTAAGAGTGCACTTCTATTATGACCATTTTTGGAAGAGTTTCGCATGGTGACGAATATGACGACGTTGATGTATTTGGCTTTGGCGGGAAAGATCTGCTACACAGAGACTTGCCACTGCCAACACACAGACACGCTGCTCACTGTTACCCATAACAGATCTATACAGGTGGAGCTGGGGAGGGTGGAGGGTCACCAATCATCTCGTGCCATGCTGTGAACAATATGATCGCTGGAGTCGATTAAGCATCTACAGCTTCATGACAGAACTCGATATTTAATAATAATAATAATCGTGAGGAAACTGAAGAAGTAGAGGAGAAAGCAAAGCAGATAATCCTGTGCATGAAGGTGGAGCGGTGAGGAGGAAATGGAATGAACTCAGAGGGAATCACTGGAACAGCTGCGCACCAACACCGCCCAGAACGAAACAAAGGGAGACGCATCCTCTGATGGAAACTGCTCTGCGGGATGAAAAACGTCACCTTGAATGAAGCTTGAATTCCTCAAACAGAAACCCCCGTAAGCCAGACAAGACCGTAAGAGCCACAAGCCAATTAAAGCGAGTCACATTTGACCCATTCTGGAGCCGTAAATCAAGTCTATGAGTCTGAGAGTCCCATGAAGGGGAAACAAACCATACAGATGTCAAAACAGATGTGGGAAGGCAGGACCAGGACAGAGACTTCTACAGTCACGAGTATTAAAAATCTATTTCGGTGAATGTCTGTGCGTATAAAAGTTAAAAAAGGCGCTGCGGTGAAGTTGAAAGAGTCGAGCTGGGAAAAACTCGTGGGAGGATTTGTCGTCTCATCTGAAGATGGTGACTAAAAAAAAAAAAAAAATACACTGACAAGTCAGTATTTGATATTTTTTGAGATTATTTTGCTGGGGATATAAAATTGAGAATCATGAACATCACAATGACTTTAATGTCACGTTTGAGATATATATATCCAGGGTCGGGGAGTAACGAAATACAAGTAACTTAGTTGCGTATTTAAAATACACAATTTGAGTCGCTGTGAGTCATTTTAAATGGGTGGTAATCAGATTACAGTTCCATCTGAAAAGTGTTTTAGATTACCAAAGTGATTACTTTGAGTTTTAATGTCATTTAAACAGCGATTGGTGATTCTCTGACTCTGACCGTCTGAAAAAGACCAGTTCAGTTTCATGTTTTCCACTGTTTTCATTTTATAATTCACTCGTCACTGCGACTTTTTCTCACTATTTGTTTTTTCCCTCACAATTTCACAATTCTGACTTCTTTTTCTCAGGATTGCGAGATTTAAAATCACAATTGCAAGTTATAAAGTCAGAATTGAGAGATTTAAACTTGCAATACTGACTTTTTCTTGCAATTGTGAATTTAGTATGAGTTTATTTCTCATAATTCTGACTTTTCTCAATATTGTCAGTTTATATCTCATAATTCTGACTTTATAACTCGCAATTGCAACTTTATATCACGCGATTCTGAGGGAAAAAGTCAGAATTGTGAGATAAAAACCTTTTTTGTGTTTGTTTCACACTTATTAGTATTCCAAAGTATTCTAAAGTATTTAGATGAAGTGACTAAACTTGAGTAATGTAACGAAATACGTTACAAATGACTTTTTAAAGCATGTATTTTGTAATCTGTAGTGAAATACATTTTAAAAGTAACACACCCAGCGCTGATTATATCATATATAAATAAACACACACACACACACACACTAACAGTCTTACACTAAATAAACTACATTTACACTGTATTTTCCTTCTTGAATGAAGCATTTTCACGCATCTGCATCAGTGGTTATAAGAAACAACAAAAACACCCTCTTCACAGTCAATCCCCGATGTAGACTAAATATTATGTCTGCAAAATAACAAGATTGTGCTGGTGCATCATCCCGCCCCACCGACACATCAGACATGTTTCAGTGAGCAGGGAATGATAGTCATATCTGGTGAGATCTGCAAATCCGTCCGAAGAGGTTTTATTTAGTCGCAATTTCTTTATCGCAACTCTCACGCCTGCGAGACGCTTTGGGAAAGCGCTCTGCCGTTTTGCTCCGTGTCAGATGTTTTGCCGTTTGTCATTTTACGTCCCTCTAACCTTTCTGGCACCCGTGCCGTGAGAGCTTCCACACACATTTCTGTTTATGCTTCCTTTCCTCATGCGTTCTTTTATTCAGCGGAGCGCTCGAGGAGAAGCGTGGGGGGGATAAATTCATTTATTTCTCCAATAGTGAAATGAGATAAAATCTTTTGTCTCAGAGGCAGAGAATGTAAACGGGAAAAGCTGTTATGAAGGAAAATAGAAGAGCGTTTCCACTAATATAAATGCATTGGTGTTGAGGCTTATTGGGTTCTCCAGTGGATCCGTTTATCGGAGCAATTATTCCCGCGGTAATGCCGACGAATCTTCATGGCAGAGGAGAAGAGATGAAGCAGACGTTTTGCATTGATTTATTCATCTGATTCAGTATTAATTTAGCAAATGATGCATTTCAAGTCATGAAAGAACCTTTTTGGGCTTTTTCAACCCTATAGAGAACCTTGAGACTTTTTTAGGCATCTACGGAAAGTGTTTAATACGGTAAATGTCTTCATTTTCTTGTAGAATTAGCTCCCAAAAGGGCTTCTTTCTTCATGCTCACATGCAAATTGCATTTGCACGGCATATCTTTCAAGAACTGTCTTGTTTTGTTTTTTCTCTCTCTCACACACACACACACACACACTTCCTCTCCCCTTTGATGTCATCAACAGAAATACCTGTCAGTTCTGCATTGAGAAACAGCAGCTGTCTTTAAGCGCGATCAGATGAGGAAGACGGCGCTGTCAGAATAACAGACACACATTTAAAGTAACAGCAAACCGTCTCTCAGGAGCCAAAAGTGAAAAAACTTTTCAGTTTTGATGTGTATATGATTTGCCCATAGAAGCTTATTTTGCAATTTGTTTACTTTACTTGCTCGTCGTGGATTTTAGGTTGTACACGCTGACTTATCTGTAGTGTTTGTTACTAATCCTGATTGGAACTGAAAATGATTATTTTTCTGTATTCCCACTATTATATATATATATTTCAATTTTTCATAAATTGGAATTAATGATTCTAAATTTTATCATATATTATATATATATATATATATATTATATATATATATATATATATATATATATATATATATATATATAATATATATATATATATATATATATATATAAATGATCAAATTTAGAATCATTAATTCCATTTTATGAAAAATTGAAAACGTGAACTGGTAAAACAGTCACGTTTAATGGTCCATTTTAGACTTTTAAAGGAATTTTATGCCGCAAGGACACATTAAATGGATCAAAACTGACATTAAAATGCCTTTTAAAAGATTTCTACTTCAAATAAATTCTTATCTTTTGAACTTTCTATTCAAAGAATCCTAAAAAAAAAACTATTTTTCCACATCATAAATGTTTCTTGAGCATCAAATCAGAATGATTTGTGAAGGATCATGTGACTCTGAAAACTGAAAATTCCGCTTTGATCACTGGATATAAATTACACCGTACTATATATTCACATGGGAAACAGATATTTCAAATGATAAAAATATTTCACAATTTTACCGTTTATACTGTATTTTTAATCAAACAAATGCAGTCTTAGTGAGCACAAAGACAAAATGACCTTAAATTCACAGTCGAGCACAAGCAAAAATGACTATTTTCAAAAACAAAAACACGTCATTTCCTTGTTGGATTTTTGACGCAGGCATCTTGTGGCCCTCAGCTTTCTCCGTCCACAAAGCTGCCCTCATTCCAGCACGTCATAAAAGAGGAAACCCTATACAAACGACTGTCACCTCCCAGCGGCCTCAGGAAATCAGACAACCTCGCGGTGTCTGGAGGCCGCGGAGGGAGACGTGGCTTTATGTGCGTACATGATGATTTGTGTCTAGAATTTACGCCAGAGTCGTTGTAGTCGAAGTTCCTCTCCGGTAAATCAGCGCCACAGCTGGAGCTCTAATGCCGATCCGGTTAAAGGAAGCCTCGCAAAACACGAAGAGAGCCACTTATAACAAGACCGAGCGAAACGCTGCAGTGATGGACGAGACGACGCAACAAAAGAAACTTCTGAAACGTGTCGGGTTTGATTTATTTGACGTCGTAATGTTTTATAATACGGGGGAGTGTAATATTCGAGGATAACGTTTGAGTGCTTGCTTGTCGGATTTTGCTAAATAAGCTATATTAAGCCTCCTAACGGCCTAGTAAAAAACCTGAAAATGTGCACAGCAGTCAGTCATCAATATACCGGATTAATTCCTCAGGCGCTGCAGAGGTTTGAGGGGCAGTGGGAGCTGGAGACGAGCTGTTAACACACACACACACACACGATGTTCAAATGCGCACGGTCATGACCTTCCGTTGCCTCCAGAACCATTTTTGTCATCAGTCTTTGATGAATGACATCAGGCAGCATAAAGAGAAGGAAGAGAAGACGGGATTCTGGAGTGAAGTTCAGGGAGTGAAATTTAACTCCGGCTGCAGTCCGTCAGAATTTAAGCAGCTTTATGAGGTTCCTTCAGAAATCTGTCTTGTATTCAGATTGGCTGGTTAGCTCAGTTTCACTTTTATGAGGTCAGTGATTTTATTTTCATCTCTCTCGGTCTGATTAAAGTTTTCTTAAAGTACTTAAAAAAAAAGAGGCCATAAGGAAAAAAAAAAACAGGATGAGGATTATAATTTGAATGCGTTTGTGTTTCCTTGCAAAAGTATTGCGTTCCCCTGAGAAACGAACCCTCACCTCAAACGTATTTTGTGACCGAATGCAAAGGAAATGCAAAAGCATGATGTTTGACTGACTTTAAAATGTTTAAATGGGATTTATAACGCCTATTTTCTCAAGATGAGACGTCTCCAGAATGTGTCTGAAGTTTCAGCTCAAAATACCTTTATATTTTGTCAAATTTTTGTGTGCGTCCCTTTAAATGCAAATGAGCTGCTGCCCCCTTTCCAGAAGAGGGCGGAGCTTCAACAGCTCGACAACAACAAAGCTGGAGAATCTCACGCAGACAAAACGAGGAAAGTGTTCAAACGGATGGAGACGTTTCTGAGCGGTTCGTGGATAAATTGATGTTGATCGACTCGTCACTAGCGTGTGTCGTCACGTTCGTCTTTTCTCCTCGTTTGTGAAGCGGTCCGGCGTAAAATGACGGCGTCGACAACACTCGACGACAACAACTCTAAAGCAGCCCGACATGGCCCCGCCCCCTTTGTTGAGTGTTCTCGGGGGCGGGGTTTATGCAAATTTTCGGGTTTGTGATGTCACTAACAAGGGA
>CM074302.1:827500-850000 GCA_037194245.1 Opsariichthys bidens | reverse complement strand
ATATTTCCATCATACATTTTATTTTTCAGGATTCTTCGATGAATAAATTTCAAAATAACATCATTTTATTTGAAATAGAAACTTTTAGAACATTATAAACAAATTTCCTGTGTCTATTTGCCTCTTTAAGAAGAATCGCTTGTTTGTTTTCCTCACTTGGAGGAAAGCGTCTGCTAAATGATTGAATGAAAATGACTTTACTGTAAACTTTACTGAAACTAACCCTTACTGAATAAAAGTATTTCTTTTGAATGGTGATATAAATATATATATATTCAGGGTCGGGGAGTAACGAAATACAAGTAACTTAGTTGCGTATTTAAAATACACAATTTGAGTGACTGTGTTTGATTTTAAATGGGTGGTAATCAGATTCCAGTTCCATCTGAAAAGTGTTTTAGATTACCAAAGTGATTACTTTGAGTTTTAATGTCATTTAAACAGCGATTGGTGATTCTCTGACTCTGACCGTCTGAAAAAGACCAGTTCAGTTTCATGTTTTCCTCTGTTTTCATGTTTTGCGAGTCATTTTATAATTCACTCGTCACTGTGACTTTTTCTCACAATTTGTTTTTTTCCCTCACAATTGTGAGTTTGTGTTTCACAATTCTGACTTCTTTTTCTCACAATTAAGAGATTTAAACTCACAATTGCAAGTTATAAAGTCAGAATTGGGAGATTTAAACTTGCAATACTGACTTTTTTATTGCAATTGTGAATTTAGTATGAGTTTATATCTCATAATTCTGACTTTTCTCAATATTTGAGTTTATATCTCATAATTCTGACTTTATAACTCACAATTGCAACTTTATATCACACAATTCTGAGGGAAAAAGTCAGAATTGTGAGATAAAAACTCACAATGACCTTTTTTGTGTTTGTTTCACACTTATTAGTATTCCAAAGTATTCTAAAGTATTTAGATGAAGTGACTAAACTTGAGTAATGTAACGAAATACGTTACAAATGACTTTTTAAAGCATGTATTTTGTAGCGAAATACATTTTAAAAGTAACACACCCAGCCCTGAATATACATAAATATATATATAGAGCTGCATGTTTTAGGTATTATTATGAACTAACTTGAACGTTTCTAAGGCATTCGATAATCAGTTTTGATTCATAAATGTTTGCATCTTTCATTACTTTCCAGTTGATCTCTGTGAAGCTGTTTTGTATAAAGCACTGCAGAAATAAAGATCACAATGTTAACTTATAGCTTGAAATGTGAATGTTTTTTAATAAAAATGTACAAATAATCATTCATAATATGGTCCTCAGCTTAGATGTGTGCTATATATGAGTGAACAGAAAATCTGGCAGGCAAAGAGTTAACATTGTTCGAGCGAGTTTTACACTCCCGTTTACTTCAGAACAATCTAGTTTGTCATGAACTGATAAAATGACTTTACTTCTTTCCCAGATCTTATTACCGCACAAAAACTGAATGGAAAGGTCAAGCGTTGCCCACTAACCGTCCACCCTCTGTCTCCAAACGCTATGTTTAGAAGTTAACTCGAGGTCACGGCGAGGTCGCGACCCGCCAGAGCCGCAGCCGGCCTGTGTTTACCTCGAAACCGACTATTATGCTGGTTTGAAGGGTCAGATCAAGTTACTGCCAAACACTCATTTATCACAGAGCCACGATAAACAGCAGACACCATTTGTCAAATACAATACCGGGTCTCAAAGCGCTTCCTGACGCTGGATGAACTTCCTACCTCAGCACACATGTCATTCTGTTTTAAAAATAAATGATTTAAGGTCCGACACAGACACCCCCGTCAGAAAATATTGGGAAATATGCGACCTGCTGAAACCTGCTTTATGTGCACCGAGTGAAAAAGGAGAGTCTAATGCTCTCATTATTGTTGTCCGATGGCATTTCCATTTCATTGAATCTCGTTTTGGAGAAAATGACCTTAAATGATTCAAAAAAAAATGTATTCAAATAACAGAGCAAGTAATAATGCATATATTTAAAGTGGCCATGAAATCAA
Source organism: Opsariichthys bidens (assembly GCA_037194245.1). NCBI lineage: Eukaryota > Metazoa > Chordata > Actinopteri > Cypriniformes > Xenocyprididae > Opsariichthys > Opsariichthys bidens. The sequence goes on along the minus strand of CM074302.1, from coordinate 847,995 downwards.
AATGGACTATTCTTTTCTTTTTTTTTTTAATCAGTTTTATCTTGAATCAGAACATCTTCCCCTCCTTCACCTCTGATGACGAGGGCGGGGCCACCTGTCACTCAAATGACACCATCCAATCAATTCCCCACGGACAAAATCAAGCCCCGCCCCACATTAGTTCTTGTTTGCGAAGCGTTTCACTCAGATAGATGTACACTCCTGGTACAAAATGGGCCATTAAAAAGTCACAAATCACAGGAAATTAGCAAGAATTGCACAGATAACAGCATTTTACAGTGTTGTTCCACTTCTTCAAACAGTTGAAAATTTAAAAAGTTTCACGTGAGACCAAAGATTCACTATAGGGTTCAAATCTGGACTCTGACCGGCCAAAACACGAGCCTCACTGGACTTTCCTTGGTTGTCTTTGCAATTTGGGCGGGAGCAAAAAATAACATCTGATCATTCCTCTTCAGATAACAACTTTTCATTCGTGGGAAAGCAAGCCAATTCTGCGATATTCTCCTGTGCTCTGAAGCAAATGACTTTCACCGTGAAGTAGATGGTGCTAGAGATGCATTTATTATTCTATTTCTTAGGAGCTTTTCAGATATCTCGAGCATGCAGATCATGTTTCGTTGAGATTCATCACTCCACACATGACTCCCCATATCCTGAAAAATCATTCCGTGTTTGATGCTTTTTCTGAGACAGCAAAGCTTAAATTTGGCTAATTTTCTGATTAATAAGACAATTAAAAGCTTACTGTTCGCCATTTTGCGCATGACCCATTTCTTTTACCCAAGAGTGTATTTTTTTCAATCGAACTAACAAGCGATTTACAGTGAGTGACTTTTCTGATGTACATGTAACCTCAGGAGGCTCATTGTTCACGCCTTTGTGCTGTTGAAACAGATTGGGCACTTTTTTATCTTCAGTTAGTGTGAAATGTTTGAGCAGAAACAACATCTGCACAGTTACGACACTCAAAGGTCAATGCAGAGAGAGAGATTTTCTTTTACAGAAATCACCTTTTAAGGACTGCAACGAGCTTCTCCCCGGGTTAGTGACATCACAAACCCGAAAATTTGCATAAACCCCGCCCCCGAGAGCACTCAACAAAGGGGGCGGGGCCATGTCGGGCTGCTTTAGAGTTGTTGTCGTCGAGTGTTGTCGATGCCGTCATTTTACGCCGGACCGCTCCACAAACGAGGAGAAAAGACGAACGTGACGACACACGCTAGTGACGAGTCGATCAACATCAATTTATCCACGAACCGCTCAGAAACGTCTCCATCCGTTTGAACACTTTCCTCATTTTGTCTGCGTGAGATTCTCCAGCTTTGTTGTTGTTGAGCCGTTAAAGCTCCGCCCTCTTCTGGAGCAGCAGCTCATTTGCATTTAAAGGGACACACACGCCCAAATAAGGGAAATTTGACAAGCCATAATAAATGATCTGTGGAGTATATTGAGCAGAAACTTCATAACTGAAGCACAAACTCGCACCTCATTTTGATGATTGTTTTAGAAAGCAAGAATTCATATCTGAAGTATCTTGATTGAAGAATGCTTAGATATTTGTACTGGACATCAAGATAAAAATTCTAATTTCAGCCACCAAACAGCTGTTTGCATTTCATAATAAAAGTGACCATTTGGAAGCTGTGCCTAAAAGATAAAAAACACCCCCACAAACGGCGACTTCTAAATGACACCACATATAATCAGCACCACAATCACTAGCAGGTCATCTGTCGTCTTTTGGGAATAACGGCCGTGCGAGACACATTCCTGAAGTCTGAGGTGTTAGAAAGGGTAAAGGTAATCTTTTACTGGCCTTAAAAACACCGTACAACAGCCAGACTGCTTTGACTTTTATGAGGGTGCGATGAATGGTCCGGGTCTCGCAGCGTAAACACAGACTTCCCCGAGCTGCCGAGAGACCGTAATGTTTACGTGTAAAAAGTCAGCCCTGATTCTGCCCTTTGAACGAGGCCGAGACTTCAATGCATCATGCAAGAATCCCCATGCAAGACGTCAGATGACTCTTCAGCGCTTTGTAAAGAGAAAAAACGAACGAAACTGTGGGTCTTTCTGGCACAGCAGAATGTTTTCGCTCCTTTTTACAGGATAATAAGCAGATTTGCACACTTGCTTTTTGTCCTAATGCTCACTGCAGCATGACCTGACTAAATGAATTCAGCTCCAGTGCTAAAGGACAGAGAGAGCGAGAGATAGCGAGTGTAAATGGGGTGGGAAACAAGAGCCAATCACGTCCCTGGGAGGGAGAGGGACTTTTTTTAGGCCGAGCTGAACTGAAAGCGCCACACACACACACTAGACTATGTACGCTAATACTGAAATCAACACCACTCAGATTTACTGGAAGCATGTCAATGGCTTTACAACTGTACAGTGCACATATGCAAACACCCACTCGACTGATCCTCCAGCCAGCTGTCTTTCTGTGGTAAACTATCTGCTCCTACAGGAAACAAGTGTGTTTAAGTGTTTAAATATCTGTGGTTTCGCTCTACAGTGATACGAACGATCTCTCTACCTCACTGTCAGGTGTATATATATACACACTGCTGAAGCCCATTTCCACCTCAGAGTGAAAAAATAACAACTATTTATCTCACAATATACATTTATATCTTGAAAGTGCATCTTTATAGTGTAATACAGTGTCCCCAAAAAGTATTTAGATTCTTTAGGACACTTAAAGGTCATGTTTTCGGTTTAAAGAGGCCATTTGATGCTATTTTAAAAGACAGGTTCACGTTATTTTCCACGTACTGTACGTTTTTGCAGCACCTCTATTCCCAGTCTGTCTGAAACGCTCTGATTGAGTTCTGGTTTATGCAAAGCCCCTCCCTCTGAAAAGCCAAGAGTGCTCTGATTGGCCAGCTGACCCACTGTGTTGTTGTGATTGGCCAAACGCAATCTGACTTTGAACTGATACGGTAAAACCGCCGACAGTATTAACTCTTTACAATAGAGGTTACATAACTGACTCCTCCTAGTTTGTTACTTGTAGAAACAATACCAGAGTTATCTTTAAAAAAAAAACAAAAAAAAAAACACGTGTTTTATTATTTGACAGCCCAATGTTTGCAAGAATTCCATATGTTGAATTACATATACACACACACATATATGTATATGTATATATGTGTGTGTGTGTGTGTATATATGTATATATGTGTGTGTATATATATATATATATATATATGCATATATATGCACACACATACACTCGCTGGTTCGCGTTTAGAAAAACAAGCACATTGTATGGATATATTGTGCGCTTGAATACTCGATATCTTCTAACAGCGCTGACTAGTGGTTGAAGTAGTCGACTACCTCCCTTAGTCCATACAAGCATTTTTAGAAATGTGATGAGCGAGATGCTGTGAAAGATGCAAGGTTAAAGATGTCCGTCTAGTGCATTCTTATAGAAAAAACAATGCAATGCAAAAACACGATTTGTGTGAACAGCCATTAGATTTCAAACTTGGAAACTCCGATTTCGCAGGTTTGACATCACAAAACTGGTGGTACTCACAGATATGTACATGATTAATATGCACTCTAAAGCAAAGCCTTTTTAAGTTTTACAACAGCAAAACTAAGTTTAGTATTGCAGAGCATTGCATTTCCTCCTCAGCTTCGCCGGGAGGCTTCTTTTAACGTTAGTTAAAACACATGCAAAACTAATGTTAGTGTTTTTGCCATTTCCTGTTTTTACACATGCATCATGCAAAGAAATGACTTTATGGATGCAAGTCGGAGATGCCAAACAGATCCACCTGTGATTTGTGGCCCTACTGTAGCCTGCGGGTCTCAGGTTTCAGCTCTGGTTCTGTACTTGACTGTAGCTGATCTTATAACCCAATTCTGGCTTTTCCCCAACCATATACACCCAGACTCCAATAACAGACCAAACACAAGCCAGCTCTCTTTAATTTTACAATGTGTAACTCATTTTTATAGCACCCCCCACCCCACACATGCACCTTATCAGATTACACCGTCATCACTAAACCCACATTTATATTCACAGTTAAATCCCACACAAACTCTTGTGTTGACTTAAGCGCACACATGTATGTCTGTATGTATATGTATGTCTGTATGTATATGTATGTATGTATGCATGCACGTATGTATGTTTGCATGCATGCATGCATATAAGTATATATATGTGTGTATGTGTATGCATGTATGTATGTATGCATGTATGCATGTATGTATATGTACATATGTATATATATGCATGTATGCATGCATGTATGTATGTATGTGTAGGCATGTATGTATGTATGTATGTATGTGTATGCATGTATGTATGTATGCATGCATGTATGTATGTGTAGGCATGTATGTATGTATGTATGCATGTATGTATGTATGTATGTATGCATGTATGTATGTGTAGGCATGTATGTATGTATGTATGTATGTGTAGGCATGTATGTATGTATGTATGTATGTATGTATGCATGTATGCATGTATGTATGTATGTATGTATGTGTAGGCATGTATGTATGTATGTATGCATGTATGTATGTGTAGGCATGTATGTATGCATGTATGTATGTGTAGGCATGTATGTATGTATGTGTAGGCATGTATGTATGTATGTATGCATGTATGTATGTGTAGGCATGTATGTATGCATGTATGTATGTGTAGGCATGTATGTATGCATGTATGCATGTATGCATGTATGTATATAGGTATGTATGTATGTATATGCATGTTGTGTGTGTGTAGATATATGGTGTATATATATATATATATATATAAAAATCTGCTAAGGGCTTATAATGGAACAACTGTTTTTTTAAAGTGATTTTTCAATATTATTCTATGTTTTCATATGTTTAAATAAAAGATGTTTGTTATAAGAGACAATAAAAACATTGTGCCTCAAAGCCTCTCCTTCTCTTGACTTGAAGTCATCTGAATGCAACATTTTTGACAAGCCAAACATGTCAATCTCTGAGCAACATGTAATTTATTTAAGCCATGAAATAAACTTCATTCCATAATAATCTACATTTCAAACATCTCCAGCACATTTGGGTATAATTACCCAAAAATCAAACAGTTATGCACATTATCACGTCCGTCAAATCTTTATGCTGGCTTTCGGTTTGGAACATATTAGAAAAAACATCGACATAACGCACTCAAGGCCATCAATCACTTACAGGTAATACATTATTATTCCCTTACGATCCATCGGTTTTCAAATCCACATCATTTGAGTATCAAGACATCGATGTCTGTCAAAAAAATAACGTGCAGAACACACTGTACTTTTTATGAGAAGCAGAGGTCCGGTGAGTTTCCTGGAAAACCCAAACTACTGGAACGTTTCGACGACGTCATCAGTGAAATACTTCACACTGTGTGCTAAAGAGAACAAACACCAGTCCAACTGAAAGACATCATGTTCAACACGTGCTGGTTTTGACAGACACATCCTGATTTTAATATTTTCAATAATTTTCTATTCTTGACTCATCTCCCCCCCCCCATAATTTTGGTAATAGATGAAGTGTGAAATGAGTGATCTTGAAATGAATCAGTCCAATTTGACTCTCATATGCTGATGTAGTAAATACACTTTATAAACTTAACAGGCGACTTTTATAAAAAGTAGTTTGATCGCAATCTTCTCCGTTGTACAAAAGATTAATAAAGTTATTATGAAAGTTGGATACATTTTCCAACAAAATATGATACATTTTTACATGATTTGTTACATTTAATTACTCCTTAGCAGATTTGGATTGTGCATGTGACTAAAAGTGATGCCTTGGAAAATTAGCGTTAAAGATGTAAGCATGTTGCGTTTTGTTTGTGATAACGCAATGAAACGTGCCGATTGTGCGTCATATTTGTCAAGGCTGTCATACAAAGAAATTATGAACGAATGCAAAAACAAGACAGAACCAATGAAATAATAATATCATGATTATGTCATAGTGTGTGTGTGTGTGTATTCCCTACATTATGGGGACCAAACGTCCCCACAGGTATAGTAATACTAGTAAATGTTGATCTTGTGGGGACATTTTTTTGGTCCCCATGAGGAAACAAGCTTATAAATCATACAGAATTATCTTTATTGAAAATGTAAAATAGCAGAACATTTTGTGTGATGGGTAGATTTAGGGGTAGTGTAGGGGGGACAGAATGTACAGTTTGTACAGTATAAAAACCATTACGCCTATCGAATGTCCCCATAAACCATGAAAACACAACGTGTGTGTGTGTGTGTTTTCATAATTTAGGAGGACACAAATGTGTATAATGTCATGTGTATTACACTGGTATTATGACGTAAACATGTTTTATGAGGACATTTCATGCGTCCTCATATTTCAAATAGCTTTAAAAACACTAAACAATGTTTTATTAAAAATGTAAAAATGCAGAACATTTTGTGTGATGGGTAGATTTAGGGGTAGTGAAGGGGGACAGAATGTACAGTTTGTACAGTATAAAAACCATTAGGCCTATGGAATGTCCCCATAAACCATGTTCGAGTGTGTGTGTCTCTGTGAGTGAATGAGTGTGTGTGTGTGTGTGTGTGAGTGTGTGAGAGAGAGAGAGAGAGAGAGAGAGAGTGTGTGTGTGAGTGAGTGTGCATGAGTGAGTGAGAGTGTGTGTGTTTTCATGATTTATGAGGACACAAATGTGTATTACACAGGTATTATGATGTAAACATGTTTTATAAGGACATCTCATACATCCTCATTTCAAATAGCTTTAAAAACACTAAACAATATTTTATTGAAAATGTAAAATAGCAGAACATTGTGTGTGATGGGTAGATTTAGGGGTAGGGGTAGTGTAGGGGGACAGAATGTACAGTTTGTACAGTATAAAAACCATTACGCCTATCGAATGTCCCCATAAACCATGAAAACACAACAAGTGTGTGTTTTCATAATTTAGGAGGACACAAATGTGTATAATGTCATGTGTATTACACTGGTATTATGACGTAAACATGTTTTATGAGGACATTTCATGCGTCCTCATATTTCAAATAGCTTTAAAAACACTAAACAATGTTTTATTAAAAATGTAAAAATGCAGAACATTTTGTGTGATGGGTAGGTTTAGGGGTAGTGTAGGGGGACAGAATGTACAGTTTGTACAGTATAAAAACCATTACACCTATGGAATGTCCCCATAAACCATGTTTGAGTGTGTGTGTGTTTGAAAAAGATGAAGCCCAGTTAATTTCAAATATAAATTTAGCTTTCAATCTCCCTCTGTCCCACCTGGTAATGCTTTTTTTATGGCAGCCTTATAAAATCGCAAGGATGGGAGAAAGTTGATGATGTGCTGCGAACAGCAAGGCTAAAAGAGTGAATTTAAGGGTGCTAGGTGAGGCTTTGTGAGGCTGAGGATTTAATGTGCTATTTCAGATAAACCATGAGTGACAAAGACAGACAAGCACTTAGCGGCAAAAGCCACCAAACAACATTTCATAGAGAAGCCGCGGATTAAACAAGGATTAAATTAAATAACCGAGTTCTGATGAAGCGTCTTCATTTAAATAGCTCATGGTTATTCATAAAACAATTACTGCATACTGAACCTTAAAAGCCACACTGACAAAACACCAAAGCTAAAGTAAAAGTCGCACCAGATTACAGAGAGGCGTTTGTCGTACATGTCTCGGGAACGCAAATCAAGATAAAGAGCTGGGATGAGAAAAGGCAGAGGGAAACTCCGAGGAGGAGGAAGAGTCAGAGGGAAGACGTGTCAAATCATTGGCAGTGTTTGTTGTTCATTTCAAACCCATCGCGAGGAATCGAGTCGGTCAGAATCCCTTTGATGAAGCGAGATCTACGGCGCCTCGATTTATTTGATGCCGCTTTGATAGTGTCATTCGGCCCCTCTTTTATCCAGGAACATATTCCGAATCTTTAGAAGAGCTGCACGAAAATCAGGAAGGATGAAGAGAGGTGAAGGAAAGAGGCTATAAATAATCCATTACTAAAATGTTCAACTTAATTTTTTATATAGACTGTTTTATCAGTACTGCATACAGTACTTTTTTTTTTTTTCCTCCATACGTTATATTCAGACACGGGGATGGAGGGATGGATGTTGGGGAAGCTACTTTAACGTGCACTAAACAATCAGCACAAAACGAGGGTAAATCGGCGCTCGAGGTCATTTCCGTTTGTGTAACGGGGGCTTTGCTGTTTGTGTGACACTGGAGTGGACTGGAGTTCAGAGTGAAGGAGTTCAGGGTCAATCCCTCTGGAGCGCGGTGATCCCGCGACGTAAACAAGTGGCGAACAACAAGCGCTAAGAGCAGAACCGAGGGCCAGAAGCCAGCGGTCCGTCCACCGCAACCCATAAACTCACACTTGCACAGACATACTGGGGGGTCAGGTGAAATGTTTTTTTTTTAAAGTTGAACATTTTACACGAATTAACACTATATATGATATTGCTATATGAACAAAATCCATCTTACGAATATCAAAATCCATTTACACCGCAATTACAACTGACTCTTCGCCGGAAGTTTGATTGACAGGCGATCTGACCAATCATAACCCTGAATCCGTGGGTCAAAGCGGTCAGGGGAGTCAGTAGATGAACGTTGGTGAGCTTGAATCACGTCTTGAAACAACATTCCTTCTGATGTTCATTCATGTTTATTTGATGCTATAAATGAACTAGAGATGATCGAGGAGCGACAGCGACACATTAAACACACACGAGACGCTTGAGCTGCAACTAACGATTGTTCTTTATTAACTTTTTTTAAATTAAGCTAGTGATCTTTTTTTATGTAAGGAGTTATAACTAATTTAGCAGTTCGTTGAGGTGTAGAAACACCGGGACACGCCATTATGTAACAATACGATTTGATTTTGATTAAAAATAAGTCATCACGTGTGTTCGTCCAGTGGAAGACGTTTGAACTTTAACATGAAGAGTGTCAAAGACTTTCTCTACAGGCCGCCAAATTCTGATTGGCTGGAATTTTGGCACATTGTAACGCTGGTTGGGCGGGAATCGGGAGCGAATGCACGTGCGAAAGAGAACGTCCGCGCACATCCAAACAAACTTCTTTGAAATGCAAAACTGATTTTCGTCCGCTCGAAATATTTTCTTATTCGCGAGACGAAGATTTTCTCCTCGCGCGAAACGCTCAAAATATGATCTTGCGCGCGTAAAAGATCCGGTTCCAGAGGTGGAACGCCATTTCGGTTCTGCAAAGGGAACAAAGGAGCGTTTTATTCGGCCTCTGGTTAAAGTACTCCCACACTTCTGATCATCGTGATCTGTGTTTTTGTGATCGAACGGAACTTTCTCTGTTCCCGGGAGCAGAAGCCGCCGTTACGCAGAGATGAACGGAAACGGTGCGACGCGTCGACGGATTTCACGCACGTCGCCGTAATCGATGACGCGTTGCAGCACTACGAGACGCTATTTACTGATTAAACAAAATTATAATATTTGAAATTTGAAACTTCATATCAAAAGTAACCTGCTCCGTCTTGTCAGTCGATGCGTTGTCAGTTTCCTCTTTGCTCCGCGATGTGTTTTTCACCGCGTGAGAACATGTGTGCCGTGAGAGCGTCTCTAAAGTCAATGGCGCAGCGTTTTTTTGTCATTTAAAGTGCGTGTTAGTAACATGCACCGATAGTTGGTGCACAACATCAGCTGTTTACACACACAGCAGCTCATGACAAATATTAAAAATAAAAGGATTCCTCTCTGGAGCAAATTCCATGCAACAGATGAACGTTCGCAGACCCTCCCGCAGAATCCTCTGCCTGCCAGTGACGACAGCATTTTTGGGGAGAAATCGCTGGATTATATATTTAAACTTGCACGGACATTGAAGTACGCGTCCTTTGAAGGATGCAGCCTCTGAATTGGGACACACTGGAACAAATCCATGCTTTGTTTGGAACCAGAGCAAAAGCAGGCAATGTTGCTCACACACACACACACAGGAGTGATTCATACCTTCATTTTTTGGTCTATTTATATTCATTTTGATGGCATTTCCGACTTTGCATGACACTACTTTACCTCAACGTCAGACTCGAGCTTTATTGGAACGTTTTAAAGCACAGTTTGACCCTGAATAATGACTGAAGCCAATCAGCATTTGGTCAGCTGAGGAGAGTTTCGTAAAGTTTAATATCACAGCTGCGTTTCACACTGCAAATAAACACTCCTGCTATAACTCAAAATAGCATAACAGCCTTTCAGCGAGTGAAAACGACCCGTTTAAATGCAGTCCTTGTTTTTAATTAAACATCCATTTGAAACAGGCCATTGTTTTTCTGTACACAGTAGGTTTTCCAACAGCCGAGTGATTTAAGGCCTCAGCCGTTGCTCGGGAAATGGAGGTAAACTTTGGACTAGGGCTAATGCGGAGCAAAGAATAAAAGATTAATGTTGTCATTACTTTTGAGCTCTGGCTCATTAGCCCTTCGACGCTGATGCATGTAATCCAGTATAGTGCTAATTAAGTCATAATTATTTTGATTGCTTGTTTTTAATTAGTAAGATGAAACAAAGCTAGTCCAAAAGTAGTCGGCTGCCTGAATCAGCATTGAGCCATGAATCAACTCAGTCTCTCTCGCGCCAGACTGACCGCGCGACAAACAAACTATTAGATTTAAAGATTCAGGCTGCGTTCACACTTGTGGTTCGGTTTGTTTGGACCAAAAAACAAAAAACCAAACATCTAGTCCTGGTCCACTCAGCGTTCCCACTGGCATTTTTAACAGCGAACCTGAAGTTACCGAACCGAAGGCGTAGGGATACGGTCACGACCCGATTGGTCGGGTTTTATGACGTATATTTGGCTTCCCGAACATTGAAAACGACGCTGTGTTCTGGATTAAACGCTTTATTTTGACCGGCTGAGAATCACGAAGAGCTCATCAAATGTTGAAAACATTCAGAACAGCTCCAGGATTTCCAGAAACTTCTCCTCCTCGTCGCTCCACGTTTGCCCTCGACTCATTTCGGATACGCCGATCTTCCCGCGTCGTCGGATCAGCTGACTCTCGTGACGTCACGTCCTGTTTTGGGTTGGTTTACGCGTCTTCGGTCCGTGTCGCGTTCGTATATCGACGGAACCGCACCAGAGTTCGTTCGGAAGCGGATCGAGACCCGTCTGTTTAGCGCCAGGGTTCACATGTGAACCGCATTCACTGAGCGATCGCACCAGGGTTCGCTTTAATCAACCGAACGTGACGAGTGTGAACGCAGCCTTAAACTACGGTGGCCGGGAAGTGCAAAACAACATTACAAAGTGTGAAACACTTTTACGAAGCTCGAGACAAATTTACATTTTAGAAAACATTTTTACCTCTCATAAAACACAATTATCACTTTTACTGAGGACAAAACAAATTTACATTTTAGAAATCAAATGAACAAGACGCAAAACACTTTTACGAGTGCCGATACAAATTTACAACGACAGATTCTTCACGGAAACACCGGAAGTGACGCGGTGAATTCGTGTCGTCGTTGTGGAGTAAATGGCGTAAATACAGTTTATGGTGACCGAACGTGGACCGCGGCCGAGGGACGTTCTGCCCGTTTTGTGGCAAACGCATGAGCAGCTTAACACGGTTCTGCTTTACGTGTGGTCAGAGTTGGGAGTTTCTAAAGGACGCGGATCGGACGGAAACACAGGGGACGTCTGGACAGCCGGACAGTGCTAAGCAAAGTAAGTTACACTTCCCTCTCCGTGAAGAATCGGTCATTGTAAATTTGTTTCGGGACTGGTAAAAGTGTTTTGCGTCTTGTTCATTTGTTTTCTAAAATGTAAATTTGTTTTGTCCTCGGTAAAAGTGATAATTGTGTTTCATGATAGGTAAAAACGTTTTCCAAAATGTAAATCTGTCTCGAGCTTCGTAAAAGTGTTTCACACTTTGTAATGTTGTTTTGCACTTCCTGGCCACCGTATTAAACAGCCCACCTTGCTGGGAGAGGATGAACACTGACTCCGCCCACCGTTGTCTGATCGAACTGACAAAAGAAACCTGTCTGGTAACAGTATCATGTTTCGACGCGAATGTTCGATTCCGCCTTTTACTGAGCTCCCATATCAGTTCACAGCTTTAAATATAAAAGAAGAAAATACTCAAAGAGAGGAAATGGAACGGGCATTTAACAGCAGGAATAAAGCGCTTAAACGAATGTCAAGTACATGTTCCAATAAAGCGGCTTCCATTTATTGATTTTAATAAATATAATCACTGTTATTACTGCATACTGTTCTAGAATACACTGAGGCGCAAACAGCATCTGACAAACATTTGCACTTATCGAAAATACTTTTTGTTGCCGTTTTAATTTTGTGCATGGCATGAAATATACCGTATGATTTTTTTTTTTTAATTAAGTAGATCTGAAAAAGTTCTATTATTTAGGAACCATGTGAAATAAAAGAGTAGATCCAGTAGAGTTAAGGTAATACAAAGATTTGAGAAAGATTATGAAAAAATTATATAGAAAAATGAAAAGAACTTACCCAGCAAATGGATTTTTTTTTTGCTAATATTCCCATTAAATTCTAAAAACGGCATTTCTTTGAGTCTTTTCAAAAGGTTTTCTTCTTCGTTATACTAACATTAAGAGAACATTCCGTTTGATCCTTTTTCAAACATTATGGGGATGTTACTTTTAAACGTTTATGCAACATTCTGAAACAAGTAGTTCCATTTTAACACATTTTCTGCTCACTTTATTAAAAGACCAGATAACTTTGAACGAACATTCTATTAACGTGCATTAAACGTTCACAAAATAATGAATAAAACACTTCAACATTTACTGTATCAGAGCATCCAAAGATGAATAATATTCATTTGAAATGAGTAATAATCGTGGTTTTAGAAACGGATCAGTATATAAATTTTGAAGGAAATTTAATTTTTTTTAAAAAAATGACGTATATAATTTTTCAGTCAAATACTCTTTAATTTTCATAGATTTTTAGGTATTTGTTTTGTTGTTTTTATTATGCCAACATAGTTATTTATTATTATGACACTTAAAGTCAGTGAATTGTTTTTAGAGCGCATCGAGAGAGAGAGAGAGATGTTGAGATAAAACAAATGGGAATGTTTGGATGAAACGACCACAAGCCAGAACGGAGGCTGGTCACATGTGGGAAAGCCCTCATGGGGCGGCCATCTTCAGAGATTGTGTTTGGATGTCCCTTATTGAAGAGATGCAGGCGCACATGTGTGCTTCTGATAAGAGCGAGAGAGAGAGAGAGAGAGGGACTAGGAAGGAGTGAATTTCACGGTTGAGCTCTCTATCTCCACATCACCTCGCCACAGCTGTTCTCCTCTCATAGAGTCGTCCGTCATGTGAGAGCCGGTGATGTTGTGAGCATCTGCTGCCGTCGGACGCGCCGGTCAGAGGAGGATTATGGGCCGAGGGGATCTATATAGAAGATGCCGCGAATGTAAACTTGATACACACTGGGAAAAAGGTTCAGGGTGGTTCTGGAGAACTCTAAAGATCTTGAGTGCTTTTTAAAGAACACTTCATGCCAAAAAGATTCTATACAGGTGAAATGTCTGAAATGCATACTTTTGTATTTAATGGGTTACTTTGATTTTTTTTCTAGTGATGAAGTATGTTTACGAGCCGTTTAATTCATAAAATGTAACATGAGCGACAAAATGAGTTCATTACAACGAAATGCATAAAAGGTTCTAAGCGCCCGACGGAACACCTTGAGCTTCTATATGGAACGATTTCTACAAATTATAATGCATCAAATTTTCTTGAATAGGATTAGTAATAGAAGTAGTGTATAATCTTACACGTTTACTCTTCATTTTACATCATAAATAATGTAAACAATGAATTTATTTAAATGATTAAAAACATTAAATTATTATCATTTAAAAAAAAAAAAAAAACGAAAATAATTAAAATATTCTAAATATAATTTTTTTTTTTTTAAATAAACCCCTAACAAACAATAACGCACCCCGTTAAATGTAAAAAAAATAAATAAATAAATAAATAAATAAACTTAATGCATTAAGGGCAGGTTATGCTGTGTTTGAATCTCAATTTTGGGTATTTTTCCATCTTTTTTATTTTATTTTATAATTTTATTTTATTTTATTATTTTATTAACTTTTAAAAAAAAAGATTTAAAAGCAAAAAAAAAATACTGTATGTCCATCAAAGTACCGTGATGCTATTAAAGATATTAAATGTTCTTTACACCAAGAAAAACTGGTTGTTTTTAGAACTGATCACTGAAAGATTCTTCGGGGAACCAAAATGGCTCTTCAATGGCATTGCCGTGAAAATCACCTTTTGCGACCTTTATCTTTACCACGGTATAACTGCGGGGATACTAATCAAACTATGTCAGAGCTACACATTTAATACCAGAATTTCCTTGAAAATGAAATTTTCGCAATAAATCTGGCGGCGTACATCAGGCGCGTGTGTGTGTGAGCAGCTGTGCGCTGGTGTTACGCCACGAGCTCCTGCCGTCACCGAACACTCGGCGCTCTGGACCGGATCAACAGCCTGACGAACCACCGCAAGACCGTCCGAACACCTGTCGTGACCCGAGACCGCCGCTGCCACACCACTTAACGTCCACTTTCCCTTCAAGTGACTCAGCGGTAACATTGTCCCTGACTGTGTGAAACCCTCAAATCACCAGCTGTCCCTGAAAACAGCGCCGGATTAACCAGCCAGTGCGTTTGAGAAGGGTTGGAGGGGATCATAAAACTGAAGGATCATGTCTCAGTGTTTGTCCAGAAACCAGCAATTTTCAGAGACCTTCAAAACAGCTCTTACCCAGTAAACTGTGATTTGAAGGTGACTGTGGTGGTCAGATGCGGTTCGTGTGTGTGTGTGTGTGTCCTCATACACAAAAACAATGTCATGGGTATTACACTGGCATTATGACGTAAACATGTTTTATGAGGACATTTCATGCATCCTCTTTTTCAAATAGCTTTAAAAACATACTAAACAATGTTTTATTAAAAATGTAAAAATGCAGAACATTTTGTGTGATGGGTAGGTTTAGGGGTGGGGGGGCAGAATGTACAGTTTGTACAGTATAAAAACCATTACACCTATGGAATGTCCCCATAAACCATGAAAACAACATGTGTGTGTGTTTGTGATTTATGAGGACATAAATGTGTATAATGTCATGGGTACTACACTGATATTACGACGTAAACATGTTTTATGAGGACATTTCATGCATCCTCTTTTTCAAATAGCTTTAAAAACATACTAAACAATGTTTTATTAAAAATGTAAAAATGCAGAACATTTTGTGTGATGGGTAGATTTAGGGGTGGGGGGGGCAGAATGTACAGTATAAAAACCATTACACCAATGGAATGTCCCCATAAACCATGAAAACACAACGTGTGTGTGTGTGTGTGTTTAAAAGCAGCACTAAAGGCTCTCACACATGTAGTGATGTGAATATGAGAGCATCATGTAATCAGCTTAGCCGACTTACATAATGCGTTTCTGAAACCCTTTAATTTTCACTTTCTCTCTCTCTCTGTAGCTCTACTTCTTATTCATCTCTCTATCTCTTTCAACCGTCAACAGGTTCAGACTTAATTGGCACGACCGATTCACATGCACTACTGTTCAAAGGTTTGGGGTCGGTACTTATCTTTTGGGAGAAATTAATACTTTCATTCAAGCGATCAAAAGTGACAATAAAGTCAATTATAATGCATGTATGTACATACATATATAATTTTTTTTAAGTAACATAGGGACACATGATTTTCCCTAAACGTTTCTCTTGCATTTTGAAATTTTACGACGGAAAAAATGTGTCTGAGTTTGAGTCTCACTTTGCAGTGACTGTAAATTCATTCTTCCGTTTAGGCTCATTTAGGTTTATTTCTATGGCTGGCCTGCGGGTGAATCCGTCACACATACAGTGACACATTAATCACACGGATTACTCTGTGTTCGAGTTCCCAGCACGTTCATATGTGTGAGATGAGAGAAACAAAAGGAGCGTCGTATTGATGAACAGAAGTCTCTTTAGATTAGATGCATTCGGTCAGTATGTGATGATCTGTGCAATTCCTGAGAAACCTAACGACACACACACACACACAGCAGTCGCTCCCTAAAAACTGTGTGAAGCAGAAATTCAGTGAAATGATAACATTAGAGCATAAAAACGCAGCAGACGCATGTCCAATGTAGTTTTGGACCCCATTGACATTTATTACACGTGCAAAAAAAAAAAAATTCAAAATATCTTGTTCACGTTCCACAAAAGAAAGAGAAAAGGAAAGTCATACAACAAAGTTGTCACATGCTCATTTCTGCCCGTGTTTACATTAACATCACATTTACATCATTTACCATCAATAATCTGAAATTCAACATCCATTTTCATTCTTAACGTTAATGTTGTCATTCACTTTAAGTTTTATATTTTTATGTGATTATTATATTTATTACATTTCATTTTTATTGTAATGATAATAATAATATTTCCATAATATATTTATATAATATTTACATATATTGCATGTTTTTGTATAGAGAAGGCAATAATAATAATAATAATAATAATAATAATAATAATACGGAGGAGCACGTAAATAGAAATTACTATTAATATATTCAGAATAAAAAAACTAGGATAAGCAAGTAAAATCTAACCGCAACTTATTTTGAGATCTAAAAAGTGCAAAATGTTTGCGCTGATCAGTTATGATGACAATAATTATTGGATTTTAATATCTATATAATACGAAATAATAAGTACTTCACACATAATTCACTTCACTTCACACACAAATCAGGTCACATGACCGTAAAACAAAGTCCATCCTCCCACATGAGGAACCAGATGAGAGGATTTCAGTCTTGTTACAGAAAGAACTGTTATGTAAATGTAAAGCAATTACAGTTTTTCTCCATCAAAAATGCAATAATATGACGCATTACGCGCTTGCGACTGTCGGGGTGCTTCAGGTGACTCTATAATGCCACATTCAGCCGCTGACATTTAATTGCACGGGTTTGATTTCCTCTCCAGCAGGGCGTGTGGTGAGAGCCGTCTCTTCATTAAAGAGCGCTTCGTTCTGAGAGAGCGGATAAAGATGAATCAAAGGACAAAAACACGGGTGAAAGACAGACAGGGAGAAACGACGAGGATCGATGGAGAACTCCTCTCTGACACCCGTGTGTATTCCTCTCATATCGAGGTGCATCGGGGCAAATCCGAGAGTAATAAAGGTGTGCGTGTCCCTGCCGAGTTCAGTGTTTTCAATATGAAATCCCGAGAATCCTTGAGGTTTGACTTTGAACTAGTATTATTGTTGCGGACGGTGAATGTGTTTGCAGAGGTTTTACATTTACTTATTTCTCAATACAGTCCTTTACCCTCTTTTACATGCCAGACTTGAACCTGTGTCATCAGCATGACCACCATGACTCAACATGTCTGAGAGATCCACTGCACTGGTATTTTTAGTGTTAAATATATATATAAAAATATAAATAAATATATAAATATATAAATAAATAAATAAAAATAATAAAATATATATAAATATATATAAATAAAAATAATAAAAAATATATATAAAAACATATATAAATAAAAATATATATAAATATATATAAATAAAATAATAAAAATATATATATATTAATAAATATATATAAATATAAAAAATATATATATAAATATATATATAAATAAAAATATAATAAAGTAATAAAAATATATATTAAAATATATATAAAATTATATACACATTATATATATATATATATATATATATATTTAAAAAATGTATGTAAAATATTATATACATTGTAAAAATATATTAAAATATAACAATTATTTAATAAAAAATATGAAATTACTAAAATTAAATATAGTTTTACAGTATATATTATATATGGGATGTATATGTACTTTATAAATCTAAAAAAAAATTGAGACTAATATATATACACAAGTATACACGTGTATTTGTATACATACATACAGGTTCAAATAAGGCCTTTAATTTAAACCATACTACACACACACACACCAGATTACACACGATTTGATTTCCTACAGTTTAAGTTGATCCATAAGCAGATTTCTCACTTCATAAATCACTTTCACTTGAATGTGTGACTCTGTAAATCTGGTGTCACAGAGAGTTTATTCCCACGTCTGATGAGCGGAAAACGCTGGGATGAAAAGCTCGGCACAATCACGATCACCTCAGACTGACAAAACAACATCAAACCGACGTCAGCGTTAATATGACACGATCCTGTGACGATCCCTCCCTCGCTCCGCAGGCACTAAGTGTTTTAGATCCTGACAGTGATGTCATGGCTTAAGCCACTTGAAAGCCGACGGTTTACGTGCATATTTGAGGAAATGAGACCCCGGTGTTGTAAAACACCCAGACTTCCCTCTAATGACCCAACATTGATGTGCCATAGTCTGAGAGCGAGAGAAAAACATGCAGGAACAGCGGGATTGGGTTTGGGTTTCCTGTTCTCCGGGTCTCAGACGGGCCGGTTCTCCAACAACTCAACGGCATAATTTGGTGCGAATGACCGAGTGTCTTTTTATAGGCTGCTACAACAAACAGCCACTTGAATTTTCCCAGAGCGTCTTACGAGCGCTAATGGCAAACGCTGACCTTTGACCTTTGGCGTTATTTAATAGTCCAGATTAAAAATAAAAACCCATCCTGGACGAATGTTCATTAGCAAAATGCACTCAGCGTTTATCATTTCAAAGCCAGCGAGGTGAGCCGCTCGACATTCATTGTGACGAATACCCGTAACAAGATCTAAACTTTAATCTCCACATGAAAAAAAGCTGAAAAATACCATTTAAAAAGGACCAGTGATTGTGTAACACCTCCGTTCAGATGTGACCGATTAGAAGGTCAGCTATTAAATGTATTAAAATCTCCGCTTTATACCGGATAATCGCTCTACAAATATATAATACTGTACTAGGAACTCAAGTACAACTTATGCAATAAGAGCTGCTCGTTGTTTTTTTGGCTTTTTTTATCCCCATTTGCTATTGCAGTTCTCATAATTACAAAATGATTTGAATAGTTATTTTTTTTACTTTACCTACAAAACAATGTAATTGGGTGCTTTAAACTGATGTTTATATACACACACAAACATACGTGTATATACACACACACGTACACATATTATACATACAGACACATAAAAGATTCAGATTGATCTGGAGTAAGAGGCTGATATCTGATGCTCACAAGCAGATTCAATATTACAGACTCAAAGGCATCAATAACATCCAACGATGTTCTTCGAAATCCATGTGTCATATCGGCATGAGACGTCGAAGGTGTTAATGCACTTTTTTTTTTATTACGCTCAAAGGTGCGAGAAGCTTTCCTGAAGAAAGGCATGGAAAATACAAAGCAACCCGGTGCACGATTCCCTTCAGCGGCGAGGAACAAGATGGAGAAGATACGGACGCTCGGAGGATTCCTGGAGAGGACCGGGTTCTCTCACCTCTTACAAAACAACCTGTCGCCTTGGATATTATGAACGGCATCATTTTAAAGTGAGGAAAGGGAGGTTTGGAGAAAAATCACCTTGATGCACAAAGTCCTCGGCTACACAATGCAAACGACGTCTCATAAATGTAAAAGAGAGAGTTTTGTCATCATTACCATATATGACACTTACAATCAATATTATCTCCATAGATATATGGTATATATTATTTGCGTCGGTAACACTCTACACATTACATTAATGCATTAAAAATACTATACACAAAGTGTTTACTTCACATTCATTTTATTTTTGATGACTGGCAGGTATTATTGCTGTCGGCTTTGTGAAATATAACAAGAAGCGGTTGCATTATACTAGTTTAATCCACACAGGAAGAGGAGAGGTTCACGCTCACAACGTCCACGTTACGGCAAGCCCTTTTGACTTTTATTCATTCTCAGGATATGAACTTGTGATATCAACAACTACGTTTTCACTAGTTAAAATGTTCGTTCCTGATATCAGGAATTAGATTTCCACTAGTATAAACTATAATTGTTGATATCAAGAATTGCATTTTCGCCATTCAAATTCAATCGTTGACATCAAGAATTCATTTCTTACTAGTTGAAATTCCAGTTTCACATTTCAGAAATGCAATTCTTACTAGTAAAATCATTTCTGATATCAAGAATTACATTGTTACTAGTGCAAATGTCCAGTCTTGATATCAACAATTGAATTTCTACTAGTAAAAACATTCATTTCTGAAATCTGAAATGAGTTCCTGATATCAATATCATTTCTGATCTCTAAAACGGCTTTCTTACTAGTAACAACCACATTCATGATATCAGAAATGAACATTTTCACTAGTAGCAATTCAATGGTTGATACCAAGAATTGAATTTGAACGGCAATTCTTGATGTCAAC
>CM074302.1:730000-817500 GCA_037194245.1 Opsariichthys bidens | reverse complement strand
CCGCAGATTAGAAAAGGCTTAAATTCGACCCTTCCTCCAACAGAAGCGCCATTAAAGCGCGCAGGTGTTTGTTGTTTGAAGTTGCGCTGACCTACCTGACCTCTGCTTTAAACGGCCAATTTAAAGAGCCCTCGAGGGTTGAGTGGAACAGCTCTCGTTAAAACATCTGTACCACAATAATATCCATTATTTAAAACACACTGCCAGGTGACTCCAGTCCTTTAATAGGTCCTGATATCGGTTCTCCACCATGATAATGGAGAGAGATGTCAGCTTCCTGATTAAAACGCATTGGAAAGGTTCGCGCTCCCGACGCGACACTCCCCGAACCTCCGCCGTGCCCACCAGAACACTCCCGCCCACAGGGACCAATTACTCTGGCATCAAGCCATTTTGCGGGGGAGAGTGTTTTTCTCTCAACCTGTCAAAACTTTAATCCGAGAGAGTGGATCCGTCTGCAAATGAACACTGAGTGGAAATATCCCTAGTGCGACAGCGTTCAGACGGAGCCGGTGTGTGCGCTCCAGAGTCTAAAGGCCCGTTCACCCGAGAACACGAACGTCCCATCTCTCCCAGAAGATCCTCCCTGAAATGAGCTTTCGCAGGTCGGGATGTCTGATAAACAATACAGATATAGTTCTAAAAGAATAGCAGAGTCCTCGCCACACAGGGAAAACGTAGGAGCAATTTTTCAAAATACAAACGGTAAAAACAATGATAGTCTGCATCAAAAGCTCAAGCGTTTTAAAGTGGCAGATGACAAAACGGAGTTACCGTTCTTAAGGCCCGTCCACAGCATGAACCATAACGATGAAGTTCTAAAAAAATCATTCGAAATACAAGCAAAGTTCACACCGCAGCTACAACGACAACGATACAGAGAAACGGTATTGTTGGATCACCTTCAAAACATCAACACACATACAAGGAACATTAATATAACGAAAAATTTTTATATTTCACATTATAATGATAACATGATAATGAATGATGATATATACATATACATACATATATATATATATATATATATATATATATATATATATATACATACATACATACATACATACATACATACATACATACATACATACATATATATATATACACACACACGTACATATATGTGTGTGTATATATGCGTGTATGTATATATGTATGTATATATATATATATATATATATATATATATATATATATATATATATATATATATGCGTGCATGTATATATATGTATGTGTATATATTTTATATATATATATATATATATATATATATATATATATATATATACACATACAGACTGAACATATATATATATATATATACACACACACACACACACACACACACACATATATATTATATATATATACACACACACATACATATATATATATACACATTTATGTGTAAATATATGTGTGTGTGTATTATATATATATATATACATACATACATACATACATACATATACACACACACATACATATACATTTTCATTATATTAATGTTCCTTGAGGTTCACTTATAATCAATACATTATATAATATATTAATATAATCCCTTATAGTCTCACATTGTTATGATTATTGTCATTGCATAGGACAAATACCGCACATGAAAACATCAACATATAAAACCTTCGTTTTCCAAGCATTATAAGATCGTTCACTCACGGTTAGCTGCAGTCCCATCCGAAAAAAGAGGTGGCGCTTCATCTTTCAACAACAGTTTCTCGGCGAACTCTCATTTACATAACGATCTTCAGACACACGCTCCGAACAAACATAATCCTTCCACGCCATTAACCATCAGCTGTTCCTGACGCGAGTCCTTCAGTCAGGACAGAGAGAAGAGCTGGTTCAACTGGACGCTCAGCGAACATTCCTCTTCAGACTGAACGCGCATCTGTGTAGAATTGGCTCTAATTGCATTTGACGCGACGCTCGCGCAGGTGTAGATGAGTGGGCGGGGCCTATGATGAGATGACGTCAAACTATGTTGAGAGGCTGGTTGAGGATTCAGCTTTGCCATCACATGAACAAATTAAACTTAAAATATATTGTAATAGAACACATTTCATTTAAATCTAGTGCAGAAAATGTTGAACGCTCTCTCTCTCAAGGTTGTGAAGAGTGTTGTGACCAGAACTATTCTATCGTGCTGTTGTATTTGATATTTTAGTACAGTACAGTATAGTTTGAACTGCCACGTGACCTTGACAGATGTCACTGAAATGTTTCCCAAGAAATTACACCAAATACACACTGAAGGGAGCTTTTAGAGAACATCCGAATGGAAAGAAGCTTTTGAGGTACACCGGCTTTTGACTTGTGGATTTTCGTTTGCCCATCGGTCATAAGCTCTTATGAAGCCTGAGAGCATGTTTACTTTGGATGGCATTTCCTTGAAGTTTCTGCATGGTTTGGCATCCACGGTTGGCCTCTTTACTGAATCAGCCCCGTTTCTCAAAGAAAAGCCCCGGTGGCCTTTTGTGCTCCATGTGCACTCCCTCTTTCTGCCCCTATTGAGAGAAACCCCTATAAATTAAAGGGCCACTGTGACACGGACACACAAACACTGGGCACGGATCGGGCAGCCGTAAATTCGGTCTCATAATCGGCACAGCTGAATGGATGAGAAAGAAGGCTGAAATGTTCTGATGGGACTGGCTCAGAGGCAGATGCTACAGATCACGGTGTAGCCGTACATCTGCCAAGGCTAAGGCCAGGCTTGACCCCTCGATTATATGGGAAAACAGCGTCATTGAAAGCAAACACAGAGAAGGGAGAGTTGAGGAGCATACTAATGTTGACATGACAATGATTTCAGTTGTTCTCTCAAGGATTATACTTACACTACAATCCCATCCCGGTAAATAATCATAATAATAATAAAAGAGACACAGCAATTCGGTTGCTTGTGTAATATCCATATGTGTGTTTCCACAGAGTCAGTCATTTATATTCCTCCAGACCTTGATCTAAATGAGAGAAGCACTGCGATCAAGCAGCGGTACAGTAATCCCACAGGAGCACCAATAAAGATTAATAAATCCAGAGGTAATCTGCACTGCTGAGCCCATGTGTAAACACTCTCCACACAAATCCCTTCAGTTCCCATTTTACTGTCCCTGGAAGAGATTCCGGACACATTTATCCGTACATGTCACTCCAACTGTTCGCTTTTAACACACTGAAATAATTAGACGGATAGATGGACGGACAGACAGATGGATAAAATGGATAGACGTATAGAACGATAAACAGATACAACAACAGACAGAATGAACGATAGGATGACAGAACGAACGACATTCAGACAGAACAAATGAACGAGAACGAACGACAGATCGAACGAAGGACAGAACAAATGAACAACAGATCGAACAATAGACAGATCGAACGAACGGAATGAATGACAGATCGAACGATAGACAGATCGAACAAACGACGAAATAAACGTCAGATTGAACAGTAGACAGATCGAATGAAGGACAGAATGAACGACAGATCGAACGAATGACGGATCGAACAATCGACAGAATGAACAACTGATCGAACGAATGACGGAATGAACGACAGATCGAACGAACGACGGAATGAACGACAGATCGAACAATCAACAGAATGAACGACAGATCGAACGAACGACAGAATGAATGACAGATCGAACAATCAACAGAATGAACAACTGATCGAACGAACAACGGAATGAACGACAGATCGAACAATCAACAGAATGAACGACAGATCGAACGAATGATGGAATGAACGACTGATCGAACGAACGACAGAATGAGTGACTGATTGAACGAACGACGGAATGAACGACAGATTGAACAATTAACAGAATGAGCGACTGATCGAACGAACGACAGAATGAACGACAGATCGAACGAACGACAGAATGAACGACTGATCGAACGAACGACGGAATGAATGACAGATCGAACAATCGACAGAATGAACGACTGATCGAACGAACGACAGAATGAATGACAGATCGAACAATCGACAGAATGAACGACTGATTGAACGAACAATCGACAGAATGAACGACTGATTGAACGAACGACGGAATGAATGACAGATCGAACAATCGACAGAATGAACAACTGATCGAACAATCGACAGAATGAACGACTGATCGAACAATCGACAGAATGAACGACTGATCGAACAATCGACAGAATGAACGACTGATAGAACGAACGACGGAATGAATGACAGATCGAACAATCGACAGAATGAACAACTGATCGAACGAACGACGGAATGAATGACAGATCGAACAATCGACAGAATGAACAACTGATCGAACGAACGACGGAATGAATGACAGATCGAACAATCGACAGAATGAACAACTGATCGAACGAACGACGGAATGAATGACAGATCGAACAATCGACAGAATGAACAACTGATCGAACGAACGACGGAATGAACGACAGATCGAACAATCAACAGAATGAACGACTGATCGAACGAACGACGGAATGAATGACAGATCGAACAATCGACAGAATGAACAACTGATCGAACGAACGACGGAATGAACGACAGATCGAACAATCGACAGAATGAACGACTGATCGAACAATCGACAGAATGAACGACTGATCGAACAATCGACAGAATGAACGACTGATCGAACAATCGACAGAATGAACGACTGATTGAACGAACGACGGAATGAATGACAGATCGAACAATCGACAGAATGAACAACTGATCGAACGAACGACGGAATGAACGACAGATCGAACAATCAACAGAATGAACGACTGATCGAACGAACGACGGAATGAATGACAGATCGAACAATCGACAGAATGAACAACTGATCGAACGAACGACGGAATGAACGACAGATCGAACAATCGACAGAATGAACGACTGATCGAACAATCGACAGAATGAACGACTGATCGAACAATCAACAGAATGAACGACTGATCGAACATTCGACAGAATGAACGACAGATCGAACAATCGACAGAATGAACGACTGATTGAACGAACGACGGAATGAATGACAGATCGAACAATCGACAGAATGAACAACTGATCGAACGAACGACGGAATGAACGACAGATCGAACAATCAACAGAATGAACGACAGATCGAACGAATGATGGAATGAACGACTGATCGAACGAACGACAGAATGAGCGACTGATTGAACGAACGACGGATTGAACGACAGATCGAACAATTAACAGAATGAGCGACTGATCGAACGAACGACGGAATGAACGACAGATCGAACGAAGGACCGAATGAACGACAGATCGAACGAACGAAGGAATGAACGACAGATCGAACAATCAACAGAATGAACGACAGATCGAACGAACGACGGAATGAACGACTGATCGAACAATCAACAGAATGAACGACAGATCGAACGAATGATGGAATGAACGACTGATCGAACAATCAACAGAATGAACGACAGATCGAACGAACGACAGAATGAATGACAGATCGAACGAAGGACCGAATGAACGACAGATCGAACGAACGACGGAATGAACGACAGATCAAACAATCAACAGAATGAACGACAGATCGAACGAACGACGGAATGAACGACTGATCGAACAATCAACAGAATGAACGACAGATCGAACGAACAACAGAATGAACGACAGATCGAACGAAGGACCGAATGAACGACAGATCGAACGAAGGACCGAATGAACAACAGATCGAACGAAGCACAGAATGAACGACTGATCGAACGACAGAATGGACAACAGATCGAACAGTAGACAGATCGAACAAATGACGGAATGAACAACAGATCGAACGAAGGACAAAATGAACAACAGATTGAATGACAGATCGAACAATCAACAGAATGAACGACTGATCGAACGAACGACGGATTGAACAGTAGACAGATCGAACGAACGACAGAATGAACGACAGATCGAACGACGGACAGAACAAAAGAAGGACAGAATGAACGACAGACCGATCGAACAATATACAGACAGAACGAATGACAGAACAAACAAACGACAGAATGAACGACACAAACAAAGGACAGATCGAACAAACAGACTAGAGTTGGCAAAAGTACAGACTTCGATACCAAGTCAGTACTGAACATTTTATTTAAAAAAAATAATAAAAAATTCAGCTCCGTGTTCCAAATTCCGTGTTGATCATTGTAGCCAATCACAGACACGTCCGATGAGACGACAGCCAATCAGAGGCGTTTACAGCACTCGAAGCGTCACATTTGTAAAACGTGCCGGTACTTTCGACAGACTTACCGAACAGGTTGAACGACAGACGGATAGAACGAGCGAAACATGGATGATGACAAACAGACGTACACACAGAGAAAAAAAAAAAGACAACCGGCAAGTTTAGGCCACAATGTTTATTCAGTAGTGTTGTTTTAACTTATAGGTACAATACTGTCTGCTTTTTGTACAACTAAAAAAAGTCACCATTTCATTCTGCTGCGCTAACACGATAACCGTCACTCCAGCCATTCACGACGTACACGTCGCGTCTCCACGACAGACATCTGCACGTTCTCAAATGGTAGGCACTTTTAAGGCAAGGTTTAAAACATTTGTGAATATACATTTATATATAATTCTATATAGATTCGTTTCCCCATACACGAATAAGTGATTGGATGCGAGGGACAGAAACAAAACTAACAGCTAACAACGAAACGAAACCAAAAAACTCAAATGTGGCCAAAGGAATACACAGCAATGTGAAAAATCAAACGAGTCTTTGGGTTTGCAGATGTTTTCTCAGTACCTTGCTTTGTTCAGCTCCAGCTTAGATCAGGTACGGGTCGGTACAGTCGCTTCGGGGTTGGTCACAGTCGGGACACACAGGGATTCACGCTTCTCAAGGCAACTTCGCAACCTTTATTCGGATCTAAAGAGCGTGAGTTCGATAGGGGACGTTCCTGGCCTCCGTGACGGGTTCTGCCGAGCGGATGTTTTCAAACTGGTTCATTGGAACCAGCTGGTGATTCCAAGTTGCCAGTTTGGAAAGCGGCCCGCGTCACAGTGCAAATCAGATCCACGGACTAATGACGGATCACGGCAGTGCGACGTGAGGATAAACGTGGGCTTTTCATCAGCGAAACATCGGAACGGCGGAGGGCAGGCCTCGAGAACTGACCCACGTGCGAGGGTTAACACTCGAGCGGAGATGAAACTCAAATCAAACGGGCCTTTTAACGTATTTTCAGTTCTAAGCACCAAAACGTGTGAGTCGTGAAACGATAAAATGAGCTGCAGGGAAACATTTGTACATTGAAGAGTTATTAGACGACAGAAAGGCATTTTTTTTTCAACATCCGAGAAAAATGATAAATTAATGAAACACTTATGATCGACATCAGACATGCTAGGACACAAAAAAAAAAAGAAAAAAAAAAAAAAGATGAGAAATGAAATCAGGACTGATACAGAACAATTATATTCCACTTTAAAATGTTTCTTTACAAATACATACGGCTAGAGTTAAAAAGTAGTCGGCGACTAAAAACGGCTCCTGTGACAGAAGACGGATGCGGATATCCTCGCCTTTATAGATCGTGTTTCTTTTCAGCCTCTTCGAATACACAGAAAATAATGTTTAAATACAGAGAGATTTGCCCAAAAAAAAGAAGCAACACTTGCTTTTTCATTTAAAAAAAAAAAAAACAGAGAGAGAGAGAGGAAAGAAAAGCTCTTAATTACAATACTCTATGCAAAAGCTTTCCTTACGGTTTTATTTTTTTCCTCGATCATGTCGTATGACTTTTTTTTTTTTATGCAGAAGGAGTTTGTCGTAGTCACTGATATCAGACCGTCACTCGGGCCGATGAAGCGAGTCTATGCGTAAAACTCCTTGGTCGGAGCTTTCTGATAGGCCGCTCCGGACGGCTTCCTCTCCCCGAGGTCGTAGCTGCCTTCGTCCTTCTTTCTCATGCGGTACACCAAGAGGAGGATGAGGAAGATGGCAAAGAGGAAGCCGATAACTCCACCCGCAATGACAGCTGCAACAGAGGATTTAGGGAGGCCGTTATTTCAACTGAGATCAGCGCTGGTTTCTCACAGCACACGTCAATCATCATCCGTCGGACTACGTGACGCGAGCGTCATCTGGGAGTCTACGGCTCATACGGAGCAGATCCAGATTATGTCCGTAATTAAATAAGGAACCCCGCGACGCCGCTGGAGGGCCGAGAGACTGAGCGAGAGGAAGTGTGTTGACCCCGAAAGAGGAAGACGCTATTTCTTCTTCTCACTGTGGTTCACAGGATATTAAAGCCGAGTGTGCTTAAATTAAGAATTTGACCTACGCACATCGAGAAATGGATCTGCTGTTTTGAGCGAGTTGTACGGTAACATGCTCTTTATCCGGCTCTCCTAACACAAAAGATTAATTCTGTCTGAAATGTGCAGCGAACTCGGAAAACTCCCAGTGAGAGATGCAACACGAGTTTAAGAGCAAGAACTCTTCCATTGTAATATATATATATATATATATATATATATATATATATATATATACATATATACATATATACACACACACACACACATATATATAGGGTGAATTCAGGTTGATTGGGCCACTTTTTACATGTACATACATACACACACACACACACACACATATATATATATATAAAATATATATTTATTTATATTAACATAAATATATTATATATTAATTTATATATTATATTAATAATATTATTATATTATATTTATAAATTATATATAATTTTATATATATATACAATAGTCAAACGATTAATCCTATCCAAAATAAAAATGGATGTTTACATAATATATGTGTGTATTGTGTATATTTATTATGCATGTATAAATTGTACATATTTTTGAAAAAAAAAATTATATATATATATATATATATATAAATAATGCATGTATATGTAAAAAGTGGCCCAATCAACCTGAATATGCGTGTGGCGTGTGTGTGTGCGTGTATAAATATACATATACATTTTTTGTGGCATATCCTAAAAACACTGAAGTGTCTCGCAGTGCTGCTGCTGTGACTCATTAATAGGAGTATTTATCAATTATATTTCACAGACCTGCCAAAACCTCTGTCCTCTGGAAGAGATTTTCCGACTGGACGTCCAGGGGGGCTCGAGGGAGGCTGGTGGTGCTCGTGACCGGGTTTCTACGCAAGTCTTCTGTGGCAGAAACCGGAGACTACAGAGAGGGAAGAGGAGGACGTGTTACAAGACTTCATGACAGCGCTGGACTCGTCCCTGGCTGCATGACTGCACACGTGTCATTTACACTCAGAGATCCCGCTGCGATCAAGAGACCCCGCATACACCGGGTTTAAAGATGGTTTCGGGTGATCAGACACATCTCCAATAATAAAGGACCCTCTAATACCCTGTCAATCCACCACGGTTCACTTTTACCCTTTTTTCAGAAGATAAGAACTATTTCATCATGCCATATTTATTCATTTTAGTCACATTTACTGAGTTTGTTGTTGTTTTTCAGCGCTCTGATTGGTCGGCTGCTGCGATTGGCGTTTGGGGAATGTCCCGCCCCCTTACCATACGAACTCAGCCAGGCCCCGCCTCTTTATCCAGCATACGAGTTATTTAAAATATGGCACCCACCTCCTCTATCCTGGCTCGTTTCTTTGAGTCTTTGGGAGCGTCGCGCGACGTCGACGTCTCCACTTTCGGCGTGAAGTCTTTGGTGGAGTCCTGCGTGGGCTCTGCTTTAGGCACGATGAACAGTGTGTTTACTGTGGCAGCTTCCACAAGATCTTCCCCATCTCCTGAAAGACAAACACATGCTGCAAAATCCAAGGGATCAGACGGCGCACCCAGAATCCACGAGACGCTCCTTACCCGATCCCGATCCGGAGCTGAAGTCGTCGTCGTCTTCAGGGTAACCTCCTGACCCGGCGTCCTCCAGGTATAAGTCGTCGGTCGAGGATTTGGCCGCAGAGACCGCTATCTGCAGAGGTAAAAGTTAACAAGGAATCATAAAAATGGAGATTGAGATGTTTTTTCGGCTTTCATTGTCTGTCTCTTATTGCTCAAACCCCTCGACTCAGAGGACCAGAGGCTATGAAATCGATTTTTTTCCCCCGTAATGTGTTTGAAACGACTAAACTGCCCATATTGCCACACGATGAATGAGTATTCGCTTTCTGCTCTGCTTACTGCTGAAATCTGAAAGTCAATGTTTTCTGCCTTAACACACGCACTGCACACGGCCTGACCTTCTCATCACAGACTCGAGCCCAGCAGACACGAGTAAAATCTGCTCCAGAGCCCCGAGTTCAGAAAGAACCGCGCGCTCAGCGTTTCTGCAGAACCACATTATGACATTTTAAAGCCCAGATGAAACTTTCCAAACAGGTTGATGCTCAGGAGACCGAGTTCCCGCACCATCTGAATTTGCAGCACTTTTTGCAAGTGGCGTTTAACACAGCGATTCATGTGAATGGCAGTAAAATGACTTGAATTATGTCACTGGAATTCTTTTCAGTGCAAACACTCCTTTTAGGCTCATTATACATTGTTCTGTTTTCGTTAAACTCGCTCGTTTGCTCAGTGCAATTAACGCTGAGTGATTAAACAGCATTTTATTAAGAGAGACGTTCGCATATTCTGGCAATCGTGGCAGCAGTTATTCATCAAATGATGAACAAATAATGGAGAAGAATGTTTTAATTGTGCGTATATTCAGTCATGCACACTTTATGGATTTAAAGAGCGTATTATTTATATATATATAAAATACTCTTTAAATATATATATATATATATATATATATATATATATATATATATATAAATAAAATATACTCTTTAAATATATATATGTAAATAAAATACACTTTAAATATATATATATATATATATATATATATAAAAAAATACACTTTAAATATATATATATAAAAATACACTCTTTAAATATATATATAAAAAATACTCTTTAAATATATATATATATATATATATATATATATATATATATATATATATATTACACGCGCACACTAACTTTAATCTTTTTGGAATCAACAATGAAAATAATTGTGATAATAAATAAAATAAAATATAATTAAAAAAAATTAAATAAAATTGGTTGCTCCACAGTAAATAAATAAATAAATAAATAAATACTGACTTAATATTATAAATATATTCAATGTATTAGATGTGTACGCCTGAAGAGAAACAACAACTTAAAAAAAAAAAATTGATTATAAAAAAATAAAAATGTGCTAAAAAAAACATAGTAAAATGAATAAAATAAAAATAATATAAAATGTAATAAATAAATAAAAAGTCAGTCTGAAAATCACACTGCACATACAGAGTTGCGGCCCAGAATGCTCTACTGGAATACTTGGTTGGACGGATGACGTTGTGCTTTTTAACTAAATAAATACATTTCAAATATCCGTGACAAATTTTAATGGCACTTTTCCGGTGCAACACAGATCGGCACCAACCATAAATCCACATTAAACCATCAGAAGAGGTTTTTGTGGTGGTGCTAATCATGTTCTTTTGTGTTATTCAGTCTTCGCGGAGCGGTTTACGGGCCCCGTGACGACCGGCGCCGAGCCTCAGTCCGACTCTCTCCGTGTCCGTACGGATGCGGCCCATAATGTGGTCAACCATACATCCCACTCGAGCCCGGGAACGAGTCTGCGGCGCATATCGGAGTCTTTCTTTTCTCTGTTCTCGGCTGATAGAGCCACAGAGTCAGATAACACGGAACGATTTATTTTATGTGAGATTGCAAAGAAAATATCGGTTGATGTCGATGAACGCATTTAAAACTTTCTTTAAAAAGCGCCCGAGCGGTTTCACAAAGAGATAGAGATGCTGAAAGGACACAATAACCAGCTCATTCAAAAGCGGCGCTGACTTCCCACAGAAAAGCATTCAAGCCAAAGTCCTGATCAAAGGAGGAATTTGTTCAAAGCAACTTTATCTTAACCTCTCCAACCCCGCATTGCGATTCTCTCGGTGGACAATTGACTCGGCCGGCCCACACGACACCGCTGTTGATCTGGTCAAATTCTTTCTCCACTGATTGAAATGCAAAGTACAAAGGACACAATTATCTGGGCCACACACACGGAGCATCAGCTGTGCTCGATATCTTCAGTCAATGGGACTCCAGTCAAAGTTCTGCAGTGAGGTGTCTAATAATAAACAGCCCGCGCAGCTCTTAAGACGTTTTCAAAACCTTTTGAAGGAATGCATTTTACTGGAGTGCTCTTGAACGATTAGTGTTTAGCTTTAAAATACACAAACAAATTGCAGCGGATCGATGAGATGCTTTTGTGTCCGAGTATTTATGTTCCGCGATCGGCATGGAAAATGGAAACGCGCAACACAATTAGAGATTGTTGCGCAGTCGTTGCTCCTTCTATGAGTTACGTTACACTTTAACTCAGTTTACATGTGTGATGTATTATTATGTATAGAAGAATATTCATGGTACGTAGTAAAAAAGATGTCCAATATTTAAAAAAACACCGTCTTTATGTTGTTCTTGCATGTTTTGGGAGATTTAATGCGAAAATTGTTACAAAAAAATATGATCAAATATATTAATATTTAAATAAATATTTAGATTTTATATGTATAACATACATTAAATAAATGTAACAAATGATTTAATAGTTAATAGCATGTATTATACATGCATAAGATTAATGATATATATATATATACACATATTTATGAAACAAATAATATCTAATATATAAATCCATAAATATATAAATATTTAAATTTTATATGTACAACATACTTTAAGTAAATAAAATCAAGTAATAAATTATTTAATATCATTTATTATACATACATATGATAAATAACAAATGATATATATATTTATAAAACAAACAAATAATCAAATGTATAAATATTTAAATGAATATAAAGTCAACGAAGTATTAATATTTTCTATAATATATGTATTACAGTATAACATACATTAAATAAAATAATTTAATATATATATATAAATAAATATATATAAATAAAAATATATATAATAAATAAATAAATATATAAATAAATATATATATATATAAATTATCTATATATATATAAAAAATAAAATATTTATATATAAATATAAACACACTTTTTTTTTTCATGCACAACATAAAACATGCCATTTTTGAGCGTCCTGATAGCAGCACGTTAAGAAAAAATAAACGATTGGGTTCACGTGGACTGGCCTAATTATACAGGACATCCTTAAGACCGATTAGCCGACTAGCCATTTGTCCCTAGTATATATACATGCACATCCCGAGCTGACACACATTTGTTGTGGTTTACGTCTTCCAGCCGTGACAGTGTCCCACGTGTAAATAAGTTCATCAACGGGGACAGCGACGCGGGGCGGTAACGAGCGCTGGACGGTGACCTCGTCAGACGGGGGATCGCGGTAATGAAGGGGCCAGCAGTTTGTGGCCCCCGTTACGAAACAGTCACAGCATTTACTTTTGTGTGTCTCTAATGAACAGGCGACCAGCAGGAGGCTGCTCTGTTTCCATAGTGAGAACGACAGAGAGGGAGAAACCAGGGAGGGCCGAGCGAGAGGACAGTGACGATAAATGGAGCAGCCGAGGGAGGGAACGGGGCCGTGAGGGAGCGAGAGATTACCGCTGCTAAGGACAATCTGCTGCCCTCAGGTTACATTGCTAAAAGCCTGTCAAACTGCACATCTATGCCTAGCAACCTCTGAAAGGCACGAAAGGCTCCCGCTGTCTGACATACGCTTTAAGCCGTGTCATTGTTAAAGCAGGGGAAATGGAGAGGACAAACGTGGAGGAGCTTTATGTAGGTTGAATGTTCAAATAACCTTATTCTCCTCGTATCCTCCATTGTGCAGCTCCTCTCTTCCCAGTCTGTCAGTAACGCTCCGTTTAGTTCCCGAAGCCCCGCCTTCTGAAAAGAGCTGTGCTCTGATTGGTGCTCGGGAAATGTTTCAACTCACTCAACCAGGCCCCGCCCCTTTATTCTGCACATTTAAATGAGGAAAATTGTGAAACTGCAACGATTTCATACTCTAAACTAAAGAAAGTCGAACATAAAGGATCCTTTAAAAGAAATATTTTTGTTGCTTTTATCCCTCAAAAGTGATGAAGCCTGTAAGCTTACCTATAAAAACAGCAAGGCAGAGATCTACACCACAATCAATACTGAAGTCGTGTGCAGCGTTTATAAGGGGTTTGAGGATTAATCACGACTGGGTGGAAACCGCTCTCATGTCACGGCCCAAAGACAGAACGAGAGCAAAGTAAAGAAGCAAAGTCTGTAATGGAGATTAGAGATGTGTATTTTGAACGCTCGAATACTCGAAAGATAAATCAGCCGAATAACTCTTTCTGTGTTAGAAAAGTCCTATTCGTGGTACTGTGTGATTATTTTCTTTACGTAGGCTGTACACTACCTTTCAAGAGTCTCTTCTGCTCACCAGGGCTGCGTTTATTTGATCAAAAATACAGTAAAAATTGTGAAATATTTTTACAATGTAAATCATCTGTTTTCTATGTGAATATATAGTCAAATATAATTTATATCCAGTGATCAAAGCTGCATTTATTTGATCAAAAATACAGTACAAATTGTGAAATATTTTTACAATGTAAATCATCTGTTTTCTATGTGAATATATAGTCAAATATAATTTATATCCAGTGATCAAAGCTGAATTTTCAGCATCATTCCTCCAGTCTTCAGAGTCACATGATCCTTCACAAATCATTCTGATAGGATGATCTAGTCTTTACGGTCACTGTTGGTCAATTTAATGCATTCTTGATTAAAAAGATTAGTTTCTTTATGAAAACAACAACAACAAAATCATACTGACCCCACTTTCGAACAGTAGCAATTAGTGACAATTATCCTTTAAACAAGAAAATGTAGATAATAGACACATGTAGACAAAATAATCTTAGTTCAATGTATATTCTCTAAAAATTATTTTATTAAAATGTGTGTGTATAAATATTACATATATGAATATATATATGAAAAAATATATATATATGAAAAAAGAAATATATATATATGAAAAAAAATATATATGAATATATAAATATATATAAATTATTTATATGAATATATAAATATTTTATTAAAATGTGTGTGTATAAATATTATTATATGAATATATATATATGAAAAAAAATATATATATGAAAAATATATATATGAATATATAAATATATATAAATTATTTCTATGAATATATAAATATATATTAATTATTTATATGAATACATTCACACACATATATTTATACACATGCACATTTTTTTGCGTGTTACTTTTCTATTAATTGCAAGAAGATATTGTGTGTTCATACAGTTCACAGAATACCCAGCTCAAACCAAATAAAACGTCACACAATTATTGGATTTTCATGATTATGGTCGTCACGTCTGAGTACTCGTGCTGAACCCTGATGGAGAGAACCAACAAACAACTGAATGCATGAGATTTGGCAACTCTCGTAGTATCTCGCAAGTCCCCAGAAACACAAAGAGAGGCTGGAGGTTAGATATGATATGGTTAATCAAAGAGGCTTTTCAAGCAT
This sequence comes from Opsariichthys bidens, assembly GCA_037194245.1. Classification (NCBI taxonomy): domain Eukaryota; kingdom Metazoa; phylum Chordata; class Actinopteri; order Cypriniformes; family Xenocyprididae; genus Opsariichthys; species Opsariichthys bidens. The sequence goes on along the minus strand of CM074302.1, from coordinate 801,862 downwards.
TGATTTACTCAGGAAATGCTGCAATATAGGGGTATGATCTCTCTGAGGTTTTACTGCCTTCCTTAAGCTTCATAATCAGGAACTAATTAACAGTCTTTCAGGAAAACGAGCGGAATCTCCAGGAAGCGGACACCAATCAAACCCGAGCGGGTCTGGAGCGCGTCCAGCAGGAACGCTTGCGAGCTGACATCATTCACGGGCTGATCTACAAACCAGAATCTCCTCATCGGTCCTGCGAGACGCATGAGGCCTTTCCTCCTCCTCCTCTGCGGGGAGGGTGAAGAAATGCTTTGAAGCCCACTTTGACTGATCAAGGGATAGGAGCGACATTAACGTCTCGAAGTTTTAGGGAAGTGCTCGTTGAGCTCTAATCCTCAGTCTAACAGCACACAATGAGGAATCAACCTCCAACACATAAGCCTCCGCAGCTCCAAAGGTGACTGCGTTAATCAAAAAGAAAGCCACGGATTCATTCATTCATTCGTTCACACAAAGAAAGACTCTACGGTGGAGTTTATAGCACTTCAACGGCACATTTCAAGGCTTGTCTTCATGCAGAATCCAGAGTGCTGAAAACGGACCATTTATCACCAACAAATCTGGGATCCAGAGAAGTAAAGGTAAACAGAGGAACCGACCAGGTCTACAGGTCTGGCAGCCGTTCGTGAGAGCCTGTTGGGCAGAGAAGCAAGTGCACTGGCCCAGCACAGATTAATACGCTCTCAGATTCCAAAACAAACGGCTGTCTGACATACGCAGGCCGGCGCCACATTCCTGGGCTAGTGCCCCATGTAAGGATACGAAGGGTCTCCTTGCCGTGGCTGCAGGGGCAAACACTCCTGCAACAACAGAGGAGGCACTCTGAACGTCAGAGTCGGATTGGGCTTTACATTTACATTTATTCATTTGGCAGATGCTTTTAGTGAGAAGTTGCCCTTGGTGGGGACTGAACCCGCGTCTTTGAGCTAACTTTTTCATTTTTTCATCGACTTATAAGCATATAAGGTGGAAAGAGTGTTTATTCACAATCCCCACTTTCAATTCGAACCGGCAACCTTCAGATTACAAGCCCGACTCCCTCACCACTAGGCCACGACTACCCCTTTTAAATGAACAAAACGTTTTTAGTAGTAGTTAAAGCAGTAGTAAAAATGGCTAAAATTTGTATTTATTGCATTTTTTTAATCCATTATTTAAAAGAAAAAATGCCTGACGGCGATGAAAACACTGCATTTTATTTTTCCCTGAATTCTGTGTTTTTATTTTTATTTTATTTTTCTGATTCTGTGTTTTATGATTAAATACAAATTTATTTAAACTTTAACAATTAATTTAGAAAAAAAAAAAATTGCATTGTGATTTTTTTTGTCAGATTTCTCACAATATGGATGAAAAATATCCTGGTTGCATGATATTCCTTAGAAATAGTATTATTATTATTATTATTATCATAATTATCATTTATGTAAAGGGAATCTTTCATAAAGGTCATAAAAATCGCCCATCACTAGACATTGTTGTTATTTAGTTTTTTTGGCGCACAAAAAGTGTTCTCGTCGCTTTATAATATTAAGGTTGAACCGCTGTAGTCACATGACCCGTTTTAAATCTGTTTTAGTGTCTTTTGAAAGTGTTCATTATCTCGCTGTCAACAGAGTCTCACTGAACCGTCGGATTTCATCAAAAAGATCTCATCATTTGTGTCGATGAAGATGAACGAAGGTCTCGCGGGTGTAGAACGCGACTGAAGTCTCATTTTTGTGTGAACGAACACTTTAAGCAACATGTAACAGCAACATATTAGAACAAAACCCTTGTATTTCCTAGAATATTTAAAGATCCAAGTCAAGAAAAAAAAAAAAAGCAAAATATTTTAACTTGACATTTTTCTTCTCAAACGGCAACTCGAACGAATGATCTCCGCATGAGCTTTGGATTTTTCCCCCCTCCAGACGCATCATACTCCAGCTTCCTGTCTGGCTCCCCGGAGAGGATGAATAACAATTTCAAGGTTTCCAGGCCAAACAGAAACAAATGACAATCTGCCCGGAGGTGTACAGCCTCTAGATTATTATCTGCTCTATAATAAAGCGCAATACAACTTCAAGATTGCCGATATCCACACCAAGGTCATATTTGTTCAAGCAAATATCCATATCACTGTCCGGTTTATGGGAGCCTCCCAATAATTTACTCCTGAACTGAATTATAAAGGATTTTCTGATCTAAGACTGCGATCATTGTGGTTTGCTCTCATCTCAGAGGCTTCTTATGGCCTGACCGCTGATTCCTCAACCCAGTTAAACAGCTTTTGATACTCACTAGAATTTTTTTGTGAGCCATGAAATGCTATATGCTGGGAAATGGGCTTCGCCCTCCCAGTCATGTTTTGAATAAAGATTAGTAGTTAAATTTAAACCAGATAAAGTTATGGATTTGCAGTTCTTTCCCCTCTGGTTAAAGAAGAAACGGGACAAGTGTGTAAACCTCAGAGGGTTTTGATTTCATAAAACACCTCTCATGCATCTGCATTTCTTCCCACCATGAGAGATGAATACAAATCAGGTTTCAGAGACAGGTGGAAAAAAATATATAAAAATACATTATTAAATCAGCTTATGCCTCTAGGAGAAAGAATCAACAACCTAAAGTCTTACTTTATATCTCGTGTTGAGGTTTAACATTGTAAAGTGTTATTAATTTAATTATTATTCCTTCTATTTATAGAAATATAATGTTGATCATTTAACCTGGGAGCAATGATTTAAAAAAAAAAATGCATATTCAAATATATTGAGATACATATTGAATATCATGAAAAGGCTGAAACATACTGAGATGAATCACTGTTTAATATAAAAACCCCACATCAAAAAAGGCTTTTTGAACAGATTATGTGCTGAAACAGATACTAATAATGCAATTAGCATGAGCGGAGCAGAAATGATTTGTTTTGATCAGCTTTGCTCACTGAACTTTGGTTTGATCTTTTTTTTGTAATCTGCATGAGTAAATGTTTAGTAAAGAAATGAGGCGGCAAGATTCTGGATAAACTGAGAATCTTGTTAATTGCAACAGTATATTTATATGTTAAGTGAATGATTCAATGACTCACTCATAAGTGAAGTATTTGTATTATTACCACATGAATCAGCATTTTTTTAAACAAATCTGTTGAGTGAATGATTCAATGACTCACTCATAAGTGAAGTATTTGTATTATTACCACATGAATCAGCATTTTTTAAACAAATCTGTTGAGTGAATGATTCAATGACTCACTCATAAGTGAAGTATTTGTATTATTACCAGACGAATCAGCATTTTTTTAAACACATCTGTTGAGTGAATTATTCAATGACTCACTCATAAGAAGTCTTTGTATTATTACCACATGAATCAGCATTTTTTTAAAACAAATCTGTTGAGTGAATGATTCAATGACTCACTCATAAGAAGTCTTTGTATTATTACCACATGAATCAGCATTTTTTTAAACAAATCTGTTGAGTGAATGATTCAATGACTCACTCATAAGTGAAGTATTTGTATCATTACAACATGAATCAGCATTTTTTTAAACAAATCTGTTGAGTGAATGATTCAATGACTCACTCATAAGTAAAGTCTTTGTGTCATTACAACATGAATCAGCATTTTTTTAAACAAATCTGTTGAGTGAATGATTCAATGACTCACTCATAAGTAAAGTCTTTGTGTCATTGCCAGATGAATCAGCATTTTTTAAACAAATCTGTTGAGTGAATGATTCAATGACTCACTCAAAAGTGAAGTATTTGTATCATTACAACATGAATCAGCATTTTTTTAAACAAATCTGTGGAGTGAATGATTCAATGACTCACTCATAAGTGAAGTATTTGTGTCATTGCCAGATGAATCAGCATTTTTTAAACAAATCTGTTGAGTGAATGATTCAATGACTCACTCATAAGTGAAGTATTTGTATTATTACCAGACGAATCAGCATTTTTTTAAACAAATCTGTTGAGTGAATGATTCAATGACTCACTCAAAAGTGAAGTATTTGTATTATTACCAGACGAATCAGCATTTTTTTAAACAAATCTGTTGAGTGAATGATTCAATGACTCACTCATAAGTAAAGTCTTTGTGTCATTGCCAGATGAATCAGCATTTTTTAAACAAATCTGTTGAGTGAATGATTCAATGACTCACTCAAAAGTGAAGTATTTGTATTATTACCAGATGAATTAGCATTTTTTTAAACAAATCTGTTGAGTAAATGATTCAATGACTCACTCATAACTGAAGTATTTGTATTATTACCAGATGAATCAGCATTTTTTTAAACAAATCTGTTGAGTAAATGATTCAATGACTCACTCATAAGTAAAGTCTTTGTGTCATTGCCAGATGAATCAGCATTTTTTAAACAAATCTGTTGAGTGAATGATTCAATGACTCACTCATAAGTAAAGTCTTTGTGTCATTGCCAGATGAATCAGCATTTTTTAAACAAATCTGTTGAGTGAATGATTCAATGACTCACTCAAAAGTGAAGTATTTGTATTATTACCAGATGAATTAGCATTTTTTTAAACAAATCTGTTGAGTAAATGATTCAATGACTCACTCATAACTGAAGTATTTGTATTATTACCAGATGAATCAGCATTTTTTTAAACAAATCTGTTGAGTAAATGATTCAATGACTCACTCATAAGTAAAGTCTTTGTGTCATTGCCAGATGAATCAGCATTTTTTAAACAAATCTGTTGAGTGAATGATTCAATGACTCACTCAAAAGTGAAGTATTTGTATTATTACCAGACGAATCAGCATTTTTTTAAACAAATCTGTTGAGTAAATGATTCAATGACTCACTCAAAAGTGAAGTATTTGTATTATTACCAGATGAATTAGCATTTTTTTAAACAAATCTGTTGAGTAAATGATTCAATGACTCACTCATAAGTGAAGTATTTGTATCATTACAACATGAATCAGCATTTTTTTAAACAAATCTGTTGAGTGAATGATTCAATGACTCACTCATAAAGAATCTGTTGAATTCAATTTTCAAATGCATTTTATGGACAGTCATCAATGATATGATACAGTCTTTATTTGAAGCGTCAAGTTACGTTCAAAAGGTGATTTACTCGATTTTGATCTCAACCGTAGACATCAGTGTTTATATCCGAACCATAAACTTTTATCCCAGTGCTTCTGTGATCATTTCAATTATGCAATATTTTACTGTTCGTGCAGCTAAAAAAAAATGTTCAAATGTCAATCCTGTGCGTTTGCAGCACATTTGACCTCAGCGTGAGGAACGGCATGTTTCCCTGAACCGCTCTTCAAGGTGTTGTAACAACGCAGGTTTGCACCGACACACACATGAATCTGCCAAGACAGGAAATGAAAGCTCAGTACAGCTGGCAGCGTCTCTCACAGGAGCCCAGAGAACGCATGGATCAAGGTGGATGTTTTAGGAAACAGATGCTCTGGCTGTACCGGGTCCATTCTGAAAGCTCCTCAGAGACGACAGCAGCTAAACGGCATTAGTCAGAACGAGCAGAGCTGGACCGGCTGGCGCGCCGCACCTCAGCGCTCTGCTCCGTTAATGTTTGACAGACATTTGAATGCTTGAGAGGAACATGCCAGATTTTTTTTAAGACCAAGAGATTCTTTTAAAGGAGTGATTTAAAAGAGTTGGAGCATTTTATCCTATTCCAGTTTAATATGCACAGACTGATGATGCCCTTCCACCATTATCAACATCAAGAATGATGTTTTATATACATTTAATACAAATATTTACAGCTGGAACACTAAAAAAAAAAAAGAATCAGCGCTGCTTCACATCATCTCTCTTCGGACTGCCGTTTTCCCTCTTTCATGGATATCATGGATTTTTTTTTTTTTCTTCTTTTGCCATTGGATACAAAAATCCTATTGACTGTCGTCTCCCATTTACCGTTATCCACGTAAAAAAAGGTCTGTTATAAAGTTGATTTCCCTGGAAAGTGTTATCAGAAATCGTTCTGTTTGCATGCACAGCAAAACTGGGTCAACCAATCCGGTTATTTTGGGGGCGGGACTACCAGGTTGAGGCTTTGAAACTTCACCTTTTGAAAACGATTATCAGTTTCTGCACTTTAGAGTCACATTTTTTTTCCCAGTTAATACCAGTAGTGTCCAAAAGTGATGTGCGTTTTTGTTTTTAATGATATAGATTTATTTATTTTGCTGACAGGAAAGAAAAAAAAAAAACAATCAGTTACTAATATTTTGTTAGTTCTCTTGTTTTTGCATGCGTTTATGATTTCCTTGTACGATAGCCTGCACAAAATATGTCGCACAATTTGCCACTGCATCATCATCACAAATAAAACAAGCAATATACTTAAATCTTTTAATACTACTTGAATGGAGGATAAAGATGTCAATTTTCCACAGGCCTGACATCATTGCAAATAATTATGAAATGAATAAAAGATGACAGGGTACTTCAAGAAGTTCAACTTGATTCTTACAACACAAAAGTACCTGGAGAAGCCGAAGGGAAGCTCAAGGATAAACACACATGTTCCTGAGCAGACCTTTGCTCGGGCTGTTCAGCGTTGGCACAGCATCATGAGACGGATGAATGCCGCTTTTCAAGCCAGAACATGTCTGGCAAATCCCCCAGGTTTCTAGAAACACAGGTGGTGTCTTGGGAGGAACCCGGGAGGATGGCATCACTACAGCATATGTCAAGCGTGAGAGAGTTTCAGGCCACTAGAACGAATGGTCACTCGCCCATTTGGGCCAATGCAGCATTGCATCTGAAAATATTACATTCATAATGCTTTTAAATAGTATGGAGGTACATTATATCTGTACGAGACAACATTTGTATAAAGAACAATATAGTTAAGATTTTTTTCAAGTTCTGCTCACCAAAGCTACATTTAATTAAAAAGCACAGTAAAAATTGCGATATATTTTTACGATTTAAAGGAGCCATTTTCTATGTGAATATATAGTACGGTGTCATTTATATCCTGGCATTTTCAGCATCATTACTCCAGTCTTCAGAGTCACATGATGCTTCAGAAATCATTCTGATATGATGATCTGATGCTCAAGAAACATTTAAAATTTGTATGGAAACTGATACTTTTTTTCAGGATTCTTTGATGACTAGAAAGTTGAACGGCATTTTAAATTTTAAATAATTTAATGCATCCTTGCAAACAAAGTTGAATGCATATAAATATTAAAATGACTAGAAAATAAGAAATCAGAACTACTAAGCTGCATAAAAAAAAAAAAAAAAAAACTTTGCAATGGGGGAAGTGTCACTCACACCCACTGAAAAGGCCTTGACAAAAGGTAAAACTGTCAGTTACATATTATCCAAGATAAAAAGGCCTATTGTATTCGATCCATCTCTGATGTAATATTAACGTGATATAACTGACATGAGGGCATGACAACAACAATCTCGCTCCTTAAAAAAAAAGGAAGATCTGGCATGATTTGTGCACCACACAAAGCTCCTTCCCATAATGCACCAGGACTGAGGGTCAAATTGTGGCATTGTGAGATTGAAGATAAAACATTCACTTCAAGCGCTCCATGTTTCCCCGAGTCCGCGTGGATAAAGACTCGTCTTCCGTCAGCATTAGGCCGGGGCTTTGTGCTCAAACTACCCCACGCAAGCCCTGAAAACTTCAAGCCGCTGGAGGGACAATGATGTATAAATTAGCTGCCAGTTCAAAGTTTAATTTAATCCAGATTTCAGCCGCTGCCGAAGTGGAACAGAATGGCTTGGGATGCTTTGTCCAGTCTCACGCCCGCTTCCCCGCCTCCCCTTCTCCGACAGGAAGCTCTGGAAGGCTTCTTTAGTTTCAGCTCATTAACCTCTCAGTGGTTCGAGAACCCCGAGCATGCAATAGTCTGAAACAGAAAAGCAACAAAGGGCAGGACACCACAATGCCACAATGTCTTCCTAAGAACATTAAGGAGACGAGCACTGCCTGTTTTCTAACACTCTCTGGACTCCCGCGGTGTAGAAAAAGGGCACCTATTGTGCTTTTTCACATCTTCCACTTTCGGCCGTGTGTAATGTTGCTGTTTGAGCATGAAAAAGGTCTGCGTTTACAAGGTTATTCTCTATATCAGGCTTTCTGAACTCCTGAAACGCCTCCGTTGTGGAGTTCTCAATATTCCTCATTTAAATAAAGGGGCGGGGCCTGGTTGAGTGAGTTGAAACTGGCGGTTATGGTAAGGGGCGGGGCATTTCCCAAACATCAATCACAACACACCGCTCCAGCCGACCAATCAGAGCACATTGGGCTTTTCAGAAGGAGGGGCTTCAGGAACTAAAAATCCCTTGGTTATTTTTTTCTACCCAAGTCCTGGGTTAGACGGTAATAACCCAGTGTTCTGGTAGTTTCCGTTTTACAGATCCTGGGTCAGATGTAATAACCCAGTGTTTGGGTAGTTTCCGTTTTACAGATCCTGGGTCAGATGTAATAACCCAGTGTTTGGGTAGTTTTCGCATTACTCAGATCCTGGGAGATCCAGCGTCGTCACGGTGGAAACGGAACAACAGAGACTGTTCGATTACACTGAATTACTTCTAAAATGATCATTTTTACTCCTAATATTTGTTAAACGAGCATAAATGAAGGCAATATGTATTAAAAAAACTACATAAAATATGCTATACTGTAGAATATGATTGAAAATAAAGGAATTATCAGTCAAACTAGTGATTGTGTGGAATATTTAAGAAAGGCTTAGAGGATTTAATTCAACATTAATTCACGTATGAAAGTAAAAAAATATATATATTAAATACAACTATATATTAATATAATATTATAGTAAAAATGAAATCAACCCATTATGCTGGGTTAAATAAACGACCCAATTTGGTGGGTAAAACTATCCCAACATGTGTTCTGTCTGATATTTACCCAGGCCTTGGGTTGTTTTAACCCAGTGTTTTCATGAGTGTAGGATCAGGAACTAAACAGGAAGAGAGGAGCTGCAACAATGTCATTCAATTCAGGGTTTTATTGTTTTTTTGTTTCATGTAAACCTGTTCTAGTCGACCACAAAAACAAAATCAAGACTCTCTAAACGCCAGCGAGTGAGGTTTCACTAACAGTGCGGGAATCGAAAAGTGGGAGTTCTTTCCTGAAAGTTCGTGCCGACGCAAACTGTTTTTCGCCCGTCCGTTTACATAGGCATCAAAAATGATGACCTGCCAGAGTTGTTCATCACTTGGCGCTGCAAATGGGCTCTTATCTGCAGAGATAAAAGCTGGAGGCGATTTCGACGCTTCAGTGGCTGATCTGTTCCAATCCTCACTCTGTCGCAATTGAATTCCCATCCAACCTTTGCCTTAAGAGGATTTGTCCTCAAGGGAGTCAGGAGGCCATGACATTTGGGAAGAGAGGGGGGGGGGGGGGGGGGGATGGGAAAAACTTTTTCCCCCCAAAATTGAGAGAGGAGAAAACGAACAGAAAAGTAATGAAATGTGAAAGCGTCGTCTCTCCGTCACGTTTCAAACGAATTCAATAGAAAGCCGAACAGCGGGATATTAGATTGCAAGGCGTTCGTCGTGTTGTTTCGGCGGAGAGAAAAGATGTAGCACATATTAATAAAGCGAAAGAGGGTTGCAGGCCACAGGAGAGAGCAGCAGGTGGTGATTTCTGATCCCATTACGTGGGGCTAATCCACAAACTAAACTACAGTCTTGTTACAACCTACAATTTCTGTTCCAGAAACAGCAACACCTCCACTTGAAGTGGCCTCGCTCTCATCTGCAGCGAGAGCATCTGTTGTTTCGCCTCATCCATCTATCAACTAAGACAAGTGTGCATTCTGGTAGCCGATGATCATAAAGTGCGGGTCATTTTTTCAGTCCGTGCTGCGCTGCTCTTTCACACACACGTGCGACGCTGCATTAGGGATTACAGCTTTGCGAAGGCATCGGGGTTATAGTGGCACATGCAAGAGCTTAGTTGGATCGCCAGGGTTCACAAATCAGGCCACATGCTAGAGGAGCCACAAACAAACCAACATATAGATGTTTTTCAGTGACCTGATGGTCTAGAAACATGCAGGACAACGCAATGATCAAACCAAACACGGCCTTTACTGACTTTGATTCAATTCACAAAAATGATACTTCTTTTGAAAATGGCTCATTTGCTTCCAACACAAAGAGAAAAAGAGATTGCATTCTTTACTTTCTGATGCACTTTAATTCTGATCAGGTACACGTGATGATTAGACATTTCTGTAAATTTAGTAGCATTTTTCCATGTGTGGACAGGATTAGTCCAAAAATATCAGCTGAAAAACAGGACAGAAACTGAAACGAAAGAACATGGCGTGTGAAGCGGTCACAGAAGCACTGACATGAAAGTTTGTCGTTCGGTTATAAACACTAGCAGCAAATCAACTTTTGAAAATAACTTCACGCTTCTAATAAAGATGGTCGATTACATGGTTACACCAGTAGGTGGTGAGAAGTGACTATTATGTTTTTGTCATTGAATCATTCATTCAAAACCGATTCGTTCAAAAAACACAGATTCATCCAGTACTGAAACAAGTGAAGCCTTAATGAGTGAGTCATTGAATCATTCCTTCAACAGATTCGTTCAAAAATGCTGATTCATCCAGTAAAGAAACAAGTGAAGCCTTAATGAGTGAGTCATTGAATCATTCATTCAACAGATTCGTTCAAAAACGCTGATTCATCCAGTACTGAAACAAGTGAAGCCTTTAAGAGTGAGTTATTGAATCATTCATTTAACAAATTTGTTCAAAAATGTTGATTGATCTGGTAATGAAACAAGTGAAGCCTTAATGAGTGAGTCATTGAATCGTTCATTCAACAGATTTGTTCAAAAATGCTGATTCATCCAATAATGAAACAAGTGAAGCCTTTAAGAGTGAGTCATTGAATCATTCACTCAACAGATTTGTTCAAAAATGCTGATTCATCCAGTACTGAAACAAGTGAAGCCTTTAAGAGTGAGTCATTGAATCATTCACTCAACAGATTTGCTCAAAAATGCTGATTCATCCGGTACTGAAACAAGTGAAGCCTTAATGAGTGAGTCATTGAATCATTCATTCAACAGATTTGTTCAAAAACACTGATTCATCCAGTACTGAAACAAGTGAAGCCTTTAAGAGTGAGTCATTGAATCATTCCTTCAACAGATTCGTTCAAAAAACGCAGATTCATCCAGTACTGAAACAAGTGAAGCCTTTAAGAGGGAATCATTTAATCATTCATTCAACAGATTTGTTCAAAAATGCTGATTCATCCGGTAAAGAAACAAGTGAAGCCTTAGTGAGTGAGTCATTGAATCATTCACTCAACAGATTTGCTCAAAAATGCTGATTCATCCGGTACTGAAACAAGTGAAGCCTTTATGAGTGAGTCATTGAATCATTCATTCAACAGATTTGTTCAAAAACACTGATTCATCCAGTACTGAAACAAGTGAAGCCTTTAAGAGTGAGTCATTGAATCATTCCTTCAACAGATTTGTTAAAAAACGCCGATTCATCCAGTACTGAAACAAGTGAAGCCTTTAAGAGGGAATCATTTAATCATTCATTCAACAGATTTGTTCAAAAATGCTGATTCATCCGGTAAAGAAACAAGTGAAGCCTTTAAGAGTGAGTCATTGAATCGTTCATTTAACAAATTTGTTCAAAAATGTTGATTGATCTGGTAATGAAACAAGTGAAGCCTTAATGAGTGAGTCATTGAATCGTTCATTCAACAGATTTGTTCAAAAATGCTGATTCATCCGGTAAAGAAACAAGTGAAGCCTTAATGAGTGAGTCATTGAATCATTCATTCAACAGATTTGTTCAAAAATGCTGATTCATCCAGTAATGAAACAAGTGAAGCCTTAATGAGTGAGTCATTGAATCATTCATTCAACAGATTTGTTCAAAAATGCTGATTCATCTGGTACTGAAACAAGTGAAGCCTTAATGAGTGAGTCATTGAATTGTTCATTTAACAAATTTGTTCTAAAATGTTGATTGATCCGGTATTGAAACAAGTGAAGCCTTTAAGAGTGAGTCATATTATCAGCTCTACTTCGGACCATATTTCATAAAGAAAACGGATTCTTTCTACAAATGTCTAGTCTTCCCGACAACAGAAACGACATGATTCTCAAAGCATACGGCCAAATTTAAACTTATATTTCATTCTATGTAAATAATTCAGCTTTGGCAAACAGAAATAGGTCCTGTCCCAGAGCTCGTCTGTGCTTTAAATGTTTGATGATGAGCAATAGGAGGAAGAGGAAGAGGTCAGACCCATGATGCTGCGGCGTTTATCTAGACAAGCGAGACTGTTGACAAAGTGCACCACAAGAAACCAGCTTCAAATCTTGACACAACCTCACACAGTCATTCAAAAGGAATGCGTGCGGTTCGAACGAGTCGCCGTTTCCAGTCCCAGAAGCATCGAAAACCTCTTTCCCCATATGACTAACCTGCTTTCGAAACAGCGCCGAGAGCCCGTCTGCTCTCATGTTTGCTGATAAGGCTCATTTTGGTTGTCGTATGGAAACACAGACACTTTAAAGGCACAATGGATCGCTGAAGCTAGATGTTTGTCAGAAGTCTAGTGGCGACCAAAGAGGAACCGCCATGTGATGTTTATTAGCGCACACAACATAGTTAATTATGCCTTGTAATACAAGCCACGTTCACATTTACTCAGTTTTTCCACGAAAGGGGCCACAAATGCGCAAAAATATGTTTGTGATCTCGCTGTTGAACGTGTCCGATTTGTTCTGTCAGTGCAGCGTGAAAAAAGAAAAGAAAATGAGGAGTTTGACGGCGGTGATTCAAAGCAGGAAACAACAAAAGGAAGCTCACAGTGCCAGAAAGCAACGTTTAAAGTCCTGTGGGGCCTGTATGCAGAAACTAAAGGACACATGCAAGTTATCCTGAACGTGATGGACGGGTCGATACGAAATCAAGAGAGAATGAAAAAATGTGCCGAGCAACATACTTTGTATTCATGTTGGTGTCATTTGATTTTGCAAACGTTGTGAATGTTTAAAAATAAAATGAAATGACATTTCTCTTGCACTTCTAACAAATAAATGGAAGTAATAATCTTTTTTTATTATTAAAAAAATGTATATGTAATTTTTTTTTTAAATTAAGAAATTATTGTGTTCTTCCATTTATTTATTTGAAGTATAAGAAAAAATTGAATTCAATAAACATTTTTTATATCACTATTTTCATTTATTTTTTTTAATGTTTTTTAAAAAAGGTATACTTTATACATACATATACACACATAATATTAATATATATATACACACATACACACACAACATATATATATATATATAAATATTATGTGTGTGTGTATATTTATAAATATATATATATAAATATATAAAAAAAAAAACAAACAGTATATATATATATATATATATATATATATATACACACACACACATAATATTTATATTTATATAAAGAACTCTAATGTTCTTCTTGACTTAATGAACACTTTATGCCAAAAAGCTTCTAAACAAGCAGAAATCTCTTATACTTTCATGTTTAACGGGTAAATTTAATTTTTTTCTAAGAATAAAGTATGTTTACGGGCTGTTTAAGTCATAAAACTAAAAAAAAAAAAAAAAAATTAAAAGTATCCATAAAGGAAGCACTAAAAGATTCTATAGATGAAGCACTGACGGAAGCTTTAAGATTCAATACAGAAACGTGTGAGACGTGTCAATTTCATTCGCGCGAACAATGACAACGCACTCATTCGGACCGGCTCACACTTTAAACAGTGTGACGGAAGTCTACCGGACGAGAAAGAGCTCCGAGTGCAGTTTTCGGCACATCAACGGCCGTTAACAGTGCATTAGGCCAGATTAACGGCGGCGTGTGGGGCTGTCGAATTAATGCATCCGAGCACATCAAAACTCCCGAAGGGTCAGTACGCTTTCTGAACCACAATGATTAAAGATCAACAAAATCTCCTCTCGGGCCGCTCGTCGTAATCGCTTTCCATGCGACGTTCCCACTCGAGGTCTGACCAGACGAACACAGTTAAAAGAAATTGGGTTTAGTTGCAGACACCACTATCAGTGGATGCGATCGATGGAGGGGAACAGATTTCAGAAAGTTCCAAAGTCTCTTCGGCATCAGCTCAAAAACCTCCCGAAGCAAGGCCACATGCACTGAAGCAATACGGTTTATAACACTTCCCATAATAAGCACTTGTCAGAGGCTCGTGGAAATTCAAGGAACGCTTGAACACACGCTGGAAAACATCAACCTCACCTGCGGTTAATTACTGAAATGATTCGTGCGTTTTAATTTGGTGCATTCGCAGAAGTTAAAGAGCGCTCGCATATATTAGCAGAAGCAATCTTGAGGAGTTTGTGGTTCACAGGTTCATCAGAACAGTGTGAGACCTGCTGAGACTTCACAGAGAGCAAGTTCCTTTACCAAAACCACTTGAATTTTTGTATTATTCTGCAGTGAGAATAACTCACGTTAAAAAAAAAAAAAAAAATCTAATTAAAAAGCAACCGAATACTCTTAATAAAATAAAATCACTATACATTTAAAGGAAAAGAAACATTAAATAATTACTATAGAAAATAAAAAATGATCCTGTTAATTTAAAAAAGTATATATATATAATGCATATTATAAAAGAAAATATAATAAATTTCGTCGACGGAGAAAAGAAACTGCAAATACATAAAAAAAAAAAAAAAGAAATGTAACAAATATGTGCTTATATATTGACAGACAATGTAATTATTAACAAAGTTATTAATAGAATAAAAATGAAGTGTTTTTTTAGGCTTAGTTCTTAGTTAATAATTAAAAGAAGCAAAAATAAATATTAAATGACAATTCATATTTTTAAATTAATTAATTTTATACGAAAGACAATAATAAAATTACTGTACAGAGCATGCACAAAGAATTAATTAAAAATGCAAATATACAAATACTAATGTAACACAAGTCATAACAATATAAGTCCATAAAATGTCATTTTAATTAACGTAAAATAATTCAGTGGAAAAATTAAAAAAGCTAAAATGATCCTGCTTTGATGCAAAAAAAAAAAAAAACAAAGCACCAAATTCAGTCACAATCTGACTGGATTTCTTGCAGAATCAGAACCTCAGACTGTGAGAGACGCACACAACAGCAAACAGATGGCGTCTCGCACGGATCCTACGTTTCAACTGCAGGTTTCTACGCTCATCAACTCGCACAGATCTTTTCCCATTACAAAAGACGGCAAAGAGCGACGACAAGACTAATGAACTCACACGGCGTCTCACTAGACACGAGTCTTTTTCTGTTGTACTTTTGGGTCTAAACCACGGTAAATAGTATTGCGAATCCAAGCGGCAGCCGTTTACCACTTTAACTAATGACTCGCATCAAAAAAAGACGTTTTTTTCAAGTTTTCACCACCAAACGTCTGTCTGTGTGCTCTTCAAAACACTTCTGTTCAAAAGCAAGTCTCTTCTGCTCACCAATGCTGCAACCAACCATTCCTTTTATTATTACGTTTGTTTTATTCTTAATCTAGTGATCTTTTTTTTACGTAAGAAGAACTACTTTATCAGTTCATTGAGGTGTAGAAACACCGGGACACGCCATTATGTAACAATACGATTTGATTTTGATTCAAAATAAGTCATCATGTGTGTTCGTCCAGTGGAAGACGTTTGAACTTTAACATGAAGAGCGTCAAAGACTTTCTCTACAGTCTTAAAGGAACTTTGATCGTGTTCAAGCCGTTGAACAAACGTCTCCCGAACCGTGTGTTTTTCCTCTCGCTCCGTCTGTGATGCAGCGAGTCTTGTGATTGGTTGTCAAGGCCGCCAAATTCTGATTGGCTGGAATTTTGGCACATTGTAACGCTGGTTGGGCGGGAATCGGGAGCGAATGCACGTGCGAAAGAGAACGTCCGCGCACATCCAAACAAACTTCTTTGAAATGCAAAACTGATTTTCGTCCGCTCGAAATATTTTCTTATTCGCGAGACGAAGATTTTCTCCTCGCGCGAAACGCTCTTTTGCACGCTCAAAAGATCCGGTTCCAGAGGTGGAACGCCATTTCGGTTCTGCAAAGGGAACAAAGGAGCGTTTTATTCGGCCTCTGGTTAAAGTGTTCCCACACTTCTGATCATCGTGATCTGTGTTTTTGTGATAGAACGGAACTTTCTCCGTTCCCGGGAATGTAAACAGTGTGCGCGTGCACTAGTTTATTTAATAAAAAATTCTGAAATATTTTTAGAATTTAAAATAGCTGTTTTCAAAAGCAATATATAGTGAAACCTAATATATTTCTGTGAGGCGAAGCAATCTTCAGTGTTCTGATTTGCTGCTCAAGACACATTTCTGATGTTTCTTTGGTGAACAAAGTTCAAAAGCAGCCTTTATTTGAAACAAAAAACATTATAAATGACTGTAAATGTCACTTTTGACCAATTTAATGCACCACCTACGCACAATAATAAGTTCACTTGAGGTCGGCTTGTGTTCACAGAGTTTGTGTGAACGCGAGTCTCGCTTTTCAAGCGCATTCAGCGTGGTTAACCGGTGCGCACATTCTACCGCTTTCACACTGACGTCAAACGGTCTCGTGTCTGTCCCACACGCTGCAGTGTGAAAGCAGATAAAACAAACCCCTTGCATTTCAACCACTGTTCTTAAACCACAACTTTCCATTTGCTAAGCTAATAAAGAGCGAGAACGGTCGGAGCGGGAGCAAAAGGAGCGCGCCGAGGGTTTTTCCCCCCACAAGTCTGTGCGTTCGCATCGGGGTCACGGCTTTGCACCCTCCAGGCTCCTGACAGTCTACAGTAACCGGGCCAAAGCAGCAGCACGTTCAGCGCTTGTTTGTCCATTCCCACCGGCATGCATGACTTTATCCCTGTGAAAGAACGGCCTGCAACTCTCGGAGGGAAAAAAAAACCCCGGAACAGAGCGGCTTTGAAGCGAACGCACATACGTGATGCAGATGTTTGCGGTGCCGACGTAAACAAGCATGTGCCACAGCGAGGCATATCTGCTTTTTTCCCCCCTCCCCTACTCTGCCTCTTCATTCTTTCCATCTGCTGGGAAAGAAGATAAAGAATAATGCCACTGTTCTTTGGAGTAACCGAAGACAGGGTAATAATAACGACGAGCTTAGCTGCAGGGAGAGAAGTCGGCAGGGCTGATGACAAAACAAGAGCACTCTGGGATTCCTTTACAGGCCCAGCGGCCCCGTGCCTGCTGAGACCATTAAGGATTATGCAATGTGGAACAGTTAAAAAAGAGCCCCTCCAGGGAAGAGAGGTGGGATGCATGATTTTCTCTCACGTGTCCACTTTAAATGCACGCCGGAGAAGGAAAAAAAACGCCTCGTTTATGTTGCCGTTCGGATATTTTGGGGTCGGAAAGATTAAGAGTCGCTTCTGCTCGCCAAAGGCTGCATTCAGCTGAATAAAAATATAGTAAGAATTGGGAAATATTATCATTTAAAATAACCTTTTTTCTATTTTAAAAATGTAATTTATTCCTGCACTCTAAAAATAAACTATTGTTTAAAAATAATATATATATATATTCATTTATTATAAAATACAGTACTATAAAATATATAGTTCTAATTATTATATATACAAATAGTACTATAGTTTATATATTTTTTATTAAATTACTATTATGATTACACATAATTACTAGAGTCAACAATCATAATCGAAAGGTCAACATTTATTAATAAGCAAAATATTAATTAAACTCAGAAATAAATGTTCATTTATTAAACATGCACGAAATATAGTCATTTTTAAACCTTTTAGGTTAAATAAAACAACCCAGCCCAATGGGCGAACATTTAACCCAAGCACTGGGTAATGGAATATTGGATACATTTTGAAAATCTTTGAGTTATGGAGATTCCAAATTTCTTCAGTGACAAGGTGTTCAGAAATGATAACAGAGGCCATGTTTTCATCCAAAGTTGTGAATTTAACTTGAATGTGGCACGAAGCATTTGGGAATAAAGCACCATTTCCATCCCATGTGTTCAAGGGAACATAATCTCGGTGCAAAATATCAGTAATAAAAATGTAAGTCGCTGCAGTCAGGCTCTTTCCTCCATCATAAATGAGAAAACACAACAAACACAAGCGCAGGCATCCAATCCCAGCCGCCGCTGAGGCCGAGTCACATGATGTTTCTGCACGTCTTATTTGAGTGCATTTTTACACTTTATGCACATCTTGGCGTTTCCAACTTTTTTTTTTTTTTATATATATGCAATAACAAAAAATGTGCAAAACAAAATAGGTGGAATATTATTTTAAAAACAACACATTTTTGTGTTTATATTAATGCAAGTAAAAAAAAAAAAAGCCAAGCTGATTTGAAAAAAACTGCGATTCAATGATGGACATTTTCATTTCCTCACTGTTTAAAGGTGCTGACAAGCTCTTCACTGATTCGTGGACGTGTTTTCACTAACACAGTCAATTAAAACCTGTAAACCGCATCTGCCAAATCCCACAATATGTTACAGCATGATCATTTCCTGAAGCCAAAGCCAATAAACCATTAATATTTACAGCCCTTATCTCGCAGACCCCATACAGTTAATGTGTGACCATCCGAGCTGAGGAAACACTGTCCACTTCCATTCATTTAATCACGCTAAATATCACCAGGGCTGTATGTTACTTTTAAAATGTATTTCACTACAGATTACAAAATACATCCTTTAAAAAGTCATTTGTAACGTATTTCGTTACATTACTCAAGTTTAGTCACTTCATCTAAATACTTTAGAATACTTTGGAACACTAATAAGTGTGAAACAAACACAAAAAAGGTTTTTTATCTCACAATTCTGACTTTATAACTTGCAATTGTGAGTTTAAATCTCACAATCCTGAAAAAACAAATAGGGAGAAAAAGTCGCAGTGACGAGTGAATTATAAAATGAAAACATGAAACTGAACTCGTCTTTTTCAGACGGTCAGAGAATCACCAATCGCTGTTTAAATGACATTAAAACTCAAAGTAATCACTTTGGTAATCTAAAACACTTTTCAGATGGAACTGGAATCTGATTACCACCCATTTAACATGAAATACAGCGACTCAAATTGTGTATTTTAAATACGAAACTAAGTTACTTGTATTTCGTTACTCCCCGACCCTGAATATCACAATGCAATGGATAGAATGTAAAGCGGCGATAAAAAAAAAAAAAAACTGGGTTAACAAAAATCATGTTTAGCTAGATCCAAAACACATTTTAAAAAAAAGCAACAATGGTTTATTTCTGACTCTAGTTTCTTTCCAAACACGATTCCCTTGAGATGCGTCTCAGGCGTCGAGGGTGCAGCGACCTTAATTGCACACAATCTCCATCTCGAACGAAGGCAGCGTTCACACTTCCCACCAAAACTTCATGCAAATTACACAGTCCAACATCTGGCTGCAGACGACACGACTCTGACAGGTCGGCACTTTCAGAGAAAGCAGAGGTCATTCTCATGCCACATTCGCATTTCGTTTCGTTTACATGAGGAGGGACGGTGTATTCCCACCGGATCGTCATGGAGGTTTCGAGCCAGGTAGCTTTAATTGCTCGGTGTACATGAAAATCCATGCTGCGTCTCACTGAGATGCTGCCGTGATGCCTCTAGGCCGGTGAGTGAGTGATTGCGGTTCTAATCCATGGGAGGAGACCGTACAAACCAGCATGACGGTCAACCGTGGAATTACAAACCTCTGGCATTTCGTCAAAAAAAAAAAAATGACCGGCGCCGGATTATACAGGAGCTCCGTTCATCATCACATGCATTGCCAATTATCTGTATAATACAAATGCAACCTGTGACACATTGATGAACGTCACTTGCAACGCTCCAGAACATACATGTTCCATTCGGAATGAGAGAAAGCCTACGGAAAACAATCACGTTCCAGCAAACCGAGCCAAGTGTTTCAGCGTCAGCGTGTGGAGCAGCTCTGAAGAGGCACCTGGTCACTGTAAGCAGGGAGAAGTTATGCTCTGCTCTTTAAAGGATTAGTTTAAAATTTCCTGATGATTTACTCACCCTCATGATATCCAAGATGTTCACGTCTGTCGGAAAAGAAATGAAAGTTTTTGAGGAAAACAGGGTTGTTCTCCATATAGTGGACTTCAATGGGGTTCGAATGTCAGTTTCAGTGCAGCTTCAAAGACTCTACATGATCCAGACGAGGAATAAGAGTCTGATCTAGAGAAACCGTCGCACATTTTATACAAAAATACCTTTTTATCCACAAATGCTCGTCTTGCACTGCTCTGACGCTCCACTGTGTTTACAAAGAGAAAAAAGGTTAAAAAAAGTGAAAAGGTAAAAAATGTTGGACGATTTTGAAGTTTTTCACCCTACCGTGGTACTTCCACTTACGTCACGTGACCTTTCCAGCGTGATGACGTGATGTGTGGCGCATCAGAGCAGTGCAAGACGAGCATTTGTGGATAAAAAGGTATTTTTGTATCAAATGTGCGACGGTTTCTCCAGATCAGACTCTCATTCCTCGTCTGGATCATGTAGAGTCTTTGAAGCTGCACTGAAACTGACATTCGGACCCCGTTGAACCCCATTGAAGTCCACTGTATGGAGAACAACCCTGGAGTGTTTTCCTCAAAAACCTTCATTTCTTTTCCACCGACGAAAGAAAGACATGAACATCTTGGATGACATGGAGGAGCGTAAATCCTCAGGAAATTCTCTTTCAGTTTATCTCAGCAATGCACGTTCACAAATCATTAAGAGTTCATCCAAATCCAACAACAACAACGCAAAGTTTAATCAAACCTAAAACTGCCGCTCGGTGTCTCTGGTTTCTCTACCAATTCATTTCACAGCACAATCGTGGAAAACTATCAAGCTTCATTCCACATTTTCCAAACCTGTCAGAAACATCAATTTGACGAAATGTAGGACTCACTTACGCTCCATTCCTGTTAACAACACCACATGTTTAAAGCGCAATTGTTATTTTGTAGTCCATGTAAAACAACAAGCTGAATTAAAACCCACGGCTGTGATTGACGACACTCGATACATTGAATCATGTGTGGAACACATCTCTGATTCCGAGACACACTGTAGCGCGTGGATTCCACTGGTTACTTTATAACGAGCTGTTCGACTTCACGCTCAACTGCCCGCAGAAAAACGCGTATTGTTCTCGGTTGAAACTCACCCTTTCCCCGGAAAGAAAGGCTGTCAAGCCGATGGTTAATATCATCCAAACGTTCCTCATAATTCCTCAGTCTTCGCTCGTGAAAATGGAAAATATCGTCCCCCTGTTTCCACTTTTGGAGAAACTCTTCCCTCTCTCTCTCTCTCTCTCTCTCTCTCAGGACTCAAATCCCAGCGGATACGTGTTGCTTTTTTGTCTTCTTATTCCTCCGCGCACTTCTGTACACTAAAATAGGTCGCTTTCGATACGTTTCGTCGAGTCTACGACCGCGTGCGTTCAGAGCCGCTCTCGTCTCGTGAAGGTGAGTTTAACGTGAGGTCTCTCGGCCATATGTGAGAAGAAGTGAAGCTCTGCTGACGAGCCACCAGCAGGACTGAGAGGAAAATACGGGTCAGACGGAGGGAGAGCTTCAGCAATGATTGACAGAGAGCGCGACCATATGAGAGAGAGAGACTGAGAGAGACTGAGAGAGAGAGAGAGAGAGAGAGACATAGAGAGAGACTGAGAGAGAGAGACAGAGAGAGAGAGAGAGAGACAGAGAGAGAGACTGAGAGAGAGAGAGAGAGAGAGATTTAACTTGTTTTTCACACGTTTTATTTTTAAGACTCTGTCTTAAGTGCTAAACTGTGTATTAGCGTGTATTTTTCTCTTTCCAATTATTCATATACATTTCAGAATGCAAAACGTTTTGTTTTCAGTGAACAGGTTGAACCGGTTCTCCCTCCCAAACCGGTCTGAATCGGTTCCAACAACTCATTTCCTCACTGAATCTTTCGTTCGTGGAGATGTATTTCTCTTAACAGCACACATTATTTTTTAAAATAGTGTAACATTCAACTATTGTATTCTAATGGAGTCTGTAAATGTGGAACTACCTGCTGGAACGAGGTCGGAGTACATTAATTCCCGATGCAATGTCTCCCCCTGACGGACACATTTTGCATAACAGTATCAAAGTTGACCAGAAATAATCCTGTTTTTGATTCTTAAACCTTCTCTGGGTGGCCATGATCTTCATTTACTGACCGCAAGTTTTTAAAAATAATGCAATGCATTTGAAGACATTATGAAGCAGTAAATTCATTTGGGATAATTAGACTCGTGCTTTCTGATCTTGAGTGAATCTTCTTACTTCACAGACCCAGATGAGTTCAGGTCAGAATTAAAATGTCCTGATAATTTATTCTCCTCCATGTCATCCAAGATGTTCATGTCTTTCTTTCTTCAGTGGAAAAGAAATGAAGAGGAAAACACTCCAGGATTTTCCTCCATATAGTGGACTTCAATGGGGTTCAACGGGGTCCAAATGTCAGTTTCAGTGCAGCTTCAAAGATCTACATGATCCAGACGAGGAATAAGAGTCTGATCTAGAGAAACCATCGCACATTTGATACAAAAATACCTTTTTATCCACAAATGCTCGTCTTGCACTGCTCTGTGATGCGCCACACATGACGTCATCACGTCGGAAAGGTCACGTGACGTGGACGGCCTTTAAAGGTGGTAATTAAAGCCTCTGTTGTGCTCTTAATGAACACGTACACATAAATCAGCAGATATCTCATACTAATAATGATACTATAGAATCAATAAACCATCAGTCTAATAGTTGATACGGGAGAAAAGTCATGTAATGTAATTTATTTATTCATTCAAAATAAATTTGCGTTCTGATTATTTTCCATGAATGCTTTTCATTCAAATGCATTGATTATTCTTGCGACACTCGAATTTAAAAAACCTGTCATTATTTACTCATTCTCAAGTTGTTTTAAACCAACATGAAGTTCATTTGAAGAATGTTAAACAGTTGTTGGTTCCCTTTGGCTTCCATTGATTAGGGAAAATACTATGGAAGTCAATGGGGACCAACAACTGTTGTGTGTCACCGAAAGGAACAAATTGTTATTTATTCTCATTACTAAATATGATTCTAGCCAAACCCCAGGTATAGCCACAACGAACATAACTGAAATAAAATTGCATGATATAAATACACACACACACACACAAACAAAAGGTAAGTTCGGTGCAATGACGTTTGATGCATTGCATTAATTCTGCTCGACTAAAGCAGATGCATCAGCGATCTTTGGCCTGGGACAGAGGTTTACATGTGGGTCAAGGTTCATCATCCTCATCTTCCTCATCCACCAAAGCTGAAGGCAAGAGAAAGTTCATAAAATCAGGCGAGAGAGAAAAACGAAATAGATGAATATTTAGACTACATAATTCAACCGTGGCAGGATTAAGTTCTACCTAAGAGAGCAGGGCCGTTTGAAGCCCTTAAACAGGTGAGCAGGACAGCGCCGGGTTATGATACTGCTCAGGGCCGGGCGCCGGTTTGACTTCTTGGGTTAAAGGTCAGGACCTTTGAGTGAGAGTATGAAAGAGAAGATGGGTCAGTAAACGCGTAAATCTTCACTCGCAGTTGCTTGTGAGCAGAAGTCGATCAAGTTGCTTGCAACACCTCATAGAGGAGCTCTGAAACATCTTCATTAAAGCTACACTATCGGCTAATAAACAAAACTGCACGTGTCTTGCTGAAGAAGACTGTCGGCGGAGAAACTTCTCTCTGTTCATGTCTATGATGAGGCACACTGGATCCTCCGTCTAAATCGGAATATAAACACTTATTATAGTTGTGCCGTAATGATTCAGGATAAGACAAAAACCCGGTTTGGAAGATGGACTCATGATGTATTCGCTCATTATATACATTTTGGGGAAAAAAAAAAAAGTTGCATAGTGCACCTTTACTATGTGCTTAAATTTTTTCTACTATTCGTTTGTGTTAATAATAATAAAAACGATAATAATTCAGGTTTCTTTAAAATATATTAAAAAATAATAATAATAAAAAATATAATTATAATATAAATAATTAAGTAGTATATATAGAAAATAACATGAAATCAAACAATGTTTAATAAAACCATTGTATTTTAAATTAATATATATTTTAATGAAATAAAACTATTCAGTAGAGTAAACATTTTTTGAAAAACATTTAATCAGTTAATTATTTTAGTTTAGTTTATTTCTTTCAGTGAATGAGTGCTTGGGTTTTTCAGATTTTTTTTTTTACAATGTATTAAAAAAGAAAAATAAATAAAATAATATAATATAAAACAATTAAATAGTATATAAATATGTACAGTATTTAATAAAAACAAATATAAATATTTTAATTAAAACAAAATGTTAAATTTAAATATTTTTGAACTACTAAATTAAATACAAATACTGAATAAAATAAAATAAAAATAATATGAATTTTTTTTTTTTTCTCTCCATAAATTAATGTTTGGGGCTTTCAAGCTTCAAGTATTAAAAATAAAAATAAATAAAATAATATCATATCAAATATCATATTGTATCATATAAATATATTATATAATATATTTTAATTAAATAAAAGTATTGAATGAAATAAAAATAACATGAAATAATTCTGCAAAGTCATAACAAACTGATCCTCTTTTGTGAACTTCTTCTGATTCATTCAGGGCGGGGTTAAAGCTGTCTGAGAGGAGCAGTCGGCCAATCACCACCTGGATGTCCTTCAGGCCCCGCCTCTCAAAGGTCAGCCCTCATCGGTAGAGCTGCAAACAGACACTGAAGTACAGAAAACACAACGGAAAAGACATTTAAAACTCTTGCAGCACAAACACACTTCATTTGTCTCACATCAGTCGCTGTTCTGACCTGTTACAAGCATCAGAGGACAAGCTGCTTTGTGCCATCTTAACACACACTAGATACAAGAGACATCCTGCTGTGACATTACCGTGAAAGTAATGCAATCAACCTGGAACATACTGTAATTTCACACTGAACTGTGAAACAGCGCATGTTTCTGCAGTCATCTGCCTCTGTAAAGGATGACATGCTGTGTTAGCTTGCTGACAGCTTCCATACGCATCTTAATTGTGCAGTTTCATTAATTAAGCACTGCTCCTTTAATAATTTCATGCTTTTTTAAATGGCTTAATTCGTGCCCGGCTCCAAATTCAAACCCACGCCCAGAGAGACTTCTCCACAGCTTTCTTCTCAAAGAAGCAGGAGACTGGCGAGAAACACGTCCAGCACTTTCCTCCTGCCAGTATTTTGGCAAAAAATGTTTGAAGTCACAAAGCTGCTCTAATAGAACTGCAACTGAAATGAGCTTTTGCAGTTGACTTTTCATTTAAGAAGCTGATTTATAAGAAATCTATGAGTAAATGTTAATGGTGAGCTCTTATGCCACACAGATCATTGATTATCGCTTGTCAAATTCGGGCGTTTTTGTGTGTGTGTCCCTTTAAATGCAAATGAGCTGCTGCTCCAGAAGAGGGCGGAGCTTCAACAGCTCAACAACAACAAAGCTGGAGAATCTCACGCAGACAAAATGAGGAAAGTGTTCAAACGGATGGAGAACGTTCATCTTTTTTCCTCGTTTGTGAAATGGCCCCGCCCCCTATGATGAGTGTTCTCGTGGGCGGGGTTTATGTCAATTTTAGGCTTTGTGATGTCGAAGCTCGTCGTAGTCCCTACCAACCGCCAGTCTAAAACGCAATGTCATTTACGCACTAACTATAGTTTAAGAAGTATATTAAATAAAATGCATAAAATAAAAATAAAAAGCCGCGATGGAAAACCCTCGTTCTGCTGTAACACCGAGAATGCTCCCACTGCAACATGTATATTAATATATATTAAACCCTTACAGGAAAAAGGCCATTTTTCATGGCTCATGTTGTTTTCATTATGTAGCAAAGTACCTACATTTAACATCCTGACTCGAGACACATGCCTTTTGTGAGAGTTTTATTGAGGTCTTGAAGGCAGAGTCTTTCTTTGAAAAATGAAACTGAGTAAATCAATTGCTCAGAATAATACATCAAAGTCCTTCATAATGACCGGGAGAATGAAGTTATTACGCCATAATCATTTCCTGATGTCTGCCAACCATACGAGCTGATGTTAAAAACAGCTTCTGAAATGCATTTCGTATGTAGATGTATTTGTAACTGAACCCGATTGACTGTTTAAAACAATATACTGGGTTTTTTTTGGTTTCGTCCTTCCAGTTCCAACGTCCAAATGAAGGCGTCGTTACATGCGATTAATAGGGGGGAATGAGTAAGACTTTATTGTCATCTCTTGACCATTGTTCTTAAAGAAAATCAAGCTTTTAGTGTTGTTTATATGTCTGTGTGGCGCTTTCTTCTTAAAACTGCAGTGAACCAAAAACAGTCTCAAAAGTCGTCGGTGTTTCTGACGTCACAAAACACTTTGCAACCAATCACGTCAACACGTGCTCTGAGCTGGCGCGAGTGAGTGGAGGCGTGGCTAATTTGCATATTCATAGAACGAATAAATGAGGCAAGGGTGTAGAGTTACATTCAAGTTTTTTTTTCAAGGAAAAAAAAATGGAATAGGTATTTTAAAGTTTTCTGAACTATTTTTTTTACAATATATATATATATATATATATATATTTATTATTTTTTTTTTTATAATGATTTTCAGATTTAACTATTTCAGAATTTCTTTGACTCCGATGATGTTACTTGATTTATTATTCTGTTAAAAGGACTTTTGCCCTAATAAAGTAGGCTACTGAATACTGATGCAGGTCTACATGGTTTTCTAGGACAGTCTGGAACACATGAGCACGTGACCTACCGGTTCAGTCGCTTTTGTCCCAATCAGCCACATTACATTCATCACGGATCCGGAAGCGTCCACGGCATCCCAGCGACAGGCAGTAACAAAGTAACGTGTGGCGTCACGCGTGAAGCCACGCCCACCGCGCACGCACAAACTCTTCCTGTTATGAAACCGATACATGTGAGCTGCAGCTCATCTGGACGTCGCTGAATTGGAAAAGCAGGTATTACGAGTCTGAAATCGTATGAAACATTTACAGAGTCGAAATGAATGTTGATGAATTATTTTGGCTGAGTATGATCAGTGTTTTTTTTGTACATTACAGTACACAACAGCTATTGCAACAAAGTAACATAGGCTGTGTTGTGGAACATTAATGTTTTCATTGGCCACCGATAGTTTGTATCAGTCCGATGATACATTTATTAAGCTCAGCTCGAACTCAAAGATGACATGGTAGAGAATGCTGTCATTGTGATCGTGTCGGTCATGTGCTGTGGTTACATTAGGATCAAGTGCCGACACAAAAATGACTCTTCAAACATGGAAATGTATTCATTTTGAATTGTGTTGGGATAGTAAAATCAAGCGTTTTAAAACAGTGAATCTCCATATGTTTTCTGGATGATATTTTCTTTATCTTGCGTAGATTAGTTCTTGCTTTTTGTCTAACTTTACACATGATGCCAGATAAAGATTAGTGACAGTAGTTTGATTAGATGCACTGAAAAGAGCCTTGATATTTTGCTCTCCTAACTGTGCATGATTGTCTAATTTGCATTTTATTGTTTGCAACTGTCCTGAAGAGAAGAGAGGACATGTCTGCCCAGGCAAACCGAGTGATGGATTTATCCGAGTGGGAGCACAGGTGGCAGGAAGGAAGGATTGGTTTCCACAGACCTCAAGTGCACAAGTAATCGCACGTTTGCTCACACTATAATCGTGCATGTTAAACAGGACCTGTTATGCTTTTTTTTTTTTTTTTACTTTCTTTAGTGTGTAATGTTGCAGTTTGAGCATGAAAAAGCTCTGGAAAGTTCCAGTTCTTCTCTATATCAGTGTCAGTGTTTCTGAAACACCTCCAGTCACAATTTAAATAAAGGGGCGGAGCCTGGTTGAGTGAGTTGAAACTGGCGGTTATGGTAAGGGGCGGGGCATTTCCCAAACGCCAATCGCAACACACCGCTCCAGCCGACCAATCAGAGCACATTGTGCTTTTCAGAAGGAGGGGCTTCAGGAACTAAACAGAGCGTTACTGACAGACTGGGAAGAGAGGAGCTGCAACAATGCAGGATAATATTCAATAAGTGTAATAATGTGGCTTTGTGAATAGGTCGTCAGTTTTCATTGTTGAATTATGCATAAATGTATAGAGGAGCCACACAATGTCATCGATGTGGCGTTTTACTCTGAATCTCTCAGAGATTTTTTTTGTTCTTTTTGGTAGTTTGCTGGAAAACAACTTGGACAAAGTCGTGTGTGGGCGAAAGGAGGTTCGATTCTTCTTCCCGTTGTGTGGAAAAGCTGTGGACATGAAATGGTATGAGGTCTGACGTCTGTTTCAATGAATAAAGTGAAAAATCTTCTTAGTGCTCACTAAAATGTTCATATGCTTTCTCAGGCTGGCCGATATGGGACACACCGTTGTTGGAGTTGAAATTTCCGAAAAAGGAATTAGACAGTTCTTTGGCGAGCAAAATCTCGCTTATAACGAAGAGCCGGTTCCAGCTATTCCTGGAGCAAAGCTTTTCAAGGTATCTGAAGGTCTCATATTTGTCATCCATAGTGTTTGCGGGGCACAAACCCATGATAAAATTACAGTACCCATAAATCATACATTGAGTTACTCTCCACCAGAGCGGCAAAAGACGTCGATATTGATTCAAACGCCTACACAGTCTTATTCTAAATGGCAATGATTCGGTAGCGATCACAGTGAACATTCAGATCTGTGTTCTGACCCAGCTGTTGTCATGAAACAGCTTCACAAACCGTCTCTTCAACCACAATGTATCATTGTTTCAATTCAAATGATCACAGAAGCACTGGGATAAGCGTTTATAATTTGGATATAAACACTGATGTCAACGGTTGAGATCAAAATAGAGTAAATCCCCTTTTGAAAGTAACTTGATGCTTCAAAAAAAAGGTGGTACCGATTATAATGTTACACCAGTAGGTGGCGACAAGTGACTGTTCAAATGTGTTTGAGATTGAATCATTCGTTCATAAGATTTGTTGATAAATGCTGATTCATCCAGTAATGAAACAAGTGAAGTCTTTATGAGTGAGTCATTGAATCATTCACTCAAGAGATTTGTTCAGAAACACTGATTCATGCAGTAATGAAACAAGTGAGTCATTGAATCATTCACTCAAGAGATTTGTTCAGAAACACTGATTCATGCAGTAATGAAACAAGTGAGTCTTTGAATCATTAATTCAAGAGATTTGTTTAAAAACGCTGATTCATCTGGCAATGAAACAAGTGAAGTCTTCATGAGTGAGTCATTGAATCATTCACTCAAGAGATTTGTTCAGAAACACTGATTCATGCAGTAATGAAACAAGTGAGTCATTGAATCATTCACTCAAGAGATTTGTTCAGAAACACTGATTCATCTGACAATGAAACAAGTGAAGTCTGCATGAGTGAGTCATTGAATCATTCACTCAAGAGATTTGTTCAGAAACACTGATTCATGCAGTAATGAAACAAGTGAGTTTTTGAATCATTCACTCAAGAGATTTGTTCAGAAACACTGATTCATCTGACAATGAAACAAGTGAAGTCTGCATGAGTGAGTCATTGAATCATTCACTCAAGAGATTTTTTCAGAAACACTGATTCATGCAGTAATGAAACAAGTGAGTTTTTGAATCATTAATTCAAGAGATTTGTATAAAAACGCTGATTCATCTGGCAATGAAACAAGTGAAGTCTTCATGAGTGAGTCATTGAATCATTCACTCAAGAGATTTGTTCAGAAACACTGATTCATCCAGTAATGAAACAAGTGAGTCATTGAATCATTCACTCAAGAGATTTTTTCAGAAACACTGATTCATGCAGTAATGAAACAAGTGAGTTTTTGAATCATTAATTCAAGAGATTTGTTTAAAAACGCTGATTCATCTGGCAATGAAACAAGTGAAGTCTTCATGAGTGAGTCATTGAATCATTCACTCAAGAGATTTGTTCAGAAACACTGATTCATGCAGTAATGAAACAAGTGAGTCATTGAATCATTCACTCAAGAGATTTGTTCAGAAACACTGATTCATCTGACAATGAAACAAGTGAAGTCTTCATGAGTGTAGTCAATGAATCATTCACTCAAGAGATTTGTTCAGAAACACTGATTCATGCAGTAATGAAACAAGTGAGTCATTGAATCATTCACTCAAGAGATTTGTTCAGAAACACTGATTCATCTGACAATGAAACAAGTGAAGTCTGCATGAGTGAGTCATTGAATCATTCACTCAAGAGATTTGTTCAGAAACACTGATTCATGCAGTAATGAAACAAGTGAGTCATTGAATCATTCACTCAAGAGATTTGTTCAGAAACACTGATTCATCTGACAATGAAACAAGTGAAGTCTGCATGAGTGAGTCATTGAATCATTCACTCAAGAGATTTTTTCAGAAACACTGATTCATGCAGTAATGAAACAAGTGAAGTCTTCATGAGTGAGTCATTGAATCATTCACTCAAGAGATTTTTTCAGAAACACTGATTCATGCAGTAATGAAACAAGTGAGTTTTTGAATCATTAATTCAAGAGATTTGTTTAAAAACGCTGATTCATCTGGCAATGAAACAAGTGAAGTCTTCATGAGTGAGTCATTGAATCATTCACTCAAGAGATTTGTTCAGAAACACTGATTCATGCAGTAATGAAACAAGTGAGTCATTGAATCATTCACTCAAGAGATTTGTTCAGAAACACTGATTCATCTGACAATGAAACAAGTGAAGTCTTCATGAGTGTAGTCAATGAATCATTCACTCAAGAGATTTGTTCAGAAACACTGATTCATGCAGTAATGAAACAAGTGAGTTTTTGAATCATTAATTCAAGAGATTTGTTTAAAAACGCTGATTCATCTGGCAATGAAACAAGTGAAGTCTTCATGAGTGAGTCATTGAATCATTCACTCAAGAGATTTGTTCAGAAACACTGATTCATCTGACAATGAAACAAGTGAAGTCTTCATGAGTGTAGTCAATGAATCATTCACTCAAGAGATTTGTTCAGAAACACTGATTCATGCAGTAATGAAACAAGTGAGTTTTTGAATCATTAATTCAAGAGATTTGTTTAAAAACGCTGATTCATCTGGCAATGAAACAAGCGAAGTCTTCATGAGTGAGTCATTGAATCATTCACTCAAGAGATTTGTTCAGAAACACTGATTCATCCAGTAATGAAACAAGTGAGTCATTGAATCATTCACTCAAGAGATTTGTTCAGAAACACTGATTCATCTGACAATGAAACAAGTGAAGTCTGCATGAGTGAGTCATTGAATCATTCACTCAAGAGATTTGTTCAGAAACACTGATTCATGCAGTAATGAAACAAGTGAGTCATTGAATCATTCACTCAAGAGATTTGTTCAGAAACACTGATTCATCTGACAATGAAACAAGTGAAGTCTGCATGAGTGAGTCATTGAATCATTCACTCAAGAGATTTTTTCAGAAACACTGATTCATGCAGTAATGAAACAAGTGAAGTCTTCATGAGTGAGTCATTGAATCATTCACTCAAGAGATTTTTTCAGAAACACTGATTCATGCAGTAATGAAACAAGTGAGTTTTTGAATCATTAATTCAAGAGATTTGTTTAAAAACGCTGATTCATCTGGCAATGAAACAAGTGAAGTCTTCATGAGTGAGTCATTGAATCATTCACTCAAGAGATTTGTTCAGAAACACTGATTCATGCAGTAATGAAACAAGTGAGTCATTGAATCATTCACTCAAGAGATTTGTTCAGAAACACTGATTCATCTGACAATGAAACAAGTGAAGTCTTCATGAGTGTAGTCAATGAATCATTCACTCAAGAGATTTGTTCAGAAACACTGATTCATGCAGTAATGAAACAAGTGAGTTTTTGAATCATTAATTCAAGAGATTTGTTTAAAAACGCTGATTCATCTGGCAATGAAACAAGTGAAGTCTTCATGAGTGAGTCATTGAATCATTCACTCAAGAGATTTGTTCAGAAACACTGATTCATCTGACAATGAAACAAGTGAAGTCTTCATGAGTGTAGTCAATGAATCATTCACTCAAGAGATTTGTTCAGAAACACTGATTCATGCAGTAATGAAACAAGTGAGTTTTTGAATCATTAATTCAAGAGATTTGTTTAAAAACGCTGATTCATCTGGCAATGAAACAAGCGAAGTCTTCATGAGTGAGTCATTGAATCATTCACTCAAGAGATTTGTTCAGAAACACTGATTCATCCAGTAATGAAACAAGTGAGTCATTGAATCATTCATTCAAGAGATTTGTTTTAAAAACGCTGATTCATCCGGCAATGAAACAAGCGAATTCTTCATGGGTGAGTCATTGAATCGTTCATTCACCAGATCCGTTCAAAAACACACTCTATTAATCTTTGAACGTGCTTCCGATTCATTATCCTCTACAGATAAATAACTAGCAGAATAACGAAATGAACGCGTGTTTTTGCACGGGTAAAATGACTGGAAGCGAATGACGGAGAGCCTCGCGCATTCGAGTTACAAATGGCCGCGTCACTCTTATTTAAAATAACGTGGCTCGCGCCGTATTGTTATGATGGCTTTTGCCTGCGTGTCAGATTAATACTGACGGATGCTCACAATGCCTCGGCTTTCCTTAATGGAAGCAGACGGCGTGATGTTTCCGTGTCACGCTCTCTCAACTAATGCGTTTTCCTTGTTCTCAGAGCGCAGATGGAAAGATCTCCATCTATCAGTGTGATTTATACAAGTTCTCCAGGTGCGTTTTATACTTTCTAATTTTAGATGATCAGACGTCACGTGAAGCACGTTTAAATGCCTCTTTTGATCTCGCAGTGCTGTGGCCGGAAAGTTCGGAGGGATTTGGGATAGAGGAGCGCTGGTGGCCATAAACCCATGTGACAGGCAGAAGTACATATTATATCAATTTTTCACGTGCATTTATTTATTCATCGTTTAAGTGCGATTGTATTTGAACACGTACTCTCTTGATCCCGAAGGTACGCCGCGCTCCTGACTTCTTTAATGAACAATGACTGCAGATATCTGGTGGACACCATGGAATACAATCCTGAGCTGTACAAAGGTAATGACATTATTATTACTATTCATGAAAAAACATATTTTACTGTTCGAGAACGTTTCGGGTCAGTAAGTTTTTTTTTTTTTTTTTTTTTGAAAGAAACTAATTCAGCAAGCACATTAAATAATGTTAAAAAATGATTTCAAATAAATGCGGTTCTTTTGATCTTTCTATCCATCAAAGGATCCTGAAAAATAAAATGCATTTTTCACAGAAACAGATAATAATAATCGACGGTAATGATCATAAATGTTTTTTGTGCATCAGATCATCATATCAGAATGATTTGTGAAGGATCGTGTGACACTGAAGGCTGAAAATTCAGCTTTGATCACTGGATATAAATGACACTGTACTATATATTCACATAGAAAACTGACGATTTACATCGGAATAATATTTCACTATTTCTACTGTATTTTTTAACAAATAAAGCAGCTTCTGTGAGCAGGAGAGACTCTTCAAAAACATTAAAAGCGCTTACCGACCTCAGACTTTTGAACATTAGCGTTTAGTACGTAATATTTGTTTTCTGTCGCCACTTTTGACATACAGGTCCACCGTTTTTTGTGTCAGAAGAGGATGTAAAAAATGTGTTCGGTGAGTTTTGGTCACTGTTCTGACACGTCATCTTAGCTATTTTTGTCATGCCTTGGTTATTTAACGATGCATTATAGAGCGTTTATTTTTAAAGGTGGTTTTTCGTCAGTAATGACGGCAGTGTCTGTCATATTCCAGGAGGACGCTGCCACGTTCAACTGCTTCAGTCTGTCGACGGGTTTGAGGAAAGACACAAATCATGGGGACTGGATTCACTGACTGAGAAAGTCTACCTTCTCACTCTAAAAGTCCAGTGATCATTCACCAAATCAGCTGGAATGTGATTAAATATGTGCAAAAATACATAGGGATTAAAATGGGACAAATTGCATTTTTTTTCTTTTTTGTATTTTCATAAAAGTAACCTGAAAGTTATTGGTTTGAACATAATGTAAAATATTTTAATAAATAATTAAAGAAATATTTTTAAAAAAATACGGTGTGTTTATTTCATAACTGGACCTGAGGTATCAAGTGATGCGAGTTCTCAGTTTGACCACAAGAGGGCAGTAGTTCGACATTTTCCTGACCGTTTGTTTG
This sequence comes from Opsariichthys bidens, assembly GCA_037194245.1. Classification (NCBI taxonomy): domain Eukaryota; kingdom Metazoa; phylum Chordata; class Actinopteri; order Cypriniformes; family Xenocyprididae; genus Opsariichthys; species Opsariichthys bidens. The sequence goes on along the minus strand of CM074302.1, from coordinate 767,436 downwards.
CAGTTATTTTACTGCATTAAAAAAAAGTCGCAAGAACTCCAGTTAGAGTTCTTGACATTATGAGATTTTGATGTAATCAGGGGTATTTTATAAAAATGTACATGTTTTTACGTTATTGGTATTTTTATTTAATACAAGTAGGTTGGATAAAAGTGTCTTTTGAAAAGATGCATATACTGAAATGTGTGTATTTTGTGGTTTAAAAGTCATTTTAAAGCATGCAAACAAGCAAGAATGCATTTCTTTTGCAATTTGGAAAAGGGCAGTAATAAATGCATTTTGTTTTTCCAACTATTTCTAGCGCAAAGGCACTGAAATAAACGCAGTTAAGGAATTATTAGGAGAAATTAAGGCACACTCCAAATATGCTGTTGGGTTGAAAATGGACAAACGCAGTGACTGGGTCAAATCTGACCCAACCTGCTGGGTGGTTTTATCTAACTCAACTATTGATTAAAAATGACTGTAGATCTTGCTTAAAATGAACTGTTGTAAATTAATATGTTTATTGACTAATAATTGAACAATAAGCATTTATTAATGTTTAATAATTTCCATCATATTTTGGGCTCATTTGAAGACAGATTCATTTTTAATCAATATTTGAGTTAAATAAACATTTAACCCAACCGCTGGGTTAGTCCATTTTCAACCCAGCTTGGGTTGTTTTTAACCCAGCATTTCCTAATTGAATTGCAAATGAATTCCATGCTCGAAAATCAGACGCGCTGCCGCATTAAAGCCAGACTCGATCCTGCCGACCCGCCTCAGCGCCTACTATCAATGCACACAGTTGTAATTACTGTAACGCCGCCTCCAGTTACGCACGTCCTCCATCGCGTTACATTAAAAATAAAACGTTGGGGTAAATAGTTTGTCATCCTTCAAGGTCTTTCAAGGTTCAGCGTCGGCTCGCGGCGACAGTGACGCGCGCCGCTGGCCAGATGTGCGCCTGTTTACTTTAAATATAGCTCGTGCTCAGGCACCCCGAGTCTCTGAGCCAATCACGAGCGCCGGGGGCGGGGTCGACTGGAATGTTGTGGATGCGAGAAAATGAACAATGTAGCCTCATAGACGGATGCTGTGACGGATCATATCTGTATCCACGAACCTCCAGAAGCAGCGGGAGGAGGATGCGCGCGTGAGCCGGACCGCGTCTGCTGAAGTTCGGGGTGAGGCACTGTCTGTCACACATGCACACTTGCGTTGCGTTGAGCCTCTGCATCGCATTAACGCGTTCATCGTGTCGCTTATGATTCCATGCGGGCTTTTAATGATCAAGAACGCGCAATTTCCGAGGAACTTCGTTGTTTGCGGCCGCGCGCAATCCACCCCAAGGGCACTGCGACCATTGTTTCCTTGTCACATTTCATACACAAGGCAGCGACAGCTCCCATGCAGCAGCTCGATCAAATATTAACGCGTCTGCTGGCGTTTCCGGTGCGCGTAATGACCGCACACCGGCGGAGGTCTCGTCTCCTCATCCACACACGCGATCCTGACGCGCAATCGAGGTAAGAAACCCACATTATTATCGCGGAGGAACGCCTCTTTCTGTCGGCTCGGCCTCAGGAGGATCGCAGCCCCTAATGGAATATTAATATTTGCCCAAATCTGTTTCTGTATCATTGAGGAGTGGGAAGAGAGGGCGCGCACGCGGGAGGAGGTGTGAGATTACGCGCGCGCCCCGGTGCGTATGCTTGCGCGAGTCGCTCTGTAACTCAATCAGCTTGTTGAGCTGGTAAAGCGAGAAGACACGCGCTTCTGAAGCGAGGAGGAGGAGGAGGAGGAGGAGAGAGAGGGAAGGCAGCGGAGGTGTCTGTGGTGGACTGAGTGGCACGAGAGTTATTGCATCATGTAATAGTGTGCTGGTGAAAACTAGAGCCGTTTGACACAGAGAGGAGAGAAGGAAGCGTTTAGAATCGGGGGTGATGATGATGATGATGATGATGAGGAGGAGGAGGAGGAGGAGGATGCGGCTTTAACGAGGGTCCAGCGTCATAATAACAGGTAACGCGCTTCCTCTGACCTTCGCGCGTGTTTGACTGTAAACAAGTAGAGATGAAGAAATGGGGAATATGAACTACATTCGAACTGCGCAGAATATTCAGCGATTTAAACTTTGAAATGTTCTGCTGGGTTAAAAACAACCCAAGTTGTGTTGAAAATGGACTAACCCAGGAGTTGGGTTGCTGGGTAGTTTTATTTAACCTCGTTTGAAATGAACTCAAAATAGGTTGGAAATTAAAAATGAGACTCACTAGAGGAAACAATAATAATCAAAAGGTGAACATTTATTAATAAGCAGTTTAATACATGTGTATCGCTTAATTATTATTCATTAAACTTATTAATACATGTTCATTTCCAACATATTATTTTGGGTTCATTTTAAACAATAGTTGAGTTAAATAAAACTACCCAGCATTTGTTTTTAGAGTAATTTGCATAAAAATAAAATATTAAGTTGTATTTGAAAATATTTAAAATGTATTATATTAAGTAAAATAATACATGAATATTGCTTAATATAGACTTGTACTTTGATATGAAAAATACTTGAATATTTTTAAATATTAAATTAAATCGTCAGATATTCAATAAGTCTTATATATATATGTATTTTTTATTTTATTTTATTTATTACGTTTCGCCATGAATATATGAATATTGCTTAATATAGACTTGTACTTTAATATAAAAAATACTTGAATATTTTTAAATATTAAATTAAATCGTCAGATATTCAATAAGTCTTGACTTATATATATATATATATATATATATATATATATATATATATGTATTTTTTATTTTATTTTATTTATTACGTTTCGCCATGAATATATGAATATTGCTTAATATAGACTTGTACTTTGATATGAAAAATACTTGAATATTTTTAAATATTAAATTAAATCGTCAGATATTCAATAAGTCTTATATATATGTATTTTTTATTTTATTTTATTTATTACGTTTCGCCATGAATATATGAATATTGCTTAATATAGACTTGTACTTTGATATAAAAAATACTTGAATATTTTTAAATATTAAATTAAATCATCAGATATTCAATAAGTCTTGACTTATATATATATGTATTTTTTATTTTATTTTATTTATTACGTTTCGCCATGAATATATGAATATTGCTTAATATAGACTTGTACTTTAATATAAAAAATACTTGAATATTTTTAAATATTAAATTAAATCGTCAGATATTCAATAAGTCTTGACTTATATATATATATATATATATATATATATATATATATATGTGTATTTTTTATTTTATTTTATTTATTACGTTTCGACATGAACATATGAATATTGCTTAATATAGACTTGTACTTTGATATAAAAAATACTTGAATATTTTTAAATATTAAATTAAATCATCAGATATTCAATAAGTCTTGACTTATATATATATATATATATATGTATTTTTTTATTTTATTTTATTTATTACGTTTCGACATGACATAACAAGACAAGATATAGGAAGACGACACCTCATCAGGCCTGAAGAGAGTGTGTGTGTGTTGAAGACGGCCGTCGGGTCAGAGGGTCACAGGTGTGTCCGCATCTTCAGTGCACTGATCGCCTCTTTAATTAGATCCCAAGATACCGAGACGTGGTTAAGATTCGACGACGCCATCAAAGCCGAGCTTTCCCAAGAACACTAACTCTACTGGCTTTAGCGTCTCAATAGATTTTGTTCATTTTGTTATAAGAGCGCCACGTGACGTGAATGGAGCGTCCACCCCCGCGGAGGAGTTGAAAGAGCAGGGAAACCGGGAGGGGACGGAAAAATGGCTGGAATCTCGGCCCTTTTGACAGCCTCTCATAACTCATTCCATGGCGTCGTATAACAAAATGCGTATGACTTCATCTGGGCCAGAGGAAGGTAAAGACAGGAGGAGCTCGTGTTTATGACGCTTCGTTCTGCGATAACCTCCGACTGTCCCGGCCCATCCTGTTTGTCAGGGTAATTAGCCCTCGTGGCGTGTGTGCGAGGAGCATATTGTTCAGACATAATTAATCAAGCCCGCTGGTAATTATTGTTGTCCATAAATTAAAACACGAGGTCAGCAGCGGGTGTGCGAGGAGATGCAGACATCATCTTCATAACCACCTTTTTGCAAGTTTTCTCTCTGCCAATCCGAGATTACTGCAGAACATCATGTCACATCCTCCGCTCTGAAATTACACTGACTCTGGTGATTTGGGTCTGTGTTTTCCCAAAGCCAGCAGCTCGGCACCGCAAACACGCGGATCTAGGCCGGGCCGTCGACCTGTAATCACAGAGTTTCGGGTTTAATTTTAACTCCGGCTCACCGCACCATTTGTATTTGTCCAGCATCAGCTGCCGCGTACATTATTTTTACACGTTGCAATTCAAGGCAGCTGAAGCTAAAAAAAAAAAAAACCAGAACACATTTTCACTTTGATTACTACACACTAGATAATGCTGGTCAGACCGGCCCAGCGCTGATCCAGGTTAATCCAGGCTGGAAAACTAGTGGATGTGTTAAACAAATTATTTTAAGAAGCTCGTGCAAGAGAAACACATCAACTGGAGTGTTAATGAGCAAAAATCTTAACACCAAATTGCCTAATCGTGCCTCTCAAAAAGTGTTTTGCATATATTTTTCTATTTGAATACTTTAATGATCTTTCAGAAATCATTCTAAAATGCCGATGTTGAGAATACATTTTTGATAAATGCAGAATTTAATGCGTGGAAAGTTTAAAGAAACAGGAACATTGTTTTATAACAACGTAAAAGTCACTTTTTTTTTTATCAATTTAACATCCTTGCTGAATAAAAAACATTTGCATTGCAACTATATTTGCAATCAGATTATTGTTACTATATTATATATTAGTGCTGTCACACGATTAATCGCATCCAAAAAAGACGTTTGTTTATAAATGTTTGTACTGTGTATGTTTATAACGGAGATATAAATACACACACATGCATGTGTACGTTTAAAAATATATATTATATTTATATACATGAAAGATTTATATTTATATACAATATATAAATATACATGTAAATATTTCTTAAATAAGTACTTGTATGTGTGTGTTTGTATTTATACACAATAAATATACACAGTACAAACATGCATTATGTAAACAAACCTTTATTTTGTATGAGATTAATCACAATTAATCGTTTGACATTATGTATTATGTTATATGAGTGCTATCACAATTATTTCACCCAATCACGATTAATCAGTTGACATTATTATATTTTATTATTTTATGTCATATTACAATGTATTATATCATATTATATTTTATTATATCATATTATATTATATTATATTGCATTATATTAGTGCTGTAAAACGATTAATTGCAATTAATCGCACCCAATCACGATGAATCATTTGTCATTATTATATTATATTATATCATATTATATTGTATCATATTATATTGTATCATATTATATTATATTTTATTATATTATATTGTATTATATCATATTATATTATATTGCATTATATTAGTGCTGTCAAACGATTAATTGCAATTAATCGCACCCAATCACGATGAATCATTTGTCATTATTATATTATATTATATCATATTATATTGTATCATATTATATTGTATCATATTATATTATATTTTATTATATTATATTGTATTATATCATATTATATTATATTGCATTATATTAGTGCTGTCAAACGATTAATTGCAATTAATCGCACCCAAACACGATGAATCATTTGTCATTATTATATTATATTATATCATATTATATTGTATCATATTATATTATATTTTATTATATTATATTGTATTATATCATATTATATTATATTGCATTATATTAGTGCTGTCAAACGATTAATTGCAATTAATCGCACCCAATCACGACTAATCATTTAACACTATATTACATTATGTTATGTTTTTATGTTATATTATAATATTAACTCTGATTATGTGTGTAATATTTATATTTAAATATTTTGCCATATCACAATTTTACAACAAGATTATTGTTAATCAAAATAACAAAACTATTATATTATATTATATGAGTGCTGTCAAACGATTAATTGCATTCAGTCGCGATTAACGATTTGACATTATAGATTATATTAAATGATATTACAGAAAATGATTGTGTGTGTAAAATATTTTCTCATAAGTCGACTCCTCTGCACCGTTTGTTTGAGAAAAACCGCGCGATCGCCACTTCCGTCGTTACCAACGTCATTACGGAAGTCGCGAGCGCGTCCGAGCGACTCGACCAATGGCAGCGTGTGAGAAACCATTTTGACATGATGTTGTGCGGAATCCACATTTTTCACCTTTAAAAGAATTTGCAAAGTGCCGTTTGGATCTGTACGGATGACATGTTCTCCAAACAGGCTTTTTAGCAGAGTTCTGATTTATTGGCCGTGGAGGGAGATGAGCTCTGCGTCCAGCTGTCACACACTCGTCATGTGAGAAAACGACACGGGAAACGAACTCACCAGGCTTTACATCCACCTGCTCGCTGTCCTTCTCCACATTCGCCGTCCATTGCCAACAGTTGAAACGACACTCGTTTTCCCCTCGCTCAAGTGGAAAACACTTGTTCTGAAAAAGCGAATGAAGTGTCCAGAAGACAGATCACTCAAAGTTTGGAGGGCTGAGTTCACTTATTCAGCTGTTTCCTGTCGTGGTGATTGAGCAATATGCCGTCGCATCTCGAGCTCATTACGCCGCCTCCAGCCCTGCCCGCGTGATGTACGGTGGCGGTGAGATGAGACTGATGAATGAGAAAAATGAAAAATAATCCTGATAAGAGGAGGAAACTGAAAGGAAGAGTGAGAACACATTGGCCTTCTGTCAGCTGGACGCAGGCTTGGGAAATGATGGAATATTTGGAATGCGGTTACGTAATCCAGAAGGAAAAAATGGAAAGTGTTTTCTTACAGTTCAACGTTACACTCAAAAAAATGATACTTGTGCGTCGTTCAAATTCACGACCCTTTCGTTCTGTTCGAGGCTGAAAACAGCCGCTACTTTTAACTGCTTTAAAAATGTATCAGATAAAAAAGAAAATTTTCACATTTTTTTGCATGAATCTATTAATCAACCTCAGTCCTGATCAAAACTACTCATTTAAAAAAAAAAAAAAAATTCAGGATTTTAACTCTTTAATTGCCAAATGCATAAATGACGTCACTGATTTGGGGAAAAAAAAACACACAAAATGACTTATTTTCAGTATAAAATGCGATTGTGGACTGGATTTTTTTTGCCTTTTATCACAGTCTTGGACGTGTGTTCGAAAATGTGGTTATAATGGAAGTCAATGTGGCAACAACAGCCACGAACGGTAAATGAGGGAGAAAAAGTTCAAATCTGATGCTGCACAAAAACTAACAACGCATCAAAGCCAATGTTGTTTCTACTCTTTGACACGTCCAAGACTGTGATAAAAGGTAAAAAATCCAATCCAAAATAAAAGTCATTTTGTGTGTGTTTTTTTCCCAAATGAGTGACGTCGTTTATGAATTTAGCAATTAAAGAGTTAAAAAAAAAAAGAGTAGTTTTGATCAGGACTGAGGTTGATTAATAGATTTAAGCAAAAGAGTTTGAAAAAAATATTTATCCGATACATTTTTAAAGCAGTTAAAAGTCGGGTGGTGAATTTGCCCACAGAGTTCTGTTGAGTTTTTGAACATTTTCAAAGCCTTTTCCCAAAATATGTGTCAAAATAAGATTTGTCACCAAAAATCATTCCATTTGCTGAAACACGGAGAAAGTTACGGCCAAATTAAGACTCAAAAATTCCCCACAGTGGATGAAAACATCCCGAACGGCACATGAGGGTTAAACTAACTCAATTCAATTATGGACAAGCGGTTCCACACAACCAACTTTATTTTTAATCTATGCAAAATCCTTGTGTTGTGACAACACAAGTGATTAAGGAAGAGTCTATGTAATATAGTTATGTCCAACCAACTCAATTCAATCATGGACAGTGGTTCCACAAGATTGATACAAAAGTAACCCATTAGAACTGACTAGAATCAATGGTGTTGATACAACTTGAATGAATAGTTTATAATTAGTGCTTCTTGCTTGGTGCTGTGATTTTTATAACTTTTGTGATGTGATGCTCTTTGTTTGCAGTCCAGTGGTCATACTGGTTTTACCCAGAGCACTACCACTTAATCTTGTGATTAGAATAGTAATTTCGCAAGCCAAGCACCAGCTCAACACTTCTCCACGATGGTAACCCCAAAACTATGAACATAACAGAAACTTTTAAATATCAACATAATAGAGCAGTAAACATAAAAAAAACTCTTGCTAAAAACCGTTTAAAATAACACTTTATTTCAACATGTACTCTCCCAGTTCAGCCGCTTTGCAAAGCACGATGGGAAGTCCTTTACTTGATTGAAACATGTTATTTTAAAAGGAAAACATCAAGTTAAGTGAAAAAGTAATCGTCAGTTTAACATGAAGCGATCACGTTTGAACCAGAAACCTGATACAATGGTGTTGAATCGAAATAAGTTGTTTAAATAAAGTGAACAGCATCGAAAAATCATTTTTTTGAGTGAGAAAATACTGCAAAAGAGAGCCGGATTGAACCGCAAAAATGAAAGTCTTTGCAATTATTTTTTATTTGTGATGGATCTATTCCTCCCTTTGTTTCACTCTGAGCCGTTGTTTTGTGGGGGCGAAAGTGGAGGTACTTTTGCAGCTATATGCGTTATCATTTTGACATTTCATTAAATTTTTTATGTGCGGCAGGGAGAAAGTTATTCTATTGCCGTTGGTGGATCTTGGCAGAGAGGGGCCGAATCATTCTCTTGGAGGCGTAGTGGTCCTGGCTATAACAATATAAAGATTATATATAAATTAATGTGATACAAAGTATTCTTTAATATGTTATGTATAATTATTAAAGTAATTTATAATTATAGGAAAATCGTTTATGCAAAAATTATTATTATTTTTTTAATTTTCAAAGCATATTGCGTAGTTGTGTTTGTTTAATTTGTGATAATAATGCAATGAAACGTGCAAAATCATTTTTTGCCTGGACTGTCAAAGAAATATTTATATATTCATATTTTTTAATAAAAATTATATATATATATATATATATATATATATATTTTTTTTTTTAATTTTTTTTTTTGTATAGTAAAATAAAACCTTAAACTGTAAGATGTATTTTGCCTTTTTTGCTAATTATTTTAGTGTTTTGTTCTTCCCTCAAATGTAAGACATTTAAAAAATAAAGATCCCCTCTGGACATCACAAAAAAAATTAGAATAAAATAATATATTTATATGTTATATAACAATAATATATATATATATATATATATATATATATATATATATATATATATATACATATGTAGTTTCCATATATATATACTTTTTGAGGTAATGCTTGTGAAAATCGTATCTGCAGTTCATTTTCAAGAGAAAATTGAGATTGACTTCAAATGCGAGGCATAAAAAGCCAAGCGAAAGGTAAGAAGGGAAATCAATGTCCTAACTAAGGGAGTCATGCATTAATAATGAGCAGCTTGCAATGGAGTCCTCCGCATCTGTTTCCCGACAAATATGTGCTTGGCCTGCAGTGTTTCGTGAGGGAACTTCACCGTGAAAACGCAGGTCTTACGCTCGCTTCGTGATCACACACACGCGCGGTCACAGAAAAGAGCACGCGCTGCATTTAACATCATATTCTGTACCTGTCACGTATTATTAACGCACACAGGTGGAATCTCCACATGCGCAATAACACACGGGCCCTTTCTATGCGCTCAAAGCCTTAGATTAGTTTGCGCTCGCTCAGACTGCTTAAAGAGATAAGAGAGAAACTCTAGAGGAATTTAGCCGAGGTGGAGAAGAGGCGAGGGAAGAGAGGCAGGTGAGACCTGAAAGCTGTCTTTGTGCGTCGACTGGCAGCAGAAACACTGACCTTCTCTGTGAGACGCCGCACACAGACGCAGGTACACGGCTCGACGAGAGGAGGGCGCTTTCTTGACAAACACCTCCCCTTCAAAACCGCTGCGCGCTTCCCGGCAAAGCAAACAAACTGAGCAAAAGGAACCTCAGTCTCCCCCCCGATTACCTGGCATCACATGCAGCCTCGGCGCTCACTTTCGATCTGGGCTTCTTATTTTCACCCCCTTCATCCCTCCGTTGAAGTGGAGCATGCTGAGGGTAGATGCAATCGCAGGCCAGCTCATGTTTTGCATGTTCACGGCAAACACTGCAGCAGTGTGTGTGTGAAAACAGCAGAACCGACTCAGACCGCAAGACTAAATACGGCAATTTTGTATCAAGCGTGGCTTCATAACTGGTGCACACGAAGTCTTTTGAGGCGGCGCAGGGTTGGGCTGATGAAGCCCTTGATAACACACTCGAGCAGAGCTTTGATGTTGTGCTGAAACTCGCTGGTTTTGTTTTGTTAACTTCCCCCTTCTAAAACTGGCCTTTTGTTTACAGCAGTGGACACAAGTGAGGTCCAGAGGGGATATTTGTTTTTTCGTAACCCTACAAGTTTGATTAAATGAGGGAAAAAAATGCAACCAGTTCTATTTCATGATGCAAAATAAATGCATTGAAAAACAACAAGCAGTTATTAATATTTCATCAATTCTCTCATGTTTTTGCATGTGATCATAATTGTTTCATACGAAAGCCTGGCCAAGTGTTATGTCGCACAATTTGTCATTATAATCACAAGTAAAACGATCACAACTACGCGACGCGTTTTTAAAAATACCCGAGTAAAGGGGCGAAGATGTCAAGCCAGTTTTGACCACTAGAATAGTTCAGCCAGAAGATATTTTTGAAGCATGTGAAATTCAGTGGGGTTCAATTTTGGTTTAGACCACTTTTATTGTGTGGACAAAAACATCATTCAGAATATTCTTCATTTTTCTCAACTTTTAGTATGTCAAAAAATGTATTAAAGAGGGCTTTTTCCGTGTTTAAGTGCTATAATCGTGACCCTGGTGCATCTATCGACACGTGAAACATGAAGAAGGACTTTGTTTTAGCAAACCTTTCTCTGCAAACGTAAGCGATTCAACTCAGATTTCGCTCCTCTTGTGACGTAGGAAGGGGATTATTTATTATAATATCACCGTCCCTTAATCTGCACGTTTCCCCCTACGGCGCCGACATTTTGTTTTCGCAAGCGACAACCAGTTCTAACGCCACGGTAAAAGTTCGAGCAAAGCATGCTAAAAGACGAACGTTACGACACATGCTAGTGACGAGTTGATCAACTCCACAGCAACGACATCAATTTATCCACTAACCGTTCAGAAACGTCTTCCCGAGTCTCTCCATCCGAGTCTCCCCGAACACTTTCCTCATTTTGTCTGCGTGAGATTCTCCAGCTTTGTTGTTGTTGAGCTGTTGAAGCTCCGCCCTCTTCTGGAGCAGCAGCTCATCTGCATTTAAAGGGACGCACACAAAAACACCCAAGCGATAATCAATGATCTGTGGGGGATTTTGAGCCGAAACTTCACATTCTGGAGACACTGATATTACATCTTGTAAAAGAGAGGCATTATAGGTCCCCTTTAAAAATGTAGGAATTTTATTGCGTTACATACAAACGTTTTCTTATAATAACTTCACATTTCTGAGCTGTTTTTACTGATTTGTGACCGGTGCAACAGTGCACATTTTATTGCAGTCATAACCACTGCACTATTTGCGACGCGCCCGAAATATGGCCTTTCATACTTTAACATGCTGCCATCCATGATGTTTTCATGTGTTTGAATCTGTTGGGCATTCGAGGATGGCATAAGAGGCAGTGCGGATATAAATGAACAGAAGGCTGTGTGCTGAAGTGTGCTCTTAATTTCTCTGCTAGGGGATTCACTGAGCCATGCAGAGAGAAGGACTACCAAGAGAGAAGAAACATCCGCTTCTGTCGCAGGGGCTTGAGAACGCAGAGGTTTGAACGAGCGCATGGACAAGTGGACATCGGGGCTATGCTGGAGCTTCGGCCCCTGTGCTCCACCCCGTCTCCGCCCTGCTGAAGCTCCCGGCGCGGCCCCGGAGCACAGAGGGTGAGAGAGACCTCATGCAGGCACGCAAGAAGTACGTGCTTCTTGGCCTGTGCACGTGCTGCTGGCTGCTGCTCTTTTACTGGGGCGGCTTGCAGGAACGGCTCCTGAGTCTCATCACCTATAGGAGGGGGGAGGTGGCGCGGCCCTGGCCCGACTGGTTAGACCGGGCCCTGCTCCCGGGCTTCGCCGACCAGGCCGAGCTACAAAATGACGGAGGACCGGGCGACTCGCCCAGGCAGCGGCGGCAGGCGTGGGCCGGAATCTACAAGGACAGTCGCTGCAGGATGGACACCTGCTTCGACTTCGCCCGATGCCAAGCTCCGAGCGGCTTCCGGGTCTACGTCTATCCGCCGGAGAAGGGCGAACGGGTGTCAGAGAGCTATCGCAAGATCCTCACCTCGGTGGCGGAATCGCGGTATTACACGTCGGACCCTCGGGAGGCGTGTCTGTTCGTGCTGGGCATCGACACGTTGGACAGGGACCAGCTGTCGACGCAGTTCGTGCCCAACGTGGACGAGCGGATTCGAGGATACCCTCTGTGGAACGACGGGCGGAACCACGTCATCTTCAACCTCTATTCCGGAACCTGGCCCAACTACACCGAGGACCTGGGCTTTAACGTGGGCCAGGCCATCCTGGCCAAAGCCAGCCTGAACACGGAACACTTCCGACCGGGCTTTGACGTTTCGATCCCTTTGTTCTCTAAAGAACACCCTCAGAAGGGCGGCGAGAGGGGCTGGTTGGTTCGCAACACCGTCCCGCCGAGGCGGAAATACTTGTTGATGTTTAAAGGTAAACGTTACTTGACAGGCATCGGCTCGGACACTCGCAACGCTTTGCATCACATCCACAACGGCAAGGATATCGTCTCTCTCACGACCTGTCGCCACGGCAAAGACTGGGAGAAGCACAAGGATGCGCGCTGCGACCACGACAACCAGGAGTATGAGAGGTAAGTCATGTGAATACGTTTCTGAGATCCGTTTCAGTGACTCAATGGAGTTTGTCAGTGACACCGCGGGCTCTGAACTCTGTTAAACACAAGAAGCCGCTATCGGTTACCGTGGGGTGTGGGTTACTTATGTAACACACGGAAAAGTGTCAAGAGTGAATAACACTGAAAATGTATCAAGTGTTCTCTTGAGGGTGACATCATACATGTGTTTAAAGAGACTTCGCTGTGGCTGTTAGTTTTGAGCGGAAAGCCCCGCCCCCCTTGGTTACTGTTGCTAACTCGAGACAATTTCTGTGATTGTCAGTAACATGTGCTCAAGAAGTGGTAAATTATTGGACGTTATATGAAGTGAGACACTGAAGACATTTTCATTGTTTTTTTTTAATGTAAATGATTGAAGTCTCACGATTTATTTAAAAAAAACTAACTTTAACATATATTTAGGATATTCTCTGAAGAAAAAAAAATGCCTTTTAACTTTAAAGATTGACAAAGACTGAGATTCTATTTAAGCTCGTTCTCTTTCTCCTTCTTCTGAGACTAAATTTTGCCAGCATGCTAAATCATGTCAGTAATGTGTTAAAACATGCTAGCATTGTGCGAATTCATTACAGCAAAGTGCTAAACATGGTAGCGGTATGTTAAATCACGTTAGCGATGGTTTTAAAACATGTTAGTAGTGTGTTAAAGCATGCTAGCAGCATGCTACATAATCTTAACAACATTCTAAGGCATTCTAGCAATGTGCTAAGTCATGCTAGTAATGTGCTACCACATGCAACGTGCTAAATCATGCTACAAATGTGTTAAATAATGCTAGCAACGTGTTAATTCAGGTTACAAATGTACCAAGCTAGTAATGTGCTAAAACCAACACACTAAATCATGCTAGCAATCTGTTAAATCATGCTAGCAACATGTTATATCATGCTATCAGTGTGCTAAGTCAGTGTTAACAATATGTTAAAACACTATCAATGTGTTAATCCATGCTAAAACATGCTAGCAACTTGTTAGCAAGTGGTAAGACTTGCTAGCGACATGCTAAAATGCTAACAGTGTATTGTTACAAATTTCTAAATGATATTTGACATGTTACGACATGCTAACAATCTGATAAAACTTGCTAGGAAGCGTATTAAAACTTTCAGACAGTTTTTTTTTTTTTTTTAAATGTCAAGCCAACATAAAAACTTTACTTTCTAGTTTAAGTTATGACGTAATTTTTTGCATTTGCATGCAGATCCACTGTAGACTTAAAAGCTTGTGCGTGAGAATATGCACATGGAAACAGTTGCTAAGGCGGGATTGGTCAGTGACTTTTTAAGGCGGAGTTTAGCTAAGAACAATTTCCACTTCTCGAAAAACACAAAAAGCTTCAACTTTAGTTATTCTTGTGTATATAAAACATAACATTATGGTTTAAAGTGCAGTCCAATCTCAGCTGCTCTGTGAGTCAAACCACAAATCTTCAAGCTTTTTTTTCTTTTTTTTTCTACATTTCCAAATTGTTTTGTAATGCACACACGACCCAATGGAATTAAACAGATTTTGGATGGAGAGATAGAAGAAATATGTGAAAGGAAGGGAGGAGAACTAATACAGGTCCTCAGAGAACGTGTATCAAATCCACCGTGGGTCTTAAAGGATCTTAAATGGTCTCGAGCCGTTGAACGCTGCTTCGGGCTTGTTTGCTCTCGGTTTGTGGTGGCGAGAGAGAGAGAGAGAGTTACTCTCCACTCAGCGCCGGATGAATGTGTTCATTTATTCCACTCGATAGGTTCAGGGTCTCCAATGTTGGAACAAACTTGCCATACTTGTTAGCAGTACAGGTGTTAGGTGGTCCGTGGTCCATGTGAGGAAGTCAAACATTCATGAAATACTTTATTTCTACTGGAATGAACATGGCGGTTTGCATCGTGGAGGTCCGAGCGGGAAAAGTGTGTTTTGTACGGTAGCGGGGAGGACTGAAGTATGAGCTTATAATGGCGGTTTGAGAGTATCATGATTACATTTTAGAAAGAAATTTCAACCCCAAAAAGACATTAGCGTTTTGTTTTGGTAACTTAGTAACTTTACTAAATGCTCCAGCATGAATATATTTCATGTCATTATTTTATAAATAAATGTGGAAAATGTTTTTAAATAAATATTTATTTTGTATTTATAAGCTTAAATTACTGTTTTTATTTATTGTAAATGGATAAATATGGAAAAAATAAAAAAACACGAATTATTCGTAACGGATAAATGTCGGGCATCGACATTTATGTGATATTTTTATGTGTAATTTATAATATTACTGCATGAGCCATGTTTGAAACTATTGTACAATATGAGAAAAATGAGATCAGTTGAATACTGTATTCAAATAATGTACCTATTTAATTTTGAGAAATATTTTTACTATGTAAGTCATCTGTGTTCTATGTGAATATATTGTAAAATATAATTTATATCCAGTGATCAAAGCGGATTTTTCAGCATCATTCCTCCGTCTTCAGTGTCACATGATCCTTCACAAATCATTCTGATAGGATGATTTGATGATCAAGAAACATTTTGTGACATTATAAATCACTTTTGATCATTTTAATGCATTCTTGCGGAATAAAAGTATCCGTTCAAAATCTTACTGACATCATACATGTAAGATATAGCTATTGTTTGCCGCATTTCCGTCCAGCCCGTTGTGGAGTTTCGAGTCGTTTGGACGCAGAATGTCAGCGGCTCAGAGAATTGGGTCTGTCTCTTATTTCACTGCGATGGTACTGTCAGGAAGCTACGGTGCCAAACTCAGAAATAGCTCTTAGGAGGTTCTCTCAGGTTAATGATCACCAGCATCTGCTACTTCCACAGATTAACCTGAAGGCACACAGAGCATCCCACTGAACTCCGGCCCGGGGCGGAGAGACAGGGATGAATCCAGGAATAAGAGTGGGGAACTTGCTGCAACCAAATGGCCTACATTCATTCACTTTTCAGGGCTCTTTAAAAAAAAAAAAGCAGAAGAAGAAGAAGAAGAAGAAGGGGGGGACTTGCATTGTACTGGGAATGTAAATGAGAAGGAGTGAGGGAGCTTGTGGGAAGAAAAATAGGGCAAGCTGTTTCGGGACAGTTTTGGGACACACACACAGACGGAGGATTAAACTGCAATACTGATTATACTCTCTTCAATACCACTGTAGACTTCTGGGAAGGCATTAGAATGCAGTTTTGTGTGTGTGTGTGTGTGTGTGTGTGTGTGTGTGTGTAATAGTAAAATGCAGTACCTTTCTTGACAGCTAACAAGGTCTCCATGACTACACTCCTACCATGTGCGAGACGTTCGAACAGAAGAGGTCATTATTCTCAATTCTCAAGGAGAAAAGAAGAATAATGCGCTGCCTTTTCACTTGTGCGATCGCAAATGACACGAGCGCTGGAAAACTCTCTCTGCTGGCGAAGGTATCGCCTTCAAAGTGAACGCAAATGAACACAACTGCGCTTAATGAACTTAATAAGGACCTGAACGAAGGCCTCTCCTCCGCTCCGTGACCTTGTGTGTGTGTGTGTATTTGCGTTCAATCGTTGGCAGGGCGCAATAAGAAACGCTACACCCCACTGTAATTAGGGGGATGTGAAATTGTACCCCTGGAGAGAGAGTGGTTTGTGTGGCTCGTGCACAAACTAGGTTTATTTAGAACGAAGTAGAGAGAGAGGGAGAGGGAGAGGGCCGTCCATCTTCTGCTCTCGTCTTTTGTGCGCTCCCAAGTTCCTCTCATTTTCTCTCACCGGGATTCTTCCCCTTCGCTCCCCCTTTTGCTTACCTCACCACTCACCAATCCCTTGACCCTCTTTCCCCATCTATCCAGGCCAAGTCTTTTACACACACACACACACACACACATGCACACACTCATTTGCTTATTGGCGCGTGGAGTGAAACATGCTAATTTGCTCTTCATGCATGGACACTTTTTTTCAGTCAAGCATGCTCCTCCGACACAAAGACAACACATGCACACTCATCAGTGCGCTAACATGTTCCCTCCTCTCTCTTCATAACCTGGATGAAGACATGAGGGGTTAAAGGCCATGACCTACATTTCCCAGCAGTCAGTATAGGCTAATCCCGAACCTGATATATAAATAAATGCTAAATTATAGACCGTATTTTACATATTTTAATTATTTAACATAAATGTGTGTGTGTATATATATATATATGTGTTTGTGTGTGTGTGTGTGTGTGTACAATATGCAATATATTTATATACAATTTTTACAATATATTTATTTATTTATTTATTTATTATTTATTGAATATTTTATGTATTTTATATTTAGATATATAGCTTTTTAACGCTACAACTTAACATTTATTTACAAATTATTATTAAAAATAATAAATGTATTATATTTGTGTTATATTTTCCCTTTCTTAATTAATTTATTTTTATATATATATTTCAACAATGTATTTAATATAATTTTATATTATATTTATATATATTTATTAATTGATTATTATTTATTTGTTTATTTTACTAATTATTATTATTATTATTCTTTTGAAATAATAGATGTATATATAATTTTTTTTAAATCTTATTTGACTTTTTCCTAACCATGAACCATTGCTGGCCTGGAATAAGTAGTATATATTTTCAACTTGTACATTTTATCAGTGCACCCATGACCCTGGTGTTAAGTTACAGGAAGATCTCTATTCAGTGTCGCCTACGCATTTTGGTATCTCACAAAATATACTGCAGTCTTTTTCAAGTGTAGTTGGTGGTTCTTTCCGTATTGTGTTGTGCTGTTAAACTAGGACGCTGAGAGCTGTCAAACACGAATCACATTCTGCACCCGATAGGCAGCTCTAGACAGGCACGGATCAACAATCGAACTGTCAAACTGACTCCATCGATGCTCGCGGTGAGCAGACAGTCAACATTCTGCAAAGGATATGATATAGGATATCATAGGATATTTTAAAACCTGGTGAAATGTAGAGTTTACAAGCGTCACATTCAACAACAGACTCATTCATTACACCAGATTCCCGAAAGACTCGTTACCACCATGAGCCACATCAGTCACATACATAAAATTGTATAGAAAGGAATTTGATTTACCAGCATTCAGGGGACACAATAGAATATTATTTATGTGCCTTCTGAAACAAATCATTCAACCAATCAGCTTCCACTTGTAAAAGCAGGAAGTTCTTTCCCTCAAGGGCAAACGCTCTCCATGTTAAATGGTGTGTATGTCAGCTCGTAATTTGGTGCTCTAATCGGTGCGTTATCTCGCTTCGCAGAGGAGGATTGAGAGAATCCATCCGTATCACGTCTGTTATTGTCCGTCTCTGCTGGAGCTGAAAGCTTTTGAGGAGCCGAAACTCCAGGAGACGGATGTGAAGACGTCCAGCACCCTCTTACTCTCTGTATTATTGAAGGCATGGAATGTCCTGTGGTTAACTTCTGATTCTACAAATATACACCAAATGCATGTTACTACAATCACACTCAACATAAACAGACTAGCTTCGAGTGTCCACATGATGTAGTGGAATGAAGCTTCCATTGATTTTTCAAGGCTACAGAGAGACTTTAGATTATTTTAGAATGGGAAAATAATCATCCCTTTGCTTACCATGAAGATGCATGTGAACTTGCACTTTCAAAATGTTTATATTGACTTTTATTGACATAATTACCTCTGTCAGGTAATATTATATAGAAATGACCTATATTTTGAGTGAAACACAGTTCTTTCTAAGTGCAACAGACTTGCTGGCAGACCAGGGTTCAAGTCCTTCTTAGAACGGGCGGTTTGAAGAGGTGGGGTTACATTGGTGCCGTGACCCGGATGGGACTGAGGTTTAGGTGAGGGAGTGTAATGGGCATTGGCTGGTAAGAGCTGTGCATGTAGAGACTGCGGTCTTTAGCTTCCTTGTTAGAGCACCCGACGCCCATGCTGGCGTACCTGGGTTCGAGTGCCTCTTAGAGCGGGCGGTTCAACAGGAGGGGTTACATTGGTGCCGTGACCCAGATGGGGGTGAGGTTTAGGGGGGTGAGTGTCGTAGAGTTGTGTGTGTAGAGACTGTGGTCTTTAGCCTCCTTGTTAGAGTGCCCGACTCCCATGCTGGCAGACTAGAGTTCAAGTCCCACTTAGAGCGGGTAGTTCGAACAGGATGGCTTATATTGGTGCCGTGACCCGGATGGGACTGAGGTTTAGGTGAGGGAGTGTAATGGGCATTGGCTGGTAAGAGCTGTGCATGTAGAGACTGCGGTCTTTAGCTTCCTTGTTAGAGCACCCGACGCCCATGCTGGCGTACCTGGGTTCGAGTGCCTCTTAGAGCGGGCGGTTCAACAGGAGGGGTTACATTGGTGCCGTGACCCAGATGGGGGTGAGGTTTAGGGGGGTGAGTGTCGTAGAGCTGTGTGTGTAGAGACTGTGGTCTTTAGCCTCCTTGTTAGAGTGCCCGACTCCCATGCTGGCAGACTAGAGTTCAAGTCCCACTTAGAGCGGGTTAGTTCGAACAGGAGGCTTATATTGGTGCCGTGACCCGGATGGGCCTGAGGTTAAGGTGAGTGAGTGTAATTTGCTTTGGCAGTAGAAAACAGTGTCTTCTCAACATGAACAGCACGAACTAAACTCTTCCAGTCTCAGATGCAAATACAGTGTTTGGGGGCGTGGCAAAGGAGACACTGTTTGCAGCCAGCCAATGGGGTGGCATTATGCAAATTGGTTACAAACATACGTAGATCGAGCAGGAAGTGAGACTGGAATTACTGACTCCTTTCAGGCAGTTCAGAATAGCTTTCTTATATTTGATCTTTAAAACTTTGCAGACCTTTTACATTCACAAACAGCTTTATTACACACTGCATGAAAGGTCATATTAAAATATTAATTTGCATGGAAATAGCTAAATGTGACCTTCAGTGGCATCCTGACACTAGTAAAAGTAAAAAAATTTCAATTTGTATTTAATAGATACATTTATTTAGTTTCACGTATGAATTTTGCAAATGCGTTTAACCAACAAAGTGCACATTTAATTTGTGCGCATCTTTGCAATCCACGACCTTTTGACTATTAAGATGAATATCTGTTAAATAAGATTGTTTACATGCATTAATTTACGTGGAAGTAGCAAAACGAGCCCCAGACTGACCTTTAGCGCGATTCCTCATTAGGTGCACTTGTTGCAGCAAAGATCATATGAAGGATATGGACACGGCTGGTCATTTGCAGAAGGTCAGGCGCACATGAGCCCAGGCCAGCAGTGATGTTAGACCCAGCCAGAGCCACGCTTGCTATATCTGAACACCGGAGCTTCTGGCTAGATAAACTGTCAGGCTCAGAGTGTTAAACACAGGCGCCGTGACGTGCCCTAGATAAGCCTGTCAGCCAGGCAAATGAGGAACGTATTCAGCTTTATGAATTAATCATTTGAGAATTGGTTGAACTTTTACTTGACAAAGGCCTCAGTGGCAGCATTCCCTCTCCGCTCACCTGTCGCGGTTAGATAGCGCCGTATCACAACAGCTTAATGATGAAGCATCTCTGCGAGGTCTAGACGCCAAGTGTGCGCTGTATCCATGGAAACAGTGGTCTAAACCCATATATACCAGATTTAAAGCCTGCATTTATGAATAATCCTGGGGGAATAGATCGGATTACTTCCTTTTAAGCCCATTCCAAATTCCAACATCAGCCTACCTGTAAAACTCACGACGAGTAGAATATCAAAACGCGTATATATAACTATGCATTAGTATGTCCGCACACAACCTTCTTGTTTGTTTTCAAATTTTTTGATCGTGTGGGAAAAGAAACAAAACGAATGACGAAAATAAATGATAAAATAAAATAAAAATGTATTAAAAGGAGCTGAGAGCGCTACGCTCGTTTTATTAAAGTTGAAAATGTTTGCGAATATTCCAAAAAGGAATAAAAAAACTTAAAATAAAATAAAAATGAATTAAAAGGAGCTAAGAACGCTACAATCTTTTTATGAAAGTAAAGTTTTTCTCAAAATATTCCAAAAAGGAATAAAAATAACATAAAATAAAATAAAAATGTATTAAAAGGAGCTGAGAGCGCTACACTCGTTTTATTAAAGTTGAAAATGTTTGCGAATATTCCAAAAAGGAATAAAAAAACTTAAAATAAAATAAAAATGAATTAAAAGGAGCTAAGAACGCTACAATCTTTTTATGAAAGTAAAGTTTTTCTCAAAATATTCCAAAAAGGAATAAAAATAACATAAAATAAAATAAAAATGTATTAAAAGGAGCTGAGAGCGCTACACTCGTTTTATTAAAGTTGAAAATGTTTGCAAATATTCCAAAAAGGAATAATAATAAAATAAAAAAAATATATAAAAAAATAATAAAATAAAATAAAATGATAAAATTAAAAAGGAGCTGTGAGCACTACACAACTTGAAAGTTTTTTTCAAATATTTCCAAAATATTCAATAAATAATATCTATATATTTATCTTTATCCATATATTCATATATTGAATTTAATGTTTATTTATTGAATGCTAATTTATCATTTTATTTGATTGTATTTCAACTATTATTATCAGTAGTAGTAGTAACAATAATAACAATTTGTGGAAATGTATTTAACTGCAAGAACATTTAATGTTGATATTTCTACAAATATGTTCAGCTATAAATTGTTAATGATAGAAAATCGTAGAGACAGGTTTGCCATTTTAAGAGCGCCCCCTACTGACACAACATAAAACACTGATAACATTTTGATCACGATCATATTTTGCAAGCGAATTCCATATTCAGGCGAGAAATAGTCTAAAATTCAGCTCGTTGTTTGATATTCTTCAATGATTTAACATCAATAAGTGGTTGAATGTGCAGTAAATATTGTCCAGTTTAAACACCATGTTTTCCGAAGGCTAATCTGGTCTACTCTTATTTACAGCCGGTTTAGGATTATTCAGTATTATGCGTGGATGAATGCTGCATATCGTTTAGTCTGAACAAGCGGCGTCTTTGTGTTGTCACTCTCTGGTTCACGGCCCATTCCAAACACATAATTCCCTCTCCCGCTGCATGCTGTTGTTTGCCTAATTTCCATAAACGTTGATCCCCTGCAATCTCTATTGTCTCCCCCTTGTTTTCTCTTCTCATAACCAAGCCCTCATTGTTCACTTCCGGCTGGCCTCTGCTCTCCCTGTAACGGACCGGCCGCCATTCTGTACCGATAGGACATGCATCCTGGACATGTGGATGTTTTGATATTTTGGGAGCACCGCTACACGCCCTGTCTTTTCTCAGTGTGTCCCCGCATAGCCCAGTGAGCATGCTGTCCTCTCCGTCCCCAGCTGTCTCTATCCCATCATCCCCCTGCGGCTACATTGGCGGCAGTGCCCGGCACACGCCTACGGTTGGGAATGTAGAAACCAGAGCCTCTCTCTCTCTCTCTTCCAGCCCTGCTCTCGTTCACCATCTCACATTCTCATTTTCTGGGTGTGGATAAGAGTTGACCCGCTTCCACACCCTGTTCCAAAACCTACAAGCTTCTGCTGCTGCTTACAGGGGAATCTTCCTTCTGAAGCTGCATCAGCTGAAATGGACGGATTTGGAACGTTCATATGCAGCAGCGCAACATTCTCTCTCTCTCTCTCTCTCTCTCTCTCTCTATCTCTCTCTCTATCTATCTATCTATCTGTCTATCCATCTACCGTTCCATTTATCAATCCATTTATCTATCCATTCATCGTTCCATCTATCTATCGTCCCATCTACCGTTCCATTTATCGATGTATTGTTCCATTTATCAAACCATTTATCTATCCATCCATCGTTCCATCTATATCACCACAGCTATCGTTCCATTTATCAATCCATCCATCGTTCCATCTATCTATCGTCCCATCTACGTTCCATTTATCAATCTATCATTCCATTTATCTATCATCTATCCATCTATCATCCATTGTTCCATCTATCATTCCATTTATTTATTTATCTATCTATCTATCTATCTATCTATCTATCTATCTATCTATCTATCTATCTATCTATCTATCTATCTATCTATCTATCTATCATCTATCTATCATCCATCGTTCCATATATCATTCCATTTATCTATCTATCTATCTATCTATCTATCTATCTATCTATCTATCTATCTATCTATCTATCTATCAACTATCATTTATCTATCTATCTATCTATCTATCTATCTATCTATCTATCTATCTATCAACTATCATTTATCTATCTATCTATCTATCTATTGTTACATTTATATATCATCTATCCATCTATCTATCATCCATCGTTCCATCTATCTATCTATCTATCTATCTATCTATCTATCTATCTATCTATCTATCTATCTATCTATCTATCTATCTATCTATCTATCTATCTATCTATCTATCTAACTGTCTATCTATCTATCTATCTATCTATCCATCCATACATCTATTCATCCATCCATCCATTCTTCTGTCCATAAAGCCCTGACAAAGAAATAAAATGAACAAATAAAAAAGAATCGTTTTTATCACTCTTGTTTATAAAATTTTCAATATTATTTGGTACTGAATGAAATAGATGTTTCTTTATAATCAACGTTTGTCTCGCCTCATCCACTCTCTTGGATTTATATTTCCATTGGTTGTACCGTGAAGCATTTGGGAACATCCTTCTGGAACTGCGTCAGGACAGGATTGCACCTGTGAGGCTTTACACTCCCTTCTGACAGAGGAACAGTCGTTTTGGAACACAGTGGAACAGATCAATTCTCTCTACTTATGCCGAACTTAAACGCTAGTTTGTTTATTTTCATAGTCTCTCTTTCTTTCTCTCACAATATCTCTGATTACTTCAACCTGCGTCACGCTTCTATATTTCCTGCCTCCTATTGTTTCAACATCTCTGACTGTCTCTCTCTCTCTCTCTCTCTCTCTCTCTCTCGTCCCCTCTCTCTCTCTCTCTGTCTCTCTCTCTCTCTCTCTCTCTCTCTCTCAGCAGTAATGCGATCAGGTGCAGTGAGTGAGTTGTCTCCACTCCAGTAACTGCATTAAGCACCTCTCTTCTGTAGCATCTGCCCCCATTGTCCGTATCACTGCTTGCAAGGCCAGGGTCACAAAGGCCAAAGCTTTTCCTGGAACACACACACACACACACACACAGACACTCCATCACAGGTTTGTAATGGAGGCCTGGCATCCTCCCTCTCTCTACACTGTCGGTACATGCAATCTATATTCATTTATCTCCAGCACAGTGGCCCTGAGGACGCCAGTGAATCTATAGATCAGATAACCCTGCACACACACACACACACACCTCCCCGTGAGAGAATCTGGGCACCAGCTGAAGTACAAATTCTCTTGATTAGCCAATGTAATGTTCTGATTATCAGACAATGTTAAGATTCCTGCTGCATGGAGATAAACAAGTCATTCTACGAAATGAAGGCCTTTTCCAGTTTTGATAAAATGCGTTTCTAAGTATGTAAAATGTCGGTAATTTATTAGTTAAATAATATGCTAATACATTGCGCCTTTGGAAAGATAACATGATATTCCAAAATATTTTATATTTACAAAAAAAAAATCAAAAAAAATAAATATGATTATTATTAAAAGAGTGGAGTAATGAAGCTGAAAATTCAGCTTTGCATCATGGGATTAAATGACATTTTACGATACATAAGTTATATGTAATGATAATATTTCACAATTTTACTAGATTTTTTATCACACGAATGCAGCCTAGAGAATGAACATTAAAAAACAAATTGTACTGACTCCTAACAATCACAGACTATGACGAGAAACCTCATTTTAAACACTGAGCGCGTTTCTTCCGCTCCAGCGTGTTCCTGCGTGCTTCATCGACCCGAAACGTCCTCTCGAGCTCCTTAAAATGAGGTGCCAAGCCTCCCGTACCCCCTGACATTTCCACTTCCGTGGCCACGTGTGCATTTGTTTACTCACACATGCACCTTTAATAAGCATCTATTTTGAAGGTTGATATTTCTACATGATGTTTCTCATTCAGGTGTCCTGCCCTGTGCACGGAGGCTTGTGAACCTTAAAAAAAACAGGTTCCCTTTACGCTTCAAATCAACTTCTCGCTATTCCAAACAAGCTCTCAGACTCATAAACAAGCCCTGCTGTGGGTCATTTTTCACAGAAGTGCCTGGGTGCTTTTTTGCTCCGCTGCCCTCCTTCTTGGAATAATTGAAGGCTGTTGAAGTGGAGTGTGCAACTCTCGGTTTATCTCGGCTAATGCGCAAACTGATGCCCACGTCAGTATGCTTTCAATTAATTGGACAGTCTCCTTAACAAGGCAGCCTGGCACACAGCGGAAGAGCGTGAATGATGTGTGTAATGGCGCGTCGCGCGCACACTCGCACGGAAAACACCGAGGAAGAGAGTCGCTACGGTAGCGGCGGTGATTGACAGTGCCAAGCTGTGAATGTCTGGCTCCCCGCCAGTTGTTTCTCATTTAGGAGCTCCGTCGCCCTCCTGCCCGTCTGTTGGTTTTTACTAGATTCGCTTGCATCACAAGCGCAACGAAAATAAGTTATAAGAGCGTTGAGCGTTGCGCTCTGAAATGATTTAACACTGCCTTTTCTTGGTTATGCAGACGTTAAGGGAACATTCCGTCAAACGTTGTGGGAACGTAACATTTAAAAAACCTTCGGCGAACATCCGACGAAAAGTTTCTGGTAAAAACGTTCCATGAACAACGTATTAATGATGTTCTTCAGCTAACGTTTTGAGAACATTATTAAAGATCAGATAACTTTGAACAAACATTCTAGTAACACTACTGGAAGAATCAATCAATCGATCAATCAATGAATCAATCAATGAATCAATCAATCAATCCATCTATCATTCTGTCTATCCATCTATCTATCAATCAATCAATCAATCAATCAATCAATCAATCAATCAATCAATCAATCTATCTATCTATCTATCTATCTATCTATCTATCTATCTATCTATCTATCTATCTATCTATCTATCTATCTATCTATCTATCTATCTATCTATCTATCTATCTATCTATCTATCTATCTATCTATCTATCGTTCTTTCTGTCCATAAGCCCTACCTGAGGAATAAAATCAGCAAATTTTGTGTGATTATAAAATAAAATGATCGTTTTTATAACTTTTTCAATATCATTTGGTATTGAATGAAATGGATGTTTGTTTATCATTAACCTGCGCCTCGCGATGTTTCTTATAGGGAACATCACTGAAGTTCTGGGAACGTTCCCTGTTAGCTGTGAAGAAACTGAAGCTTCATTCACTCCAGAATGTTCCAACAGGCTCATTCATACAGTAATGCATTGATTCGTGAGGTGCGTTAGTGCTCCCGTTTGAGCGTAATTGCTTTTAGAAGACGTATAGGAAGCCAAAGTGGCGTCAGCGCTGGACAAACTGTCTGTTGACCGAAAAGCTGAACTAAATAACTGTCTCTGCTCTTAAATATAGTATGATTATAGCAATGTTTTCAAGCCGCGATTCACATCCAACAGTCCGGACTCCCTGCGGTGGAAACCCAGGGTCACATTCTGGACCGAGAGGCTGGGTGGATTATTTCGAGACGTACATGCATGAATAGTTCAGTGCCGTGCAGGGGAACGGGCCATCTGACGGCTGAATATATCAACCCTGAATTTTCCATTAGAATGGAACACAACTAGGCTTTTGCAATGGCCGGCGTGGGCAAAAACAAGAGCTGTGTTTACAGCCTGAACGATGGGTGACATTTCCAAATGCTACATGCAAATAGACTCGCCGCTGACCTTCTCGTACTCTGCTTTTGGACCGTTAGCCCAACAGCCGGCCGAACTCTTTCTAATTGACTCGAGGACCGCCGAATCAATCACAAATCAGGGTTATTGATTGGCTGTCAGCACTGTGCATGCTGATTGACTCAAATAAGACAGATGCCAGATTCTGACCATCATTTGGACACTATGATCTTGATAGTTAAACAGTTTGGGGTGAAATATCCCTTTAAAATACACTGTTTATACTGCAAAACTTTTCAGCACAGAATTCTAATTAAAAGAATAAATCTAAAAGAACATTTTGCTGACATTCCCATTAAGTTCTGAAAACAGTATTGCTGAATGTTCTCTAAACATTCAAAACACTGTAAAAAAAAAAGTATTTTCATGATTTGTTATCACAACATTTTTCCTTTTGTCAAATCATCTTCACTAATTAATGCGGTTCAGATAACATGATACTTTGAGTTCATTGTATTAACTCAAATTTTCAATTTCAACGAACGTAACATTTTAAGGCAACCAGGTAACGTCCAACAATTCTTTTTTTACCGTGTTTTTTAAAAACTCGGGGATGCGAATGTTAAAGGAACGTTCCTTTTGAATGTTCTCTAAACATCCACACTGTAAAAAAGTATTTTCATGATTTGTTACCACAACATTTTTCCTTTTGTCAAAATCATCTTCACTAATTAATGCGGTTCAGATAACATAATATTTTGAGTTTCTGTTGATTAAATCCATCGCCTTCATTGTATCAACTCAAATTTTCAATTTCAACGAACGTAACATTTCAAGGCAACCAGGTAACGTCCAACAATTCTTTTTTACCGTGTTTTTTAAAAACTCATGTTAAAGGAACATTCTCCGAACATTCCGAAACAAGTCGTTACATTTAAAAACGTCAGAGGAACATCCAACTAAAATGTTTCAGAAAAAAAAAAAAAAATGTTCCATTAACATTGCATAGATGTTTTGTGCCAACGTTTTGAGAAAGACCAGATAACTTTGAATGAACATCCTAGTAACGTTACTGAGAGAACCTTGGCAGGACTTTCCCTGTTAGGCGGGTTCGATCGTTGCAGTCCACAGTGACTTGTCAGGAATGAAGTTTAAAACAACGAAATAGTTCTAGTCCAGTCAGCATCTTGAAAATGAATGAAACAGGCCGGGATTTCTGTAAAGTTCCCTGGGCTGGTAAGTTGACAGCTTTGGCCCGTCAGCTGTTTGCAGAGTTTCACGTCTAAATCTTTGTCAAGGAAAATTTGGCTCCCCTTGAACTGACCGGAGGGGCTTGGATCAGGATGGCAGGCGTTACATCATGTTTCCCTTCATGGTGCTAAAACAGTTGTCTGAACTGTACAGTAGCGTGCAACTTGTCGCTATGTGGCATACGCTTATTATGAACTGTAAAACAGGATTATTTTGCACCCATATGGCACGCAGATGTTAAATAGATGCTTGTGTCTTTGTGAATATTATGCTATAATCGTGATCACAAGTGAGAAACTGATGCAAATTCTGCCTCGCTCCCTCTCCGCTTATTTCCCTCTGATTCACTTATTTCTTGTAGCTCATTTTCTTCTCCCCTCAGTGTGTGTGTGTGTGTGTGTGTGTGTGTGTAGGTTTGTAAGTAAGCTGAGATAGCAACTCACTCATCTGCAACTTCAATTACTTGTCAACAAACAGCCAACTAACACTCATGTCCCAGTGAGCTTTTAGCTCCCCGCCAGTTCACACATACACACACACACACACACACACACGTTTGTTTTGCTATCAAAGTGAGGTCATTCCATAGGCGTAATGGTTTTTATACTGTACAAACTGTACATTCTGTCCCCCTTCACTACCCCTAAACCTACCCATCACATAAAATGTTCTGCATCTTTTTACATTTTAATAAAACATTGTTTAGTGTGTTTTTAAAGCTATTTGAAATATGAGGACGCATGAAATGTCCTCATAAAACATGTTTAATACCCATGACATTATACACATTTGTGTCCTCATAAATCATGAAAATGCACACACACACACACACACAGACATGCACACATGCACGCACTCTCACATACTCACACAGACAACCCACACACAACTCACACGCACACACTCTCACACAGACACATGCACACACACACACACACACACACTCTCATAATTGCACGCACACACTCACACACATACTCACACACACACTCTCACACTCACATGCACGCACACACACACGCACACATACACTCACACAATCTCACACACACACACACTACTCACATGCACGCACACTCACACACACGCACACATACACTCACACACACACACACTACTCACACAATCTCTCACACACACACACACACACACACACTACTCACATGCACGCACACTCACACACACGCACACATACACTCAAACACACACACACACACACACACTACTCACACAATCTCTCACACACACACACACACACACTACTCACACAATCTCTCACACACACACACACACACACACACACTACTCACATGCACGCACGCACACACACACGCACACATACACTCACACACACACACACTACTCACACAATCTCTCACACACACACACACACACACACTACTCACATGCACGCACACTCACACACACGCACACATACACTCACACACACACACACTACTCACACAATCTCTCACACACACACACACACACACACTACTCACATGCACGCACACTCACACACACGCACACATACACTCAAACACACACACACACACACACACACTACTCACACAATCTCTCACACACACACACACACACACACACACACACTACTCACATGCACGCACGCACACACAAGCATACACACACTGTCTCTCTCTCACACACACACTCACATTAATTTTTTCACAGTTACCACACATCATTTATGAAACCATTTTAAAAATTGAATTATAGGCCAAATTTTTAACAAGGCACCAAATCGGAGCTCGAATATCCATAATTAACTTGAAAAAGAAGCAGTGACTTTCTGCAGGTTGATTTGGAGTTTAAAAAAAGAGGCTGTTTAAAAGTCATTTGTTTGTGATTCACTCTTCACTGGCTGTGGGCCACGGACGGCAATTACTCACTCAGAGAGCGTGCGGTTTTGGATGCAGCCGTTGGCTTCGAGTCAAAGATCGATGTAGGGATTTTAAGGTTTGATACAGAGATCGATATTTTCATTGAATATGCTGTGCTGAGTTATAAGGCGTGTGTGTGTGTGTGTGTGCATGTATGTTTGTTTTCACGCCTCAGCACCCTTTGCCCTGCACTGACTCAACACATTTGCTGCTGACACGGGCAGTGTTGTGATGCCATGTTGACATATGTCTCTTGTGTGGGTAGGAGTGTCCTTATGGACAGAAAACACTGCCAGACCGCATGTCTCTGTGAGGGAAAGACGGCGGATGTACTTGTTGCAGGTTGGCGATTTACAGCACTAATGTGACGCAGACTGTGTCAGGGCACGCTTTCTGACGAACAAACAGCATCTGAAGTGATGCAGAGGACTCTAGAAGAACGTTCCACCCGTTAAGTTCTGAAAACGGTATATTCTCTGAATGTTCGAAACTGGAGTGAAAGACGAGGTGTGGAGCAGAGGAGAATCGATCGACGTCACAAACAACAAGTGACGGATACTAATGGCAGCCCTCACACCTTCTGAGTGTGTGTGTGTGTGTGTGTGACTCATTCTGTGACTGGATTGTATCAGAGCCAGACAGATGTGGTCGTACGAGGACGAGTTCTGTAACCATAGTGATAATGAGAATATTGAGGTCTCTGTTAATTGCTACGAGTGTGGTCTCCTATCTGTCAGCTGTCTCACACACACACACACACACATGTTGTGTTTTCATGGTTTATGGGGACATTCCATAGGCGTAATGGTTTTTATACTGTACAAACTGTACATTCTGCCCTCCCCCCCACCCATAAACTTAACCCTCACAGAAAATGTAAGATCATTCTGTATGATTTATAAGCTTGTTTCCTCATGGGGACCAACAAAAGGTCCCCACAATGTCAAGATTTACTGGTTTTACTTGCGTTCTGGGGACATTTGGTCCTCATAATGTATGGAAAACAAGTACACACACACACACACACACACAAATGTGGTGTTTTCATGGTTTATGGGGTCATTCCATAGGCGTAATGGTTTTTATACTGTACAAACTGTCCCCACAATGTCAAAATTTACTAGTATTACTATACCTGTGGGGACATTTGGTCCTCATAACGTAGGGAATACCCACACACACACACACACACGTTTTACTATCTTAGTGAGGACATTCCATAGACTTCATTGATTTTATATCAGGTCAATGATATTTTCTCTCTCATAACTCAAGCTCTACTCAGAAACCTTCCATCACAGAATCATGTGACCATCTCTAGATTTACATAAAAACATCTTTTGGTTGATTTTATAAGCCTTTTCATCTAGTGAGGACCAGTCAATGTCTCACTAGTGGCTTGAGAAAGTGTTTCACAGTAAAAGTGAGGAGATTTGCTGCTCACAAGTGCCGCCAAAACAAGTACTCATGCTTTCTTAATCATTTTTCTGGCAGTGTTGGGCCATTTAAAACGATTTAAAACTGTTTTTGCTCCCTCGCTTTCATATTGAACAGAATGAAGCTGCATCACAATTTATATACTGTCCAAACTATATGGTTTTCTGTTATTGAACCATATCATGTCAGTGTCAGTGTTTCTGAAACGCCTCCATCTTGAGTTTTCTTCACAATATTCCTCATTTAAATAAAGGGGCGGGGCCTGGTTGAGTTAGTTGAAACTGCCGGTCGTAGTAAGGGGCGGGGCATTTCCGAAACGCCAATCACAACACACCGCCCCAGCCGACCAATCAGAGCACATTGTGCTTTTCAGAAGGAGGGGCTTCATCATAGAGACAGGAACTCCACGCTGATAAACGACGGACCTCCTCGTCCTGACCTCGAATAGAGTTATTTATCAGTTCAATATGTTTACACAGGTGTCACACACTTGATCTTCCTCTCTGCGTGCTCAGGCAACACACACACACACACACAGCAGCGCACCGGACCGCTGTGAGGAGCGAATCTCATTTATAGGGGAGATTTCCACCTGCACCATCTAAAGTCTGACGGAGGCGTCACGTGACCGACGAAATGAGCGCATCCCGCCGGGCTGAACTGTAATCGTCATTTTTGTGATTACTCGAGCGTCGACTCTATTATCTGCTGAGAAATGAATGGGAGTGTTTTTATTGAGGATTGCATGAATATTTCATAATCTTATGCGTGTCGCCGGTTTACGCTCTTTTGCAAGAGCAGCTTCTTCCCTGGAAAAAATGTTATTTTTGGCAAAAAAAAACTACATTTTGATGCAACTGCAAAGCTTACAAACTTCTCATTACGTTAATTCTGAATGTCCAGTTTTTAAAAATGTAAAGGGTCAGTTCACCCAAAACTGAGATTTCTGTCATGAGTTCCTCTGCCTCGTGTGGTTCGCTCATCTTCAGAACACAAATGAAGATGTTTTTGATGAGGTTTATGATAGATCCATATAATCGACACTTTCAAGGTCCAGAAAGGAAGTAAAGACGTGGTTAAAACAGTCGACGTGATGCAGTGGATCGACCTGAATGTGAGGAAGAGACCAGAAAACAACAAAATAACGGCTTTATTCAACAATGGATTTTCTTGATTCTTTATTCTAGTGATGGACGATTTCAAAACACTGAAGCTTCACGAATCTTTTGTTTCGAATCAGTGATTCGGATCTCGTGTCAAACGGCCAAAGTCACGTGATTTCAGTGAACGAGGCTTCGTTACATCATCAGTGATTCGAAATTTCAATGGATCACGTGACTTTGGCCGTTTGATACGAGATCTGAATCACTGATTCGAAACAAAAGATTTGTGAAGCTTCAGTGTTTTGAAATCGTCCATCACTAGATATTGTTGAATAAAGTTATTATTTAGTTTGTTTGGCGCGCAAAAAGTATTCTCGTCACTTTATAAGATTAAGTCGAACCACTGAAGTCACAAGAACTTTTTTGGACATTGAAATTGTAAATTATCTTGCTGAACCGTCGGATTTCATCAAACATATCTTCATTCGTGTTCTGAAGATGAACGAAGGTCTTACGGGTGTAGAACGACACGAGCGAAAGGAACTGACCCTTCGCAAACAGTTTGATTGACAGGCGATCTGACCAATCAGAACCCCGAATCTGCGATGTTGTCCGTCAAAGCGGTCAGGGGAGTCAGTAGATGAACGTTGGTGAACTTGAATCACGTCTTGAAACAACATTCCTTCTGATGTTCATTCATGTTTATTTGATGCTATAAATGAACTAGAGATGATCGAGGAGCGACACATTAAACACACACGAGATGCTATTTACTGATTCAACTGCTTTAAAACATTACAGTATTTTAAATATGAAACCGTATCATACGTCGTCAGTGTCCTTGATGTATTTTTCACCGCGTGAGAACATGATGTGTGGCGCGAGAGCGGACATAGCAACAGTAACTAAAGGGGGCGGGGCTTTGCGAACGGTCAATTGATGACAGAATTGTCATTTTTGGGTGAACTACCCCTTTAAGGGAACATTCCTTTTTGCAAACATCATGGGAACGTTACTTTTGAATGTTCTCAAACATTCCGAAACATTTAAAAAATTCCATCTAAAACGTATACGTATGCATAAATAATGATTTTTGTGCCAATGTTTTTGCTCGTTCATAACTGAGGGAACTTTTCCCGAGCGTTCCCTGTGATCCGGGTGTTTAGTGTAAATGTGTAGCGCTGATGATGAAGGCTCACGGGTTCTAGATGTGTCAGGACTATAAAACACAGCAGTAATGTGAACTACCTGTCAGCCGTTTCTGCGTGATAGATTCTTCTACGTGTTCATCTGCTCAAAACAGGATATTTAATCTCTCCGCCGCTCTTTCGCTCTCTCTCCTCATCCTCCTCTTCTTCTTGCCAACCGTGACAGATGAAACATATTTATCCTTCAGCCACACGTCATCTCTCCCTCCTTCGGTCTCTCCGATTCTTTCTCGTCTCCCTCTTATTTGCACTTATTTGGTTTTGTTTTAGT
Source organism: Opsariichthys bidens (assembly GCA_037194245.1). NCBI lineage: Eukaryota > Metazoa > Chordata > Actinopteri > Cypriniformes > Xenocyprididae > Opsariichthys > Opsariichthys bidens. The sequence continues at coordinate 733,430 of CM074302.1, read as the reverse complement.
TATGTTAAATGAACATCAATTCATTTATTGATTATGTTTAAAGTAAAAAATATAATTTGAACATATTCTGGCAGTTATTATAATACAAATTTGATCCAAAAAATATTTTTTATATATATTTTTATTATGGAACAGTTTTATATAAAAAACAATAATAAGTTAAACTAACATCAACTAATTTATGGTTTAAAATAGAATAATTTATTTTTAGCTAGACACATAAAAATGTTCATCTATTTATTGATTGATTTAGTCACTTTTTTATAAAGTATAGTTTTAGATATTTCTATTTGCACCCTTAAAATGATGATTTTGCCCCGTTTTTTGGCCCTTTTTTGACTTTTAGGACAATTAAAATCATGCATCAATGCCATAATTTCAACATATTCTAGAAGTTATTATAAAATCTGATTCAACAAATATTTTTTATATACAAAAAAAATAATGTAATATTTTTCTTCATCCTTTAATTGTCTATTTGTGGAAAAAGAAATATATATATATATATAAAATATCAATTTTTTTATACTATTTATGCATAAGCACGCATGCTGAATTATGTAAGATTTACTAACAGCGTCAGAGCGAGAGATGGACAGAATCGGAGAGAAAACAGACGTGTTTTCTCTGTGTTCGTCTCCACCTGTGCCGGGAGTGATGTTAGCGCAGCTGCAAACGTCAAAAACACTGTTTGTTTAAGCTCAAAAACAGCTAAATGAGTATTTTAAAGGTCTGAAAGAATGAAAGCAGGATTAACTGGCGTATTATCAGGGAATGAAGTGAATCCCGCACTGATGTAATGAGAGAAAACCTGTTTATTTTGCATTGTGCGCTGCCAGGTTTTGAGGGGTGAGTGGTTTCTAATGGAGTGCGCGGCTCAAGCGGCCCAAAGCCGACGGATGAAAGGAACAGTTTGTCTTGCTTTGTTATTTGCCGTTCTTTTGATGGCGAAAGGACACGTAAGCACTATATGTACAGTTACAATACACATATAGTCTCGCTCTACAAACACTCCCACAGCCACAAAAAAACACACAGATCTAAGAATCAAAGTCAATATATTTGTGAAGACGTGAAATATAGAAGCAGAGGGAGTCAGAGACATTGATGTGTAAATTTACAATAAATAATTCAGCGGTGAAGCAGGAGGAACCGAGATGTTCTCAAACTCGTCTCTCTCTGTCTGTTTATTCTCTGTGTCTTTGAGTAACAGCCTTCATGACTTACTTTCACTTTCCTTTGCATCTATTATTTTTAGAGATTTGACTCTTTTATCTAAAGAAACACATTTTTAAAAATGCTTTTCTTAGTATTTCTCAGTATTTTGGTCTTCGAGTAAAAATATCACACACGCTTAAAGCAAAATAAATGTACTGAAAAAGCAAACTGGCATAGGTTATTAAGACTTGTTTATGGTTAATGCCTAAAATGTAATATTTGTTTATATTTTTAATCAATTTCTTATTATTTTGTTTTGTTTGTTTTTAGAATAAACCATAATTGTTTTTATTATTTAATTTAATAAAATTAATTTTATTTTATTTGGTTTTGAATAAACCTTATAATTGTTTTGATTATTTTATTTTAATTTAATTTATAAATAAACCGTATATAATTGTTTTATTTTAATTTAAGTTAATTCAGTTTAAATTTTGAATTTATTTGTTTTTTTAATAAACCATAGATAATTATCCTTATTATTTATTTTTAATTATTTTATTTGATTTGTTTTTGAATAAATCTTAGATAATTTAATTAAATTAATCAAAAAAATATTGTTTATTTTATTGTATTTTATTTTGTTTTGTTTGTTTTCTAGAATAAACCATAATTGTTTTTATTATTTAATTTAATAAAATTTATTTTATTTTTTTTGGTTTTGAATAAACCTTATAATTGTTTTGATTATTTTATTTTAATTTAATTGATAAATAAACCGTATATAATTGTTTTATTTTAATTTAAGTTAATTCAATTTAAATGTTGAATTTTTTTTTTATTATTTTATTTGAATTTAATTTAGTTGTTTTTTTAATAAACCATAGATAATTTTCCTTATTATTTATTTTTAATTATTTTATTTTATTTGTTTTTGAATAAATCTTAGATAATTTAATTAAATTTTATTTATTTATTTTATTTTATTATTTTTTATTTTATTTTATTTTACTGACAAAGCAGGTATTATTTAAACTAATAAAGCAAATAATTTTATGCAGTGTTGATTTTGCCAGTTTGTGTTTCCCAGCTTCAGCAGTTTCATGAATGTAAAGATTTAATATATATAATTTACCTTGTGATCTAAAACATTGTATCTTAATTATTCGGTTTGTTTGAGCCCATCATAATATATGTACAGTAATATAAACACATGCCGTGTGTGTTTGTCTGCGGCATATTTTACATCAAAGAGAGATTCCGCTCAGAAATATTTCACTAACGATGCGTCATTTTAATTATGGTGGGGTTACATTCCATACTGTACGTTTATATCAAGAATATGTGTGTGTGTGTGTGTGTGTGTGTGTAATAGGATCAAGCAGAAGAGGGTTGTATCAGTCCAGCTTACAGAGCTTAAGATCTTCATTCAAATCCCACCGTAATTAAGAGTCGGAGAGAGAGAGAGAGAGAGAGAGATGACCGATGTAAAGCTTAGCAGAGAGACGCACTACACTTTATATCGGAGCTCCGGATCCAGGACAGTTCTGGATTGTGAAAAAAATCACTGACATTTTATTATTTACAAGTGGGGGTTGCTTGCATGCTTTTACTTCATAATTACAGTCTTACTTCCGCCTCAAACCTACATAGGTTTGTGATTCATTTGCATAATGCAAATGATCAGCGTCTGCTTTGCCCCGCCCCCAAACACTCTAGTTTATCTGAGGCCGGAAGAGTTTGATTGATTGATCCTTTTATCCTGACCAATCACATCAGACTGGGCCAATCAGAGCAGAGCAGCTCTCAGGAAAGGCGGGGCTTAGAGAGACCGAATCTTAGAACGAAGCGTTTCAGACACTGAGGGAAAAGAACTGACCCTGCAATGAATATTATAAGAAAACTAAAGGGTTTTTTTTGACCTTGGTTGAATGCAAATCTATCGTAGGAGGGTGGGAGCCATTAAAATAGCGCAGTGTGGCACTTTAAAACACACATACAGCATGAGCGGGAGTAAATGTGTGCTGAAGGCTGATAACAGATGAAGCGCGAGAGCTAATGCGAGCGCTCTCGGTGTCACTGCATTGCTGCGTGACTCATAAAGCAGGCGGGTGAAAGGTGTGTGTTCACACAGGGCTCTGGGACGCCAGCCAACGCTGTCTGGAGTGTGTGACAGGAAGTGACAAAATGAAGAAGAGAGAGGCTTATCGTGCTGTTGTGTCGGGGAAAAGATCCTCAGAACAGATTAAAGCATCTGCGTGGACTCGTGCCC
>CM074302.1:572500-725000 GCA_037194245.1 Opsariichthys bidens | reverse complement strand
CAGTATGTTAGACATAGTTACAGTACGGATGAAATCTGGACGTACTACATCCAACTGATGTATGACAGACATCATTCATTCAGGAACAAAACAAGTGACCGTTTTTGAGTGAGTCAGTGAATCACTCATTCAACTAAGTTGTGCAAAATGCTGATTCATTCATGATCGAAACAAATGACCGTTTATATGAGTGAGTCGTTGAATCATTCACTCAACTGATTTGTAAAAAAATGCTGATTCATTCAGGATCGAAACAAATCACTGTTTATATGAGTGAGTCGTTGAATCATTCACTCAACTGATTTGTTCAAAAACACTGATTCATGCAGAAATAAAAAAGTGACTATTGATTGAGTGAAATATCTGTATATTTTTAGTTCCTACTTTTCTATTTATATATATATATATATATATAAGAATTATAATAAAGGGTTTTTTATCCTTATTTTACCATTTTTGTTGGTGTTTACTCACCTTCATGATTTTCTTCCACATCCTGGCTGCTCTATCCCATGGGGACAGATGCTTTTGAGCCCTAAAACGTGCAAAAACAAAAGAAAATGTTAAAAGTAATCTGTATGACTCATGTACTACATTCAAGGCTTCTAAAGTCAAGTGACAGCTTTGTGTGAGAAACTACTGAAATTTAGCCTAGGACTGTGACTAAACTATCCATTAAATCCCTGAGAATACACACACATTCCCACATGACAGCAGTACAAAACTTGAGACATCATTTTGTTTACTTTAGTGAGACACACACACACACACACACACCGATATCCCAGCAGAACGGGTTGTGTTCCACACGCAGCGGAGAATGCTGTTTATTAGCTCTTGGAGACCAAAACACTGTTAAATGATTTATTTGTTCCACTATTTGTGAGTAAACGGCTTCATTACAATACTCTAGAGCAGACAGAGGACGAACACACACAGTGGGGGACGGCAGCGGGCCAAAGCTACTGCACACAGCCACACGCCGCATTATAAAACACGGTGTGCATATAAACCAGGCCTGCCTTGTTTTTCATCATCACACACTCTCGGAGATGACTGACGCATTAGCTAATAAACAGCAGTTCTCTTAACAGGTAGCAAACAGCAGAGCAGTTTAGCTGAGTGCATGAAGAGCCGTGATGATTGCAGGGTAAACAACCAGCCGTTACACTAGAACATCCTCTGAAACATTTTCCAGGCTAGTTCATGCTCGTTGACTAGTCGTGAGGAACTACTTCCTTCCGCCACGGATTCAAATCACGCTTGTATTTTGTAGATTGACGGACTTTCTCGATACCAAATAATATTTATTGAACAACAATATTTAAATGAAAAACAATAGACATAAACACAAGTAAACAATAAACACAATCAAATAAAAAAAACAAAAAAACACACAAGCAAACAATTCAGTCAAGCATATAAATCTAGCGCTTTACGTTATAGTCTAAATATAAAGTTATTAAACTCACTTTTCCCTTCACCCAAATCGTTTTGATCTGGAACAATAGATTCATAAGACCAGTTTGTTATACCCCAAATGAATCTACATGAGAGCCAGCGGCAAATTCACGAAGGACTGGCCGAGATGACACTGTTCTCGGCGGGTATACGAGCTCTGAACGGCCGCTCATAGCCTGGAGATCACATCTGCGAAAGCTTCAACACAAACTGTAAAATAGGCGCTATGTTTAAATATGAGTCATGTATTTGATGTCTAAATAACTACATACATAACTGTAGTATTTAAAAAAATGTATAAAACATTTGGTGGCCAATTAGATTCAAGAACTAGAAAAAAATGTTGTATAAAGACGTTTATATGTGTTTAAACCCAATTCATATATATATATATATATATTCTCGATTTGACAGAACGAATATTTATATATATGTCTCTAACAGAAAAAACACTGATCTAAATAAAGTTCCGTTTCTGAAATATATGAAATCATTATTTCTTTTTGTTTTGTATATGGATCAATGAACTGAATAATTCACTGTTGCCATGCAAAGTGTTCATATTTTTCTTATCACTCTGTGCTCATTTCATTCAGACATCACGACATCAATGAAACTCAGTTAATATTGAATGTCCATTTTTTATTTTATTTGATAACTTTGGTGCGGTGTATGTGGGATCAGCCGGTCATTAAAGAAAGTCCAGAAAACACTTTGGAAAAAAGTCCAACTGTATTTTTTGGAATGGGCTCTGTGCAGGAATTGAATACAAACGGTACATGACATTTTTATTTGTTTGTGAAAATGCACACTATTTGCATGCTCAAAGATGATAACTGTTGAGTCGAAAATGAGATCGAGCGGTAGGTCAAGGAGAGATGTATGTTCGCAGTGTTTCCTCCACCGGCTCTCCGGGAAATCAACACCCCTCCTGCTAAACAGAGATAGAGATGCTTTCATACAAGCGTGTTTACACTCCCGTCGGAGGTTTCACTCGGGGCGAGGCGTCGTGGGCTTGTTCTGATGGGGAACATTGGGTTCTTTCAGCGCTGTAACAGTTCAGAGCTGACCTGGAGCCAAACAAAATGAGGGCTCTTACAGTAAAAACGACGCTCAAATGATAGCCAGCAAGGGCCAAATTACACACACCGTTCTAACACCAGAAGAAAAAACATTTTTGTGTGTCGATGAGAAGTTCACTGACTCGACATGATGTTGAAAATGAGAATATTCAAAGCTGGAGTTTGATAAAAACACAAACCGCAGATTTCAGCCGTTGCATTTAAAGTCTATGGATTTATGATTGGTGTTATTTAAGTATTATTCATAGACTATTAACACTGAACTGACCTCAGCTGAACAATGACACTATTGTCTGTTTACAGCTGATTTACAACACAATTGTATCATTATTTTCCTTTTTATCTCTATAAAGCTGCTGTGAAAGCGTCTGTATTGTATAAAGCGCTAAAGGTGACTAATAGACTGCTATTATTTATACGTTTTTTTGATGATTTATACGCATTTACTTAACTTTTTTACTCATTTTCTTTTCTTATTAATATCTTTTGTTCCTTGTTGTGCCGAGTGAAGCGCTTCTCAAACAAGAACAAATGTGGGGCGGGGCTCGATTGTGTGTGTGTGTGTGTGTGGAATTGATTGGATGGTCGTGGTTTGCTATTGGTGGATCTCACGTGAGTGACGGGTTGCCCCGCCCCCGTCATCAGAGGAGAGAAAGAGTGAGATTACAAGCTTAAACACAATGATGTACACAAATAATTTATTAGAAACACTGCAATATTCCATAAAAAATGGAACAATAATGCGCACCGTTACTTTGCAAAGCCACTTTTTTTCCCTTTCCGGCGACTTTCAGCAGACAATTAATATTGAATATGTTAGGTCGCATCAATGAAATGTTTTTCTGTGGAGGGCAGATGGCAGCGCGGCTCTTGCTGTGCTGACAGAACATCTATCTGGGATCAGATCTGTGGTACAATACCCAATCTCCATACTCATTAACACACGGCGGGTCAACCGCAGCTCTCTTCCACCTTCACCCTCACTTATCTTCCAGCGGTGGCGATCGCACAAAGCTTCTGGATTCAGCGTATTCTTAGAAACCATAAATGGTTGCCAGGGACAACCGCTTGAGGAAAAGACGACGGCTCGCTCGGATCAAAACACTGTTCTGGTGCGGCCGCATTTAGAGCAGCTCCAGTGCGGGTCTCAAAGAGCCTCTCTTTAAACAGCCTTTCAAAGGTTGTTCTTTGCATTGGCTAATAGGTTTCCTTAATGTTGCTGTTTTTTTAATTTACTTTCAGCATCTTTGATCGTACAGAGAGAAACGAAACAGGGAATGGGGGAACTGGATTAGGAAATGTTCAAACTCCAATCACATATTATTATTTTATATTATATTACGGTAACACTTTGTTTTACAGCGTCATTGTTACACATGTTACATGTAGATACAGTAGTAATAACTATAAATGATGAATAATTACATGCAATTAACCCTAACCCTGTAGTAAGCACATGTTGTTAATTATTATTACTCAGTACTTAAATGTATAGTTACACTGTAAATAAAGTGTAAGCCTTTGTTTTAAAGTGTCCTTGTTACACCTGTTGCATGTATTCACTGTAGTAATAACCAAAAATTAGGTATAATTGCATGAAACTAACCCTAGACTAAACCTTAACCCTATAGTAAGTACATGAACGCAATGAATATTACCCAGTACTTATATGTATAATTACACAGTAATAGGGGCTCATTAAAATAAAGTGTAACCCCGTTTTCAACACTGATAATAATCATAAATGTTTACTTGAGCAGCAAATCATCATTTCAGAATGATTTGTGAAGGATCATGTGACTCTGAAGACTGAAAATTCAGCTTTGATCACTGGATATAAATTAAATTTTACAATATATTCACTTAGAAAACAGTGACTGCAAATTAAAATAATATTTCACAATTTTTACAGTATTTTTGGTCAAATAAATTCAGCTTTGATCCCTGAATATAAATTACATTTTTACAATATATTCACTTAGAAAACAGTGACTGCAAATTAAAATAATATTTCACAATTTTTTACAGTATTTTTGATCAAATAAATTCAGCTTTGATCCCTGGATATAAATTAAATTTTTACAATATATTCACTTAGAAAACAGTGACTGCAAATTAAAATAATATTTCACAATTTTTTACAGTATTTTTGATCAAATAAATTTAGCTTTGATCACTGGATATAAATAAAATTTTACAATATATTCACTTAGAAAACAGTGACTGCAAATTAAAATAATATTTCACAATTTTTTACAGTATTTTTGATCAAATAAATTCAGCTTTGATCACTGGATATAAATTTAATTTTACAATATATTCACTTAGAAAACAGTGACTGCAAATTAAAATAATATTTCACAATTTTTTACAGTATTTTTGATCAAATAAATTCAGCTTTGATCCCTGGATATAAATTAAATTTTTACAATATATTCACTTAGAAAACAGTGACTGCAAATTAAAATAATATTTCACAATTTTTTACAGTATTTTTGATCAAATAAATTCAGCTTTGATCACTGGATATAAATTAAATTTTACAATATATTCACTTAGAAAACAGTGACTGCAAATTAAAATAATATTTCACAATTTTTTACAGTATTTTTGATCAAATAAATTCAGCTTTGATCCCTGGATATAAATTTAATTTTACAATATATTCACTTAGAAAACAGTTACTGCAAATTAAAATAATATTTCACAATTTCTACAGTATTTTTGATCGAATAAATTCGGCTTTCATCACTGGATATAAATTAAATTTTACAATATATTCACTTAGAAAACAGTGACTGCAAATTAAAATAATATTTCACAATTTCTACAGTATTTTTGATCAAATAAATTCAGCTTTGATCCCTGGATATAAATTTAATTTTACAATATATTCACTTAGAAAACAGTTACTGCAAATTAAAATAATATTTCACAATTTCTACAGTATTTTTGATCGAATAAATTCGGCTTTCATCACTGGATATAAATTAAATTTTGCAATATATTCACTAAGAAAACAGTGACTGCAAATTAAAATAATATTTCACAATTTCTACAGTATTTTTGATCAAATAAATTCAGCTTTGGTGAGCAGAAGAGACTTCTTTTAAAAGCGTTGAAAAAATCTTACCAACCCCAAACTTTTAAATGGCTTTTTAAGTCAGTTTTCCTATTCAAACTTTTATGTTCATAATTATAACTCAAACCGGAGCACTGTGACCTTTATTTGATCCTTAATTAATTTTTTTTCCCCGTTTTTCTTCTTAGGTTCGACTACCAAGAGCTGCTCCACAACTCCACCTTCTGTCTGGTTCCTCGCGGTCGGCGCTTGGGCTCGTTCCGTTTCCTGGAGTCTTTGCAGGTAAAACATTCTTAAATCGAGCTGAACGCTGAGCGCTTCACGAGCCTTTTAGAGATGTGAGAAAGGTCTGGAGGATTATGAAAACAGTCAGGTCTCGGAGTCTCCCAGATAAACAGCACATTAGCCGCCGAGTGGAAAAACTTCCCAGGCGCGTATATTCTTGGACGTCCTGCCGGTGTGTGTGAAAGGGCCGGAAGCTCGCGGAGGTGCCCTCGCTGAATGGATGAATCCGCAGAACGCTGGGTTTGGCAGCGGCTCGTCCCTCACACTGATTCCCCGGCTCTCGCTCTCTCTGCTCCTCGTCTTTTTCTCCATATAAGCTCCTGTCTGAGTTCCATGGATCTCTTTTCTTTGGAGGCAGCCAAAGCCACAGAAAGAACTGGCAATTACTAGCGCTGCTGAAAGCTCTAGAACAGAGCTTCTCAAACATTTCAGGCCAAGTAGCTTCGAACTGGGGGGTAAAATTGGGATTTCACAACATTTTCGATATCAAAGGTGCCGGTCCTATTCAACTCCTGAATCTGGTCACAATCGGTTCAAATGGACGTTTCTGAACTCAAGCCAACAGAATGTGTGTGATGACGTAACGCCATAATTTGATTAATATCCATATTCCTGCAATTAAGATTATCATGCTGCGGTGTCATCAATCCCTTTTGCAAATTCAGCGTCTAAAAGAAGGATTTCAGTGCACATTCACGTCAAAATTCAAAACATTGAATTTTCAGAAGATTAATACGAAACATATTTTGGAAGAGCTTGGAATTTTATCAGCTATATTGAGGCAATCAAATGAATAAAAGAAAAGAAAAAATAAATGCAGGAACAGGTGTATGCCAAATAAGTTATAATCAAGTCAAGTCAGCGGATGAGATCCAATTGCGAGCTTTATTCAAAACGTGGGCAAACAGGCAAAGGTCAAGGAAACAGCAGACAGTAATGGCAGGGAACAGGCAGGCTCGTCGTGATAATCCAGGCAGTAGGTCAAAAGGCAGGCAGATAAACATCAAAAGACAAAGAAACTTACACAGGATAAACAAGACCTCACAACTAAGTGTGTGTGTGCGTAGGGCTTAAATAAGACCAGGGTAATGAGACTCGGCTGGAGCCGTGATTAGTGACAGGTACGGGGATTCTGGGAGGTGTAGTCCACGTATGAGAGTCCGTGATGTTGGAGGGCGGCCTCTGGTGGCAAGTGAGTGGAAGGTGACGGAACGGATTCGTGACACGTGTGTTACATGTAATAGTTATCAAACTGAACACCACTTAACAGTAGGTTATTTATGTTTCCCAAACAACACGGCAATTAAAATAAAATGAAACACACGATTTACCCCGTGAAGGGTACAAATTAGATCCTTGTGTTTTAAGTGGCTAAACATTGTAATGAAGTTAATAGTCATTTTTGTACTTATTTAAATGTTAATACATTGCATTGTATCATTTTACATCTCTTACATAATTAAAAATTAAAATGTACGAAAATGGAACAGAATTAAACTATGAATAAAATAAATACGCATGTGTGTTTAACAACATTTACCGTTATTGATCAATTGTTATTTAATATTTAGCAGAATATGGCTTTTTGTGGTTCTAAGTGATGTGGCAATTAAAATGCACCTATAAAATAAAATAAAATGCAGTCGTGTGTGTTAAATAAGTTATTTTGATCATTATATCCTAGAACTCTAGGCTGTTTATTTACAAGCAACGTGGCATGAAATAGAAATAGAATTAAACTATAAAATAAAACAAAGCAAAATAAAATTCAATAATTAAATTAAAAAGGTTTCATTCGCGCCTCATCCATTCTGTTTTATAAATGTATTTGGATCATAAATAAATCAGTTTAAGCAGTTTTAGTTCTCTGAATTCCCACACGTCTCAGCATTCCAGAAGATCCTCCAGATCCCTGTATCTGCTGCCGATTCCTCGACACACGGAAAAATAGCTGCGCAGGCGGACGCTCGAATGGACGCCGCCGGTCGGAGCAGGAAACAAAGACCGGCTCCCGCATCTCTGCGGGCTTCAGTCGGCCCAGCGATCAGTCACCTGAAGCCATTTGTTGCGTCTCTAGCGCGCTTTAGGATGAAAGCATGCCTGCACGCTCGCGTTTGATCTCGGTCCGTTCTTAGGAGCGCGCTCTCTTGTGATTTAATTAAAAAGAGCAGAATACCAGCTGAACGAGGGAAAAAGGCAAACAAGGAATCTGGGAGGAAAAGTAGAGCAACATCAAGATGGAATCGTAAACAAGAGGGATGCAGAGCAGCTCCACGTCAATAAATCATAGACTCCTGCTTCGGTCCTGTTCGGGGGAGGGAGACGGGATAATTAACACATCTGTCTGATAAAAGTGCTGGATGAGAGCGGCGAGTCCCTCCGAGACTTCTTACGCATCCAAACAGCCTTTTCATCACACGCTACGTATTCCATCGCATAACCTTTCCTAAAGGGAAACTCAGATGCACTGGGCATTTGAGGTGAACTCGGCCTGTTTCTCTCGTGCGTGTGCATTTGTTTCAGCAGGTGAATTGTTTTTTTTTTGCTGAAGCTAATTATAGTGTTTGCGTTCTCACAGGCCGCTTGCATCCCGGTGTTACTCAGTAACGGATGGGAGTTGCCCTTCTCTGATGTCATCCAGTGGAACCAGGCAGTCGTCGAGGGCGACGAGAGACTGTTGCTACAGGTAACGTCTTTCTCATCCAAAGGGAACGTAAGGATGGATAAAGCTGCTAATTAAAACGTATCTTGGTAGTAAATAACATGCACTTTTTTCTTTTAAATGAATGTGAATGTTGAAGAGAAGGCGTGTGTTCTGAGATTCTGTGAGTCTTGCTGCTTTGTGACATGAAGGTTTGGTAAACTTTTCATCAGTGCATTAAGTGTCATGAACTAACACGACATTCATGACGCTACAAGAGAACCAATAAACGCTGTTATTTTGAACTTCTTCGAAGAATCGTGAAGAGTAAAATGTATGATGGTTTCCAACTGTTTTCAATAATCATAAATGTTTGTTGATCATCAAATGATTTGTGAAGGATCATGTGACTCTGAAGACTGAAAATTCAGCTTTGATCACTGGATATAAATGACACTCTACTATATATTCACATAGAAAACATGTATGAGCATATGCTGTTTCATGTTAGATGTTGCATTAATGTGAACTAACTAACTAATTATATTGATATAGAATATTTAAAAACAAAATCAATATTCCATCCGTGACAAGATGATCAGAACGCTGCTGTGCAAATTTTTGCAAATTAATTTGTACTTCATAGTTGTACATTAGCCTGATTCACAGCTACTTGAATGAATGACTGAATGAATGAATGAATGAATGAATGCATGAATAAATGAACAAATGCATGAATGAAAGAATAAATGAAAGAATAAATGAATGAATGAATGCATGAATGGATGCACAAACGAAGGAATGAATGAATGTATGAATGTATGTATGAATGAATGAATGGATGCACAAATGAAGGAATGAATGAATGTATGAATTCACGAATAAATGAATGAATGTATGAATGAATGAATGAATGAACAAATGCACAAATGAATGAATGCACGAATAAATGAATGTATGAATGAATGCATGAATGAATGTATGAATGAATGAAAGAATGCACAAATGAATGAATGAAAGAATGCACGAATGAATGAATGTATGAATGAATGCACAAATGAAAATGAATTTTATTATATGAGACATTAGTCTTTAAGAACTATTTGCCTTATGTCTAAAAATAAACAAGTTGGGATTTTCTTGAACTCAGTTGATAATATAATGTATTATAATCATTTGTGATTATCTCATATTCTTTGATATGGTTGTTTTTGTGAAGCTTCAAGAAGATTTTTTTGAAGGTTTTATTATTATAATTTTTTTCTTCACCTCCCAATGGCCGGCGACTTTACAAATTTACAAGCCATAAATATTTTTTTTTTACCAGCCATGAAACAGATTACAAAAGTTATTCCGTCAGGAGTCTCTCGCTGTTCGATCGCTTTAATGACACGGACAGCAGCAGGAACATTAGGCTGATGCACGGATCAAATATACTGATACACTGTGTACAAATGTCTTTTTAAGCACAAGACGACATGAAAGAGAGCTCAACTCAGTGTCATAACCCTTATTATATTGTTGAGAAGTAAAGTGATTGCCATGTTGTAATATTTTTGATTTTTCTTAATTTATCGCTGGAATCCGGAGGGTCCGAACACAGTGTACTAAAGAGGTTTTCAGTAAAATACTGTCAAGATTAAATAGCATCAGCACATTTCAGTGTGTCGGAGAGTTTGTGGAGGTTTTGGACTTACATCACTCAGCCGCGTCTCTCTGTCCCTCAGGTCCCGTCGACGGTGCGGGCGGTGGGCATCGACAGGGTGCTGGCGCTGAGACAGCGAACACAGATGCTCTGGGAGGCGTACTTCTCCTCCGTGGATAAGATTGTACTCACCACACTGGAGGTGAGAGCTGGGTCAGCTGAGATGTGTATACAGCGGTGCGTCTGACGGAGAGGAAGGGAAATTAAACCAGTACAGGATGCCATACATCATTAGCACATACTTAATCCCCTGCCCTTTGGTTAATTGGCAACGAAATGTGAATTTTGCACAAAATTGTGGCTGAACTTCGCCCCCTGCTGGCCAACAGGCGGAAGGGATCATTCTGAATACGGTTTTGATTTGATGTGATTGAATGCTGGTGTTTTGATTTGTGTCAGATCATAAAGGACAGAGTGTACTCGCACATCTCCAGAAATAAATTCATGTGGAATGCCTTACCTGGAGGGCTGCTGGTTCTGCCCGAATACTCCACGCACCTGGCGCACTACCCCTTCTATTACTTCAACCTTGGTAAGCGTGCGCTGACCGTCAATGAAACAAATGTTATTGAAGATATTATTTCCTCTTAATTCAATGTGTTATCCGCAACTTCTTTACAAGTAATTTCGGTAACACTTTATAGTGGACTAACTATAAGTCAATACATATGCATGTCAATCATTAGTATGCATCCGAAAACACGTCCTCTCTTGATTTGGTACTTTTTTTTGGAATAAGTAATTACCTCACGACCACTAAAAAAGTTCTATACAGTATGAATGTAATCCAGATGCACTACCAGCATCAGTTGTGTCGCTTCACGGCCGTTCCTCAAATCCTCTCCCGTGGTCTCATGGGATTGTAAATTGTCCATCATATCCTCACTTCACAATCTCACTGGAAGTTGTCAACTATTTTATTTTATGAGTACTGTGAATACATGCATACTAATTTTGTCATTATATAGTAGAGAAGTATGTGATCAATGCATACAGATTACAAAATATGTACTTGAAAAAGTCATTTGTAGTGTATTTCGTTAGATTACCCAATTTTTGTAACTTCATTTAAATACTTTAGAATACTTTGGAATTCTAATAAGTGTGGAACAAACACACACACACAAAAGGTAATTGCAAGTTTTTATCTCACAATTCTGACTTTTTTACTCAGAATTGCTTGATACAAAAAGTTGCATTTGTGAGTTATAAAGTCAAAATTCTGAGATATAAACTCGCAATATTGAGAAAAGTCAGAAGAAGTTGATATGAATTCACAATTGCAAGAAAAAATTCAGTATTACGAGTTTATATTCACGTCATTATGACCTTATAACCTGCAGTTATCAAAAATCTCCCAATTCTTTCTCAAAACTCGCAATGGTGAGTCGTGAGAAAAAGTCACAATTACAAAGGGACTCACAAACAACAATCACAAAACATGAAAACAGTCGTGGATCATCCAGTGATGACAGTTGGCATTTTTTTAAATAAATTTGTGGAGTATGTAAACATCTTGCATATGAAATAGTTCATTCGGACAGTACTATATATATAAAAATAACATGCAATTTTTATGATCCCTCTTATTTTTGTTAAAATTATTGAAACGTTGCATATTCTGCAAATGTAGCTCAGCTTTTGTCAGAGTCGGAGAATCATTAAAACTCACTTTGGTAATCTAAAACACTTTTCAGATGTAACTGTAAAAATTTAAAATGAAATACAGTGACTCAAATTTTGCATTTTAAATACGTCACTAAGTGACTTGTGTTCCGTTACTCCCCGACCCTGGATGCAGGGATCAGCCCAGGTCAGGAGTTCACTGCTGTAATCCACGCCACCTCACCTCTGGTCTCCCAGTCTCAGCCAATCATGAAGCTCCTTCAGGTCGTCTCCAAGTCAAAATATTGCTCACAGGTTAGTGATGTGGATCTTTACAAACGTCCAAATGAGGAACATTTGCTCAGTGATATTAATGCAGCAGTAGTAGTTGAACGGGAACAACAGTTTGGTGCGCATGCTGTGACAGTGATAGCGTGTGATCTCGTTTGGGTTTCTGGTCAGATCATCATCCTGTGGAACAGCGAGAAGCCGCCCCCTCACCGGAGCAAATGGCCGCCGATGCCGGTGCCGCTCATCGTCACCGACGGCAGAAGGAAAGTGAGTACTGAAGTGCGAGCGCGGTCGAGATCTCGTTCTCTCCGCCTCGTGTGTCGCTCAGCTCTTTTCTCTGCCACCTTCTGTGTTCGCAGACGAGCAGCCGTTTCCTGCCGCACGCAGCTATCGAGACGGAGGCGGTTCTGAGCCTGGACGAAGACACCGTGCTGTTGACCAGCGAGGTGAGTCTGCCTCCTCATCTCGCACAAAATATTCCAGGTTAATAGCTGCAATACTTTCAGAGAAGGTGTGTAACGAAAGATCCACTGGAGGTGAGGGTTGCGAGGGTTGTGATAGGGTAGTCGTGGCCTAGTGGTGAGGGAGTCGGGCTTGTAATCTGAAGGTTGCTGGTTCGATTGAAGGTGGGGATTGTGAATGAACAGCACTCTCTCCACCTTCGATACCATGACTAAAGTGCCCTTGAGCGAGACACCTGACCCCTGATTGCTCCCCTTGGAAGTCGCTTTGGATAAAAGCGTCTGCCAAAATGATGAAAAACGGCTGACGCGAAACTAAAGTTTGGACACACAGTGTCGAGATCCCGAAGCGTAGATCCGAACTGTGATTGGAAACACCCGTGTCACGTGACCGCGGCTAAACGAAGCTTCTGCGCGGTTCGACGGGAGGCGTGCTTTGATTGACAGGGGCGGGAACCAATCACATGATCGCACATCCGTCTCAACTCCCACAGAGTTTAAAAGAGAACGCACCTTCACCTCGTGCTTTTTTGTGAGAGGAGAAAGAGTTTGAGAGTTGGCGTTTACGATATAGTGACATTTATATAAAAAAAACAAACAAAAATGAGACCATTGTGGATTGATTTGTTTTATTCATTTTCATTTATGACGGTGAATGCATATGAAACTGGTGCGGTTCAGTACCTCCAACAAGGTTATGAACCACTGATCACCATAATAGTGATGTCAAAACAATTACACTTCTTACAGTGGCCCAGTTAAAGACAGCTTTATAACGTGAACTCGGATTACACGGGTTAGACGTGTCAAATAGCTAATTCGTGTTTTTCCTCTCTTTCAGATCAATTTTGCTTTCCATGTGTGGCGGAGTTTCCCAGAGAGGATTGTTGGCTACCCTCCCAGAAGTCATTTCTGGGACCCTGTAAAGAAAGCCTGGGGCTACACCTCTAAATGGACCAACGAGTACTCCATCGTCCTCACCGGAGCGGCGTTTTATCACAGGTAATCGGCCGCCGCTGACACATCCACGTCCTCTCGCGCTCCGTCGCCCTCTGTCATGTGATCAGATAGAGCTGTTGATGTGCCGATGCTTCTTCGTCTCACAGGTACTACCATCACCTGTTCTCGCACTACCTGCCCGCCTCTCTGCGTGCGCTGGTGGATCGCACCTCTAACTGTGAGGATATCCTGATGAATTTCCTGGTCTCCTCTGTGACGCACCTGCCACCGATTAAAGTGGCGCAGAGGAAGCAGTACAAAGAGATGCCGACCCTGCAGGTGAGGCTCAAGTTTCTCATCCACACTTAACCCTACGATCACATCAGAACGTTCCATGTGATTAACTGCCAATTCAAAAGCGCTGTCGATATATCGCAAATATGCAGTGTATGGGGGGCCAAACAGGAAATAATTGAATGTAAATCCGAATATATAGTTATAAACCCGAATATATAAATGTAAATCCGAATATATAAATGTAAATCCTGAATATATAAATGTAAATCTGAATATATAAATGTAAATCCTGAATATATAAATGTAAATCTGAATATATAAATGTAAATCCGAATATATAAATGTAAATCCTGAATATATAAATGTAAATCTGAATATATAAATGTAAATCCTGAATATATAAATGTAAATCTGAATATATAAATGTAAATCCGAATATATAAATGTAAATCCTGAATATATAAATGTAAATCTGAATATATAAATGTAAATCCTGAATATATAAATGTAAATCTGAATATATAAATGTAAATCCGAATATATAGTTATAAACCCGAATATATAAATGTAAATCCAAATATATAAATGTAAATCCTGAATATATAAATGTAAATCTGAATATATAAATGTAAATCCGAATATATAAATGTAAATCCGAATATATAAATGTAAATCCTGAATATATAAATGTAAATCTGAATATATAAATGTAAATCCGAATATATAAATGTAAATCCGAATATATAAATGTAAATCCGAATATATAAATGTAAATCTGAATATATAAATGTAAATCTGAATATATAAATGTAAATCCGAATATATAAATGTAAATCCGAATATATAAATGTAAATCCTGAATATATAAATGTAAATCTGAATATATAAATGTAAATCTGAATATATAAATGTAAATCCGAATATATAAATGTAAATCCGAATATATAAATGTAAATCCTGAATATATAAATGTAAATCTGAATATATAAATGTAAATCCGAATATATAAATGTAAATCCTGAATATATAAATGTAAATCTGAATATATAAATGTAAATCCGAATATATAAATGTAAATCCTGAATATATAAATGTAAATCTGAATATATAAATGTAAATCCTGAATATATAAATGTAAATCTGAATATATAAATGTAAATCCGAATATATAGTTATAAACCCGAATATATAAATGTAAATCCAAATATATAAATGTAAATCCTGAATATATAAATGTAAATCTGAATATATAAATGTAAATCCGAATATATAAATGTAAATCCTGAATATATAAATGTAAATCCGAATATATAGTTATAAACCCGAATATATAAATGTAAATCCGAATATATAAATGTAAATCCTGAATATATAAATGTAAATCCGAATATATAAATGTAAATCTGAATATATAGTTATAAACCTGAATATATCAATGTAAACCCTGAATATATAAATGTAAATCTGAATATATAAATGTAAATCCGAATATATAAATGTAAATCCTGAATATATAAATGTAAATCTGAATATATAAATGTAAATCTGAATATATAAATGTAAATCCGAATAAATAAATGTAAATCCGAATATATAAATGTATATCCGAATATATAAATGTAAATCCTGAATATATAAATGTAAATCCGAATATATAAATGTAAATCCTGAATATATAAATGTAAATCCGAATATATAAATGTAAATCTGAATATATAGTTATAAACCCGAATATATCAATGTAAACCCTGAATATATAAATGTAAATCTGAATATATAAATGTAAATCCGAATATATAAATGTAAATCCTGAATATATAAATGTAAATCCGAATATATAAATGTAAATCCGAATAAATAAATGTAAATCCGAATATATAAATGTATATCCGAATATATAAATGTAAATCCTGAATATATAAATGTAAATCCGAATATATAAATGTAAATCCTGAATATATAAATGTAAACCCGAATATATAAATATAAATCTGAATATATAGTTATAAATCCGAATATATAGTTATAAACCCAAATATATAAATGTAAATCCTGAATAAACAGTTATAAATCTGAATATATAAATATAAATCTTGAATATGTAGTTATAACTCCGAATATATAAATGACAGCCTAAATGTGATGTATTCTTTACATCTTATTTTCTGTCCCCTTCTAAGGGCACTAAGATGGCGCCATGGGCGAACCCGGAGCACTTTACCCAGAGGCAGGAGTGTGTCAACACCTTCGCGAGCTGGTTTGGTTACATGCCTCTAATGCACTCTCAGTTTCGCCTGGACCCCGTGCTTTTTAAGGACCACGTGTCCGTCCTGCGCAAGCGGTACAAAGACCTGGAGCGCGTCTGAGCCGAGCGGAGACGGGTCACAGAATGACACTGACTTATCTCTACCCCTCCGCCACTGGCTGCTCGCTTGTGATGGCCAGTCAGTGGACAAGAAAGGGGTTCTCATGGCCAGTTCTCAAAATATGATTGACAGCTTCATGGATGAGAAAACATCGCAGATCTGTCAATCATTCCAGCTGCTGGAGGAGTTTGTAGCGTTAAGATGCTCTGGACTAACACAAGGCAGCAAGTCGCCAAGCAACTGAGGTGGTAATGACGTGACCAATAAAATAATTCCGAAATGCAAACTGTGTGTGGATGAATTTGTAGAAAGTATCTTTTATTTACTATCCAACATGGGCATTGCTCTTTTCAACATTGTTATATTTCTTTCTAAGTTGAATTGGGTTATTAAGATAAAGAATTATATTAAAGTATAGGGGAAAGTCTATGCATACAGACGCACAAACCAATTTTGATGAATTGTTCAAAAAGATTCATTACTGATTTGAATCACTGATAAATCTGACTGAATAAACATCGAATTACTGATTTGAAAACTGGCATTACTTTTGATGAATTTTCATCTCTAAAATGAAGCTTAAAGTTTGTGAAACTTACATGTAAATCAGTGTAGTTCCTGACTGGTTCTTCACATGGCACGAAGAGGTTTCTGTGATTATTTTCATGCAGTGTGACAATTTTTAAAAGCATACTTTTCCGTTAAAATGTTTGGATTTGGAAAGATTTTTCAATGTTTTTGAAGCATCTCTTCTGCTCACCAAGGCTGCATTTATTTGATCAAAAATACAGTGAAAACAGCAATATTGTGAAAAATATTATTTAAAATAATGTGGATATATTTTAAAATTTATATCCAGTGATCAAAGCTGAATTTCCAGCATCGTTACTCCAGTCTTCAGTGTCACATGATCCTTCTGATACGATGAAACATTTATGATTATTATCAGTGTTGAAAACAGTTGAACAGGGGAACTCTTTTTTTGTTGTTGTTCAAAAGAACAGAGTTTATTTGAAATAGACATATTTTGTAATATTATAAATGTCTTTACTGTGACTTTTTGATCAATTCAGCTCATTCTTACTGACCCCACACTGTTTTTTTTCCATGTAGTCTGTCAACAATACAAATACACGAATTAAGCAATTGTTAAGAAATCCTGATATGTGAATTATTTTCTGTATCTCCTGAAAAATAGACAAGGGACAGAAAATCTTTACAAAAAAAAAAAAAATCATGGTATTGGCTTTTTTTTCTTTTTCAAAAATATGATCAGCATGGCTTTGACACTTCCTGTTGCTCAAACTGAAGCTAATTCAGTGCTTTGATGAAGCAGTTATTAATCACAGCATTGGGATTCAATACGGTAAATGAGGCAGGAAGAGCTGCTGAGTCTGACCTTATTTGTCAAGATGAACGAGCAGTGAATGAAAGGCAGTCTGCCGTCCGCTGCTATCCGTGAGAGAAGATGCACTGAGGAGACCAAAGATGGTCAGATGTTTACTAGGAAGCGTACCGCGTCATTTCCGCACTGACATCCCACAGGAGGTTCCTCATCTGGTCCATCAGCACCTTCATCTCCTTTTTCTTCTGCCTAACTTTATGTAAAAAAGGGAGAAATTAATACTTTTATTCCGCAAAGATGCATTAATTTAATCAAAAGTAACAGTAAAGACATTTATAATGTTACAATTCCTAGAGTTTATGGATTAAATCTAAAGTTGGTTATATGTGTGTCTTAAAAACAAAAAAGGAGAAGGAAAAAGCCTGATGTATCGCAGTGCACTGGTATGTTCAGCGATGATAATGATAGTCTGGGAAACAAACCTCTAGAACTTCCTGTCTCTCCTGAATCACCGCTGGGCGGCTCCACCCTCACCTGACGCTCGCTGGCTCTCTGTTATAACTCTGTATAGTACAGAACACATGGGATGTCTGCGCGAGCATGTGCACAGCGGTGAAAAACAGGTAGGTCATTTTTTCGGACGGAACAACTTTTCTTGATTTACAACAGAATCTTTCAATATTAGAATTAAAGTGGAAGCCATAGAATAAGTATTAGAGGAAAAATATTTAGGTATGATTTTAGATTCTCAGTTCAATTTTAAAAGCCATGTTAAAAAATATATGTTAAATGATCCAGGCCAATCTTATTTGTTTGTTGTTTTTAAAATCAAGGATATTTTCCATATGTCATGATGTCACAAACAGAAGAGGGGATAGCAGATTCACAGATACTGGCTCCTGACTGAGCTCAGGGGCTGACACTCAAGGGCCAGTGTGGATTCTGGAGTGGACTCTGGCACCGGGGCAGACTCTGGAGTGGGTTCAGGGGCTGGGGCAGACTCTGGAGTGGGTTCAGCAAGAGAGACAGACTCTGGAGTGGGATCAGGGAGAGAGGAAGACTCTGGAGTGGGATCAGGGAGAGAGGAAGACTCTGGAGTGGGTTCAGGGACTGGGGGAGACTCTGGAGTGGGTTCAGGGAGAGAGGCAGACTCTGGAGTGGGTACAGGGGCTGGGGCAGACTCTGGAGTGGGTTCAGGGGCTGGGGCAGACTCTGGAGTGGGTTCAGGGAGAGAGGCAGACTCTGGAGTGGGTTCAGGGGCTGGGGCAGACTCTGGAGTGGGTTCAGGGGCTGGGGCAGACTCTGGAGTGGGATCAGGGTTGGGGGAGACTCTGGAGTGGGTTCAGAGACTGGGGGATACTCTGGAGTGGGTTCAGGGGCTGGGGCAGACTCTGGAGTGGGATCAGGGGCTGGGGCAGACTCTGGAGTGGGTTCAGGGAGAGAGGCAGACTCTGGAGTGGGTTCAGGGGCTGGGGCAGACTCTGGAGTGGGTTCAGGGGCTGGGGCAGACTCTGGAGTGGGTTCAGCGGGAGAGGTAGACTCTGGAGTGGGATCAGGGGCTGGGGGAGACTCTGGAGTGGGTTCAGGGGCTGGGGCAGACTCTGGAGTGGGTTCAGCGAGAGAGGCAGATTCTGGAGTGGGTTCAGGGGCTGGGGCAGACTCTGGAGTGGGTTCAGCGGGAGAGGTAGACTCTGGAGTGGGTTCAGGGGCTGGGGGAGACTCTGGAGTGGGATCAGGGACTGGGGCAGACTCTGGAGTGGGTTCAGGGAGAGAGGCAGACTCTGGAGTGGGTTCAGGGGCTGGGGCACACTCTGGAGTGGGTTCAGCGGGAGAGGCAGACTCTGGAGTGGGATCAGGGGCTGGGGGAGACTCTGTAGTGGGTTCAGGGGCTGGGGCAGACTCTGGAGTGGGTTCAGCGAGAGAGGCAGATTCTGGAGTGGGTTCAGGGACTGGGGCAGACTCTGGAGTGGGTTCAGCGGGAGAGGTAGACTCTGGAGTGGGTTCAGGGGCTTGGGCAGACTCTGGAGTGGGTTCAGGGAGAGAGGCAGACTCTGGAGTGGGTTCAGGGGCTGGGGCAGACTCTGGAGTGGGTTCAGCGGGAGAGGCAGACTCTGGAGTGAGATCAGGGGCTGGGGGAGACTCTGGAGTGGGTTCAGGGGCTGGGGCAGACTCTGGAGTGGGTTCAGCGAGAGAGGCAGATTCTGGAGTGGGTTCAGGGACTGGGGCAGACTCTGGAGTGGGTTCAGCGAGAGAGGTAGACTCTGGAGTGGGATCAGGGGCTGGAGCAGACTCTGGAGTGGGATCAGGGGCTGGGGGAGATTCTGGAGTGGGTTCAGGGTCTGGGGCAGACTCTGGAGTGGGATCAGGGGCTGGGGCAGACTCTGGAGTGGGTTCAGGGGCTGGGGCAGACTCTGGAGTGGGATCAGGGGGTGGGGCAGACTCTGGAGTGGGATCAGGGGCTTGGGCAGACTCTGGAGTGGGATCAGGGGCTGGGACAGACTCTGGAGTGGGATCAGGGGCTTGGGCAGACTCTGGAGTGGGTTCAGCGAGAGAGGCAGACTCTGGAGTGGGATCAGGGACTGGGGCAGACTCTGGAGTGGGTTCAGGGGCTGGGGCAGACTCTGGAGTGGGTTCAGCGAGAGAGGCAGACTCTGGAGTGGGATCAGGGGCTGGAGCAGACTCTGGAGTGGGATCAGGGGCTTGGGCAGACTCTGGAGTGGGTTCAGTGGGAGAGGCAGACTCTGGAGTGGGTTCAGGGGCTGGGGCAGACTCTGGAGTGGGTTCAGGGGCTGGGGAAGATTCTGGTACACAAGATTGAACATCCTAATTCTTTACATGTTTTTGAAAAAATGTAATTCTTCTATACTTTGTTTCCAGCTCCTCAAACCTAGATGGATATCTATGTGACACTGTACCTCCTCCTCATTGTGAGAATCTAAATGAACCTTTTTTGATCCAGAAACACATAATACAACATGCAATGCTGTAGTAATTTATTCATGTAGAACAAAGATGGTTAAATACACAAACCCCTTCATCAAACTGGAGTAAAGAATCAAGTGCATTTTAAAAAACATTTCAAACCTTTACTGATTGTGCACTGAAACTTATCTTTTATCTTAAGATAAAAATGTGCATAGGTAAAATGAAACGAATTGAAAACAGTAGTTTGTTATTTTGCTGGTATGATCAGTGGACTGTGGTGTAACATCATCTCATTCCACTTAATCTGCCAATGAAAACAGAACAAACAATCATTAAGGCAATGTACACATATATAAACAGTACAAATGTCTACACACCACGTCTCTCTGCTTTATCACTCACCTGCAAACACCTCAAGCTCACACAGAGTGAGATGTTCATGGCGCCCAGGTATGAAAATATTGACATATCGTCCCTTAATAGGCTTAAACTTAAATGTTTGCGTCTCTCCAAGTGGGATGGACACAACAGTCGCAGCCCTGTGAAGAAACACAGTAACAGAGAAATAGAGAGCGGTGTATCAACACGGCATGAAGCTTATTACATATAATATAAATATACTTACAACTCATTATTATTGCCATTATTTTCCAGGCTGTTGCCGATACGGATCTGAACACCATTTATTCTCTCTGCACAACAATCTCCACGATTAGTGATGCTAACCCTGGTTATCCTGTAGATATCCAACAAGTCAACTCTCCACCAGGGGTTCCTGTCCCCATTAGTCGCACTACATGAACCGCGACTGAAAACTGAATTCCTGTTGCCATCAACAGCATTTTTAGCTTCTGATTGAGGATATGTGGTAGACTGGACAGCTGTGGCTCCAAGAGCAAGATTCCCTGTTTAACATAAAATAATAAACTTTAACATTTTTTAACTTTAATGTGCTAAAGTATAATTTCAATATAATAGGTACAATAATGCTCATCTATGTTATGCAAATGATTATTACACGGCTCTCTGGAATACTCGACTCTGATTGGTCAGTTATTGTGAGGTCTGATATGTCCAGATAATGACATCATCAGTAGTAACGCTGTGTAACAGACGCTCATCCGGGTTTCTGGAGCCGGTCTTTCTTTGGTGTTTCTTGTATCTCACGGTGGACTCGCTCTCTCTCGCTTCATACAAACACAACTGGTGCGTCTCTTAGAGTTATTGATTGTATTGAAGTGTTTTTAGCATTAGGAGTACTGTAGTGTTCAACTTGTTGCCAGAATGATTGCTTTTGTACACTGTAATGAATACTAATCTAATAAACAGGTCAGAATTTAAAACAGAATTTCTCAAGTCAGCTGTCACATTCAATTTAGTTTTGTTCATGGACCTTCAGTTTGCTTTTCATTTGTCACGTCCCTTTGTTCAGTTTCCTGCTGCTTGTCTGTCTCCCTGGACACGTTCATATCTAGTTCATATCTATCTGCTGTGTTCCATTAATCATTCTCATTTAAGTTTGCTACTTAAGTTGGTCCCTCACATTCATTCTCTGTCTGTTCCCCATTATGCTAAGCATTTTTTTTGCAATTGCCTGCCTGTTTTGATTTATTATTAAACTTTGTTGTGTTGAATTTTTCATCTGCCTTTGCCTGTATCCCTGCAAGCACTGTGACAGATGACCAGACCAGCCCAAATGGATGATTGGGCTAAGTTTATCATCATGGCTCAGGACAGCCTTGAATTATTTTCTTTTTTGGCCAGCAATTGCCCTCTGGACGACGAAACCCTTAAGATCCTGTTCTGGATCAGGGCGAACTTCCACAACCACATCAACCTTCCAGACAGGGTTAGACCTGGAGAGTGTATAGCCCTGATTGAGATTTTGGCCAAGAGCCCGTCACCACCCCGATCGACGACGCCTGAGTCCCCCACAGACTGGAAGCTTCTGCCTGCCGCCTATGCCCGAGGGTGGGAAGCCGGAGCACAACATCGCACCGGAGCCAAAGCGGAGCATCACCGTCCATCATCAAGGGAGTCCTTGTGGAGTTCGAGAGTATGGAAGCTAGCCCCGCCTACCCTCCCGCCACTGAGAGCAAGCAACAGCTGGACCTGTTGGACAGTTTAGTTGAGTGTGGTGAGTCAAATTCCCCGGAATTCATCTGGATCAGAATCTTCTTCGTCAGTCCCGTTGTCTCCACCCAGCCTCCTCTACATAATACCATCAGGAAACCTATATTTTTTGTCAGCTTTTTGTAGCACTCTCCATAATCACCCTTACAAAAGATTACTGCAGTTTTTTAGAAGTAATACTACAGTTTTTGTTACATATAGGAAAATGCAGTTTTTTGGACACGAAAAAACTGCAGTATTGCAGTATAACCTCAAATTTCTGTAGTTTTACTGGAGTACAACTACACTGCAATACATCTAAAGTACTAGTAAAATAAAACTGCAATACAACTGCAGTTCTACTGTTTTTATACTTCATGCAACTTTCAGTTGTACTTCATTTTACTGCAGCTGTACTTATACTACAGTTTCACTGCTGTTGAACTTCAATGTACTGCAGTTGTACAGTGACTATACTTCATTATACTGCAAATCTATGGTTGTGCTCAACTAAACTGCAGTTAAACTACTTGGTACTGCAGTTTTACTGCAGTTCTACTTCAATATACTGCAGTTCTTTTTTGTAAGGGCAGTCCTCCACCAAGCCTGCAACCCAGTCATCATCATCCCCCATCAGTCCTTCCGTGTCACCACATCCTCCTGTCAGTGGTTGGTTACACCGTGGACCTGCTGGGAGCCTACTCCTCCTGCTCCTACGCTCCTTCCGCCCTCAACTCCAGTGTCGACCATCAACCATCTCGCCAGGCTCCATTGGACCATCGGCTCCACATTGGTCAGACATCGCCCTGCCTCAGCTGAGGACTTGCTGCTCTCCGGCAAGCTCCTCAGGCTCCACCTCCACCCTCACACAAGCTCATCCTCAGCTCTCCACTTCTGTCTCAGAGGGGCTCGTCATTGCAGCTCTGTCATGGCCGCCTATGTCATCGGCGTCCCATCACTTCCTCGGACTCCTGTCTGCATGGTGGGCTCCACCTCCCTCCACCTTCCGTCACCGTCGATCATCTCCCAGCGTTTATATCCATCATGGCTCCTACAGCCGTCAACTCCGCCTTGGACCATCAGCATGGCTGAGCTTTGGGTTGCATCCACCTGGCCACTCCTACCTTCTCCACCATGGATACCTCCTTCTGCCCCTCCCTGGTCATCGACTTCTGTATTTTTTGGTGTACATGACGGTACATTATCCCTTAAATGTTTGTCTTGTTTGAACTTGTTTGTTTGTCTTGCTAGATTTTTTTTTCTTCACGAAAACTTTGCGTCTATTATAAGTGAGCTAATAGAATATTTAAACTCAAGTCAATATTTTGTGTCCAGAATTATTTATTTGTGGCTAGTAACCATAGTATAATCACCCTGTCGGGGATTATTTTGAAATAACAACTGTCTTGATGCACGTTATTCCTAATTGGTTACTAAATGTTCAGTAAGAATATTATACATGTGACAACATTCAAAGTAATGAAAAATACTTACTTGGACTACAAACATGCAATGGTGTGTGCTTATCTGTTAATAAAACAATAACAATTATACACACATTAATAAGTACATTAGGAAATTCTATCACAGTCGTCTTCTCTCTCTGTCTCTTACCTGCAAACACCTCGACTTCACACAGAGTGAGGGCTTCACTGTTCCCAGGTAAAAAAATGTTGACATATCGGCCACTAACAGGCTCAAATGAAAATGTTTCTGTGCCATTAGGAACAGAGAGAATAGTTGCAACCCTGCAAATCCATGAAGAACAGTGTTAAAATGAAAACCAGAGTCACATGTCTAACAAATTCAGTTCAACTGTATGGAAATCCAATGGTTTTGTACAGCACTCTTCACAATACAAATGATCGTTCATGTTTTATACTGCATTGCTACAAGAAACAATGGTCTAAACTTACAAATGTCTATTCACAACCTGAATAAAATGTGTTCAAGTAAAGCACATCTCCATGACTGTGGCTTTTATTAAACCAGATTGAAGATCATAAACACGGAAGATGATGAAACTTTTCTTACAGCTCATTGTTGTTTCCGTTGTTCTCCAGCTTGTCACCAATACGAATCTGAGCTCCTCTGAGCCGATCTTTACAACAGTCTCCACGATTAGTGATGGTAACGTTGCTTATGCTGTAGGTATTTCCAAGATCAACTCTCCACCATGGATTAAACTCAACATTAGTGTGAGCGCATGAGCCTTTTCTGTAATTTGAGTCTGTGTTTCCATCTACTGCACGTTGAGCTTCTCCCTGAGGGAATGTGGAGGACTGCACAGCCTTGGCATTAAGAGCAAGATTCCCTGTTCAATATTACATGAAATCGGGGGAAAAAAACCTCATAAGACAGGTTTAAAGCAATACAAATAAACAAAAATAAATAAACAAATAAAAAGCTTTCAATTACTAAATATCAGCCTATAACTTTAATAAATGAATCTGATTGATATGTAATAGTTACAGATTTTTAAATCTAATCATTTTTACTTGAATTTTTCTAAACGTACCTCCGGAATCAGCGACGCACAGCCCAGTAAACAGTGTGAGAAACAAAATCACTCGTACGGCCATCCTGATATAAGACACAACAACACATCACCTCATCTCAGCATATGAAGGAATCTTTGTCAATTTCTCATCTGTATTTAAACAAAGAGGCGCATGTATTGCTATTTTTACAGTAAAGTCAGTGTAATGTGACTAACTTGCCTCCATTCTCTACTTTTTTAAAAGTTTGCTCTATTTTTAAATTATATGCTTATATAACTTGTATTAATGAAAAATATTTTTTCCACATTTTTTTTTATATTTCATATATAAATAAATGGGTTTAATAGTTGAATATAGTTTACAAAAGTATTATGAAAATACACTTAAAATAAGTGCACATTTGTTTACAAACACATGCAACACAATTTGGATACAACTTACACTGCTTGTCTTAAAGTCCTTTTTTTTTCCTGTGGAAAAAATTATGTTGCAAATTACAGAGTTTTGCCACTAGTGAAAGTGACACCAAATTTATCTAAAAACTGTATTCAATAAATTACTTTTTTTATTTTAAAAAACAATTACAATGTCACTCTGGTGTAGAAAACATTCAACTCACCTGCAATTCCTCAGTGGATCAACCTCACAGAAGACCTTCACAATTCAGCAGTTTTCTGCTTTCAAACAAAACAAGACATTTTTATATGATAAATAAATTCCATTATTAATATTTGTTTATGAACAATTGCTATATTTATGATTTATCCAATATATTATTAATATAAGGAATATTTCAAAACATTTAAAAGCAAAAATGTGCAATTAAACATAGATATGAATATTAATACACACCAGCAGTCTGTGAAGAGGGTCCAGTTGAATAATATTGTGCTCAGAAATGAGGCTCTATTTATTGTTGAATTTAGTTCCTCCCAATCAAATCAGTCTTATGTCACATCTGAAAAATCAACATTAAATGGTGCAATTACAAAAGAGTCCCCATTTTTGAAAGCTGATATCGTCCTAATTTAAACGTGAAGTTAACTTTATTTCAATAAACACATGAATCTCCAGAAAGTGTCCGTTACATATTTTTTCTGTATTTGGTGTCAATATTTATGACATGTCGACTGACGGACTTCATGTCTGATGGAAAGATTTTACACATGTACTCTCATTATTCTCATCCTGTACTGTAAAGTTGCTTTTTTTAAAACATAACCTGACACAAAAGCTTGTACTTTCTGTTTTTGCACAATGATTAATTGCCTTTTAAGTAATTATTACCAAAAAAACAAAAAAACATGGTACATTTTTTCACTGTATATTGTGCATCTCAGTGAAAAGCTGAGTGGCGTAGCAACAAATATTCCCACATTAAGCTATCGAATTGCTTCGGAAGACTTGCACCAACACTTTTATGGTGCTTTGTGACATTTTTTTGCCATTTCTGGAGCTTAACACACTGGATTGTACACAGTATCAGGTTTGGATTGGCCTGATCCAGCGGCAGTATTGAGTACTGAGAATCGGATCGGTGAAGCAACGCATTTCATGACATTAAAATAGAATTAACCTGAATAATATGTCTCAAGTTGGAAGAACAGTTCTTCGATGGGCCTTAGACTTCAAAAAGAATGATCTGCCAATGCAAATTAACTGACAATCCCTGAACAAATCCCTCTGTTAGTCTAAAGTTCTTGCAGGCACAGTTTAATAGGATTTGAGTTCTATTCAGTTCAACAGTATTTAATGATCAAAGTAATAAAGTGCTACAGTATCAATGAATTAAAAAAAAAAAGTAGAATTGAAACACTTTTCCTGGCACAAGACTGAAACATGATTAATATGTTGCTGATATGTCAGTATAAGGGTGTATGTTCAGAGTAAACAGTATTCATTTACATTTGTGAAATACTCATTTGTACTTTTTTGGTTGTGTTGACTTTCTCATTAAATAAGAGGAACTATGCAACGCTCAGTAAATATGACACGGCAGAGGCTATTTGCACTAAATGCAACAGCGATTGATGCAAGATTCTATGCACACTAAGTGAAGTAATAGTATATTTTCTTAGCGATTTAAGCTATTTACACTAAGTTTAAACAGGAGCGGATTCTATTTACACTAAGTCTGCCTCCGAAATCGCATCCTTTTGCTGCTCTGAGAGCGACAACAGTTGCCATATTGCATCAACTCTGACTCAGAACTTTGCAATAATAAAGTCTACATTAATATATTTATTAAAAATGATTAAATGGGTGCCGCCTTATTTGGGACAATGAAACCTGTCCTACACTTACCTCTAACCCTTTTCACGAGTTCACGTTTGGCGTGCTGAATGGAGGAGGTCCTGAGATTTCAACAGAAGATATATGATCTTGACAACTCGACACTTTTCTTTTTGTAAAATTTAAAAAGTTGTTCAGTGAAGACATTGGAAATCCTCCCATATATCAAATCATACTGTCAGAAATAGATTCAGAGATACTGGTACTGTTTTATATCATGCAATCACAAGGAATGAAGCAGGTAAGCCAACTGGATCAGAGAAAGTCTCCACTTAGCTGGTAAGAGAAGCTCTTTGTTCTTTGCAGGTACAGAGTGATGAAGGTCGTCAATGCAAGGAAGATGGGAATGTATCCACAAGGCAGGTGAGCAGTCAGACGAGTCCGTACACACGCTAGAAAGAGATCAGACGATGTTTGTATGCTCCAGTTTGTATTTAGGCAATTAAGATATCACGGTCATGTCTTCAGTAAACATAATATTCTAAGCTTTTGATCATTTACCTTGAGAATTTCATCTTCGTTTCCAAATGCAATTCAGATCTCAATGAAACTAGTAAAAAGTGTTTATAAGGTAATTAAATTAAGCAGCTTCAGAAGTAGTGTCAGTGCAACACACTTCGGTTATGTAATAAATGCATGTGCATAGAGACTATTGAAGTAATTATCTGTGTTTGTTGGTGCTATTACTGCAATGTCCCGCTAGAGGGCAGACATTCTTTATGTGGGTTTACTAATAAAACATGAGATTAAAGTCTTTTGATGTTTAATTTATAGTTTTCCTTTTCCTGCTTTTTTAAATCTGCAGGTTCAGCATTCATCAAACAAACTACAATCAACTGAGCAATCTTCCGTCAAACTTTAAGTGGGAATGTGTTTTACTCTTTCAGTAATGATCAAACAGGGATTAAAGAATAAAGCTTTCATTAATATTGTCATTAAAATCAGGTTTGTTCAGGAAGGGCAGAATATTTAAATAGCTTTTGGACACTGTAAACCTTTTATGCACGTTTATTATAGCGTAGCATATATATTCACGTCTGTGTATTTTGTGTTGTATTCAGCTGTATGTTTTTGTTCTCTGAGGGAAGAGTTAATGTTAAGAGTTAATAGATGTCATTTAGTATTCTGGATTATATTTCTCCAGGAAATTTAGAGAGATTTCTGGGTTAGTTTTTTGTTTTGTTTGTTGTTTTGGCCAGGCAGTTATAGCCTCTATTTTTATTATTTTTCTTTTTGAAATTGTTATTTCTGTTATGGGTATTGGTACTTTTGTACTTCTTAGTCTTTATAACAGAATATTCTAAGTTAATATTGGTTGGATTGGTGGTTGTGTTGATTCTGGGACACAAGGTTGGACATCCTCGTTCTCTCCATGATTCTTTTCTATACTTTGTTTCCTCATCCTCAACCCTAGATGGGAATCTATGTGACGCTACACCTCCTCCTCACTGTAAGTTTTTGATCCAGAAACATGCAATGCAACATGCAATGCTGAAGTAATTTATTCATGTAGAAAGCAAAGATAAAGATGGGTAAAAGATTGGTGCATTTTAACAACCATTTCATTCTTTACTGAATGTGCACTGAAACTTATCTTTTATCTTAAGGATAAAAGATGCATTAGTAAAAAGAAAAAAGGTGCAATATTAGTATTGCTCAGAAAACAGTATTTTGTTATTTTGCTGGTATGATCAGTGGACTGTGGTGTAACATCATCTCACTCCACTTCATCTGCCAATGAAAACAGAACAAACCATCATTAAGGCAATGTACACATATATAAACAGTACAAATGTCTACACACCACGTCTCTCTGCTTTATCACTCACCTGCAAACACCTCAACCTCACACAGCACGAGATATTCAATGCGATCAGGTATAAAAATGTTGACGTATCGTCCCTTAATAGGCTTAAACTGAAATGATTGTGTCTTTGCAAGTGGGATGGACTCAACAGTCGCAGCCCTGTGAAGAAACACAGTCACAGAGAAATAGAGAGCGGCGTATCAACACGACATGAAGCTTATTACATATACTTCTGTCAAAGGCAAGGATTTTTATTAAAGTAATTTCATCTTATTTACTCATTTTATAACCATTTGTGTAAGTATAAGAGAGTGACGATACTTACAGCTGATTATTGTTGCCATTATTTTCCAGGCTGTTGCCGATACGGATCTGAGCACCATTTATTCTGTGCGCACAACAGTTTTGAAGATTAGTGATGCTAACCCTGGTTATCTTGTAGACATCCAACAAGTCAACTCTCCACCAGGGTTCCCTGTCCTCTTTAGTATGACTGCATGACCCACTAAAGTAATTTGTTTCCCTGTTGCCATCAACAGCTTTTTTTAGCAGCTCCTAATTTATCGTGTGTGGTAGACTGGACAGCTGTGGCTCCAACAGCAAGATTCCCTGTTTAACATAAAATAATAAACAGTAAAAATGTGCTAAAGTATAATTTCAATATAATAGGTACAATAATGCTCATCTATGTTATGCAAATGATTATTACACGGCTCTCTGGAATACTCGACTCTGATTGGTCGGTCATTGTGAGGTCTGATATGTCCAGATAATGACATCATCAGTAGTAACGCTGTGTAACAGACGCTCATCCGGGTTTCTGGAGCCGGTCTTTCTTTGGTGTTTCTTGTATCTCACGGTGGACTCGCTCTCTCTCGCTTCATACAAACACAACTGGTGCGTCTCTTAGAGTTATTGATTGTATTGAAGTGTTTTTAGCATTAGGAGTACTGTAGTGTTCGACTTGTTGCCAGAATGATTGTTTTTGTACACTGTAATGAATACTAATCTAATAAACAGGTCAGAATTTAAAACAGTTTAATCTCAAATCAATATTTTCTGTCCAAAATGATTTGTGGCTTGTAACCATATAATAATCACCGGGTCAGGGTTTATTACATATTATATATAACTGACAACAACATTCAAAGGAATGAAGAACACTTACTTGGACTACAAACGTACAATGGTATTAGTCGTTCTGTTAATGAAATAATAACAGTTATAAACACATTAAAAATTAATAAGTACAAAATGAAATCCTCTTTGAGTTTCTCTCTCTCTGTCTCTTACCTGCAAACACCTCGACTTCACACAGAGTGAGGATTTCATCATTCCCAGGTAAAACAATGTTGACATATCGGCCACTAACAGGCTCAAATGAAAATGTTTTTGTGCCATCATGAACAGAGAGAATAGTTGCAACCCTGCAAATCCATGAAGAACAGTGTTAAAATGAAAACCAGAGTCACATGTCTAACAAATTCAGCTCAACTGTATGGAAATCCAATGGTTTTGTACAGCACTCTTCACAATACAAATGATCGTTCATGTTTTATACTGCATTGCTACAAGAAACAATGGTCTAAACTTACAAATGTCTAATCACAACCTGAATGAAATGTGTTCAAGTAAAGCACATCTCCATGACTGTGGCTTTTATTAAACCAGATTGAAGATCATAAACACGGGAAGATGATGAAACTTTTCTTACAGCTCATTGTTGTTTCCGTTGTTCTCCAGCTTGTCACCAATACGAATCTGAGCTCCTCTGAGCCGATCTTTACAACAGTCTCCACGATTAGTGATGGTAACTTTGTTTATGCTGTAGATATTTCCAAGATCAACTCTCCACCATGGATTAGACTCCCGATTAGTGTGAGTGCATGAGCCCTTCCCGAAATCTGAGTCTGTGTTTCCATCTACTGCATGTTGAGCTTCTCCCTGAGGGAATGTGGAGGACTGCACAGCCTTGGCATTAAGAGCAAGATTCCCTGTTCAATATCATATGAAAGTGGAAAAAAGAGGAAAAGATAGGTTCAAAGCAATAGAAACAAATAAATATAAATGAAAATCTAATCAATCAAAAGTTTTAAATTACCATGTTTCAGCCTATAATTTTAATAAATGAATCTGATTGAAATGTAATAGTTACAGATTTTTAAATCTAATCATTTTTACTTGAATTATTCTAAACGTACCTCCGGAATCAGCGACGCACAGCCCAGTAAACAGAGTGAGAAACAAAATCACTCGTACGGCCATCCTGATATAAGACATAACAACACACCAGAAGCTTAGTTTTATTTTGTATTTCATGCTCTCATAGAAACACCACTAACAGCTTCACTAACAAGGCCTTCTTTATGTCAGAACAGTTATTAGTTACAAGTGACTGGTAAAGGGATTTGAACTATGTTGAATTAAATCACAAGCGTATTCAATAGTCACTTTAGTGTTACAGTATAACTGAGAACATTCAGTCCATTCGACACTGAACAACTGCCACCTATTGACACTCATTGTGCAGTAACTGTGATGTTTTTAATGTCATTTAATCTGGCTGCTCTTCATTTTGTGTTTCTGTGAAGTTCGAACATGACTTTTACTCTGATATAATGGTTTTGTGAAAGGAAACATTAGTAGCAGCTACTGTAGTCTTTTAACCAAGAGCTGTTACAAGTGTGATTGGTGTAGAGTTTTGCAAATGTATCCCTTATAAAAGTGACATGAAACTGATTTAAAACTGTATTCAACAAATTCCATTTTTCATTCCAGTTATAATGTGACTCTGGTGTAGAGAGCGCAGAAACATTCAACTCACCTGCAATTCCTCAGTGGATCAACCTCACAGAAGACCTTCACAATTCAGCAGTTTTCTGCTTTAAAACAAAATAATTTGTTTTTATAATAAATAAATGCCATTATTAATAATTGTTTATCAACAAATGCTATATTTATGATAGATCCAATATATTATTAATATAAGGAATATTTCAAAACATTTAAAATCAAAAATGTGCTATTAAACATAGATATGAATATTAATACACACCAGCAGTCTGTGAAGAGGGTCCAGTTGAATAATATTGTGCTCAGAAATGAGGCTCTATTTATTGTTGAATTTAGTTCCTCTTAACCAAGTAAGTCTTATCTGATATCTGATTAAATGGACCTATTACAAAAGATTCCCCTTTTTTAAGCCTTTATTCTGATGAAACAAATACAAAGTTTTGTTATGAAACTCTAGAGGCACAGGCTGATAGGTCCTTAAAGAGTTTGTTCACCCTGAAATAAAAAATTATATCATTATTTACTCATCCTCATGTTGTTCCAAACCTTTGAGACTTTCGTCCATCTTCAGAACACAAATGAAGATCTTTTTGATTGAATCTTAGAGCTTTCTTTGATTCAAAACATTCTTAAAGAGATCGTAAAACTAATCCATTTGAACTTTAGTCCAAATTTTACGTAAATACGTAACGTTGGCTAAACCTGTCAGTAGTTCGTGATACCGCTGAATAGATTTGATTAGTCAACAGTATAGCAGTATTTCCAGCCCTGTACATTCGATTTCGGTGCTCCAACGTCCCCGAAACACCCCACAGACACACAAATTCAGTGGAGAATTCGGCCGCCCTATAGAGAGAATCACATTAGGTTATTTTTGGGCTACTTTTGTTGCTGAGAGCCAGAGCCCCCAATAGTATTCAGCTTCAGATAGCAGCGCCAGGTCAGTAGTTTCAGAGATTATAGATTACAGCTCCAGTGAAGTCAGGTTTAGGTAATCGTAAAGATCAGGTTGTCAAGTGTGCCCTGGAAAATTATCAAATACAAAAAACAAATAAATAAAATTCTATACAATTAAGAATATATCGTCGCAGTCAGCCGGAATTCTCATACTTCTATATTCTGTGATTTTTGTTTTACTTTAGTTTTAAAAATCAATGCTATTGATCATCTGTAATGATGAGTCAAAGGGATGATATTTTTTTTTTCTTTATTTAAAAACGTAGTCAAACAGGCAAAGGTCAATAACACAGCAAACAGTAATGGCAGGGAACAGGCAGGCTCGTAGTAATAGTCCAGGCAAAAGATCAAAAGGCAGGCAGCAAAACAACAAAAACGATCATACTGGCAGGTTCAGGACACAGGTTAACAAGACGGGACTGAACTTTTTGAAAAGTAACACTAGGATTAACGAGACCTAGCCACTAAGTGTGTGTGCGCTGGACTTAAATAAGGTGGGATAATGAGAATCAGCTGGAGCAGTGATCAGTGACAGGTGCGGGGATTCTGGGAAAATTAGTCCGGGTTTGAGAGTGTGTGTGTGGAGCATAGTCCTTGCTGAAGTGCCCTCTAGGGGAACTAACGGGCATTTCAGCTGGCGATGGTTACATAGGCCATATAGGCGGCCAGGGCGGAACAGGCCGTACAGGCGGCCAGGGTGGAACAGGCCATATAGGCGGCCAGGGCGGAACAGGCCGTACAGGCAGCCAGGGCAGAAAAGGCTGTGCAGGCAGCCAGGGTGGAACAGGCCATGCAAGCGGCCAGGGCGGAACAGGCCGTACAGGCAGCCAGGGAAGAAAAGGCCGTGCAGGCGGCCAGGGCAGAAAAGGCCGTGCAGGCGGCCAGGGAAGAAAAGGCTGTGCAGGCGGCCAGGGCAGAAAAGGCTGTGCAGGCGGCCAGGGCGGAACAGGCCGTACAGGCGGCCAGGGCGGAACAGGCCGTACAGGCGGCCAGGGTGGAACAGGCCGTACAGGCAGCCAGGGCAGAAAAGGCCGTGCAGGCGGCCAGGGTGGAACAGGCCATGCAAGCGGCGAGGGCGGAACAGGCCGTACAGGCAGCCAGGGCGGAACAGGCCGCACAGGCGGCCAGGGCAGAAAAGGCTGTACAGGCGGCCAGGGTGGAACAGGCCATGCAAGCGGCGAGGGCGGAACAGGCCGTACAGGCAGCCAGGGCGGAACAGGCCGCACAGGCGGCCAGGGAAGAAAAGGCTGTGCAGGCAGCCAGGGCAGAAAAGGCTGTGCAGGCGGCCAGGGCCAGATCCTTAAACTGTCAGTCAAACCTCGTAACTCCGCCCAACCTCTATCGTCAATGAAATGTCTCTTTACTCAAGAAACACAAAAGAGCAGAGAAGAGTCTTAGTCTCGCAAATCGTATATCAAATTAATGCGCTGCACCCACACATAATCATTCAAAAGTGAAGCTGTAGTGAGTTTAAAAGGGAAAAACTGATCAGTTTTGGTTGAAAAATTAATATTGCATTGTTAAAAGATATCTGTATCTATTGTTCGACATTGACATTTACCATATGGCAATATATGGTATACCATTCCATGTTTCAATGCTATGTTATTTGCTTGCTTTGAAGTTAAGGCCATATATGCTTGAAAAATAACAATAATAATAAACGTTTTAATTCATATAGCGCCTTTTCGACACCCAAGGTTGCTTTGCAAAGTAGGTTTAAGGAACAATGAACGCTTGAATGATTATGAAATAGAGCAACTGCAATACTTCTTTTGTTAGTTATAAGATAAGATGATTAAGCAACAGTTGTGAAAGTTTCTTGAGTTTGATATTGTAACCAACCACAAAGGTTAACAAGAGGGAACACAGGGGTGAAGAGAGCATGCTGCTCCAGCGGAGGTGAGCCAGATGAAGATGAAGAAGACAACAGCGTAAACAACAGAGGAAGGACATCCGGTGGATTAATCATGAGTTACAAAGACTGACACTGCTGTATGCCCGCTGTCATAAATGCTCTGCTCCCAAACCAACCGCACACAAATCTTGTGTATACTGTGTGAATCCTGTGTGTATCTTCGTGATGTAGCGAGGGCAAGATGATTTAAATGCCTGTTTTCTCGCCATTATATCTTGTGTGTTGTAACTTGAACAAACGGCACTAAATAAGACAGACACACAGAGACCTAAAACACAGAAGCTAGCATTTATTTAGTCATTTAATTAGTTTAGTATTATTTGTTTTTTGTTGAATGGCTCAAATTACAAATATTAAAATCCCTTTCTATGCTTTTTATTTTGCAGTTTAGGCGGACTCCTATTACATTTCATCCCACCTGTCCCCAGAGATGAGCCCAACTGGTTCGATTAAACTGTAAGAATATCCAAAAATATTTTAAAAATGAGCAAAAACATTTGCTTTGCTGTCTCAACCTCTTCTCTCTGCCTACGAGGGCCATTTGGAAGACACAAAGGAGCTGATAGTGATCAAGGCCTGTAGGTCAGATGCCTGTCCATCGGGGGTCAATGAATCGTCACACCTTCAGTACAGCAGGGGGAGTTTTACTTCTGATTGGTCAGTTTGAATGTCTCACATTTGGGTTTCAGTCACATGGTCAGGGAAGAGATAAAAGAAGATTGTAATTATTGCTCTTCTCTTTGACTCTCTGTCTCTTTTTCTTTCTCTTTCACACTCTCTATCTCTCAGGTAACTTTTTACATATGCTGGGTACGATTAATGTTATAAGTTTTTATCATCTCATCTATTTTGTAACCATATTATATATTGTCATTAAACTCTTTCATTACAAATGATGTGCTAACTAGTTTTGATTTGGTATTAACTTTGAGGTGCTACTTATTGCAATATAATATCGTCACATTATAGCAACGCTCTCCCACATATTTAGCTATTATAACTGCGCTTATTTCCGTCGTTGGTATAAGTTTAAGCGGGTGGTAATAGACGAGAAATGTACAGTTTTCTACCATCTTGGTGATAA
The DNA here is from genome assembly GCA_037194245.1 of Opsariichthys bidens. Lineage (NCBI taxonomy): Eukaryota > Metazoa > Chordata > Actinopteri > Cypriniformes > Xenocyprididae > Opsariichthys > Opsariichthys bidens. The sequence goes on along the minus strand of CM074302.1, from coordinate 689,051 downwards.
CGTTTCTTTAGTCATTCGGCAACCCTGCAGTCTGAACCCCTGTAGGCGAACCACCCTTACAAAACAAATGAAAGAGTAAAAAAAATAAGGAATTATTTTAAGATTTCCTACTTAGGAGTAAAGGTATGGACATCTGCTGGTACCAGAGAGGGAGATATTTAAAATAGTTATTAAATTTGACCATTGCCATTTACAGCACATGTCAAACCGTTAGTGCTTGCATCAATACCACAACATTTCCTATAGATTACGAGTCTTTCAAAACACTTTTGTAAACTGATGCCAGATGTGCTTTGATAGAGAGTAGAACATTTGCTGAAATTGTCCATGGTAAAAACACGCAGATCATTGATTTGTGCCTGTTGTACGATGTTCACTCTATACTTACTTTACTCTTTGCAATGTTTTTATACGCATGTAAGGAAAAATAATATACATTTATTTTTGGTGTACATTTCTCAGAAATAAATAAATGAAAAAAGTTCAGACGATTTCACGGGGTGGAAGCCACAACAATGGAAAACCAAGTTCCTTTTTTTAACGTTTTCTCATAAAAAAACAAATGACATGTATCTGTTCAACTGACCCTTCACAAAGAAAATTTAAAATATTGTCATTTTTTAGAGAAGTTTAATCAATAAATAGCGTTTTTTGTGTCTTTAATGTGTCGTGACAGATCGCTGTTGCTCCTCGTGAACCAATCATCTCTTCATACTAGTTCATTTATAGCATCAAATAAACATGAATGAACATCAGAAGGAATGTTGTTTCAAGCGCGGAAAGACGTGAATACACACAATTTATCTGTCAGACACAGACAAGGAAGGTAAGGTTAGCAAACGTTCTTTACTGAACAGATCGGCACAACAAACAGGTAAGCGGTTTGGTATGGTAAGTTCTAGAGTCTGTGAAGTAAACAGGTGACTTAGCTTAAAGAGTGACAGGTCTTTCTTTGTGTTGCAGGTATGAGGATAACTGTCCAGCGATTCACGCTCACGCCCGATGAAGCCCAGACGATGATGAAGGATCATAGGAGGGAACTGAAGAATGCAGGTAAGCGAAGCAGGTAAGTCTGTGTGGTCCATACGAGACGAGATCAGACAAAGGAATGAGGAATGCGTGGGTAGATATAGGGCGCGGCGGTGATTGCAGACAGGTGAAGGTGATTAATACTCGGGTGATTGTGGGTGTGTGGGTGGAGCTGGTCGTGCCGGTGATGTAGATGGTGTGACAGTACCCCCTCCTCCACGGGCGGCTCCTGACGTCCGAAAGGAGCGACGACGAGGGGACCACGACCACAGGGTCCAGGTCGACTGGGATGGTCCTGGTGGTACTGAGTGAGAAGTGCAGGATCAAAGATGTCTTCTCGAGCTTCCCAGGACCTCTCTTCAGGGCCGTATCCCTCCCAGTCGACTAGGTATTCTAGGCGGGCCCCGCGCCGCCTGGAATCCAGGATGTCATGGACCTGGTAGAAGGACTCGGCGTCGGCTAGATCAGGAGGAGGAGGTACGTCCGGAAGGAGCTGACGACAAGAGCGAGGTACATACATCAGCTCCCCCGGACATCCCGGCAGAGCAGGTTCAGATTCTTGGGCTTGATGGATAAGTGTGTCCCACTCCCACTGGATAGGACCGACGATCATGGCTGGAGGGAGTATAGGTTCTGGAGGATTGTGGTCGAGGATCAGGAGCATGAAGACGAGACAGGGCATCGGCTTGAATGTTCTTTTCTCCTCGTCGGTAGATTATTATGAAATTGAATCGTGTGAAGAAGAGTGACTTGGTCTGGCTTGGTGTGGATTTAGGCGTTTGGCCTCACGAAGATACTCCAAGTTACGATGGTCGGTGATAACTTCGAAGGGGTGCTTAGCTCCCTCCAGCCAGTGTCTCCATTCTCCAAGGGTTAGTTTAATGCCCAAGAGCTCTCAATTCCCGACATCGTAGTTCAGCTCCGCGAATAGAACAGTTTACACGAATAGAAGGCACATGGATGGAGGCGTATTGGGTCACCCTGCTGCTGAGAAAGGATGGCTCTAACTCCGGTCTGAGAGGCGTCCACTTCGACTAGGAACGGAAGGTCGGGGTTAGGATAATGGAGTACTGGGGCTGAACAGAAGGCATCCTTTAGAGTTTAGAAGGCTTGGGTCGCTTGGGGGTTCCAGGACAGAGACTTGGGCCCGTTCTTGAGTAACGACGTTAATGGTGAGCTAAGCAGACTGAAGTTCTTGATAAACTTACGGTAGAAGTTGGCGAACCCCAGAAACCTCTGTAGTTCTTTGATAGTTTGGGGTTCTGGCTACTGAAGGATGGCTTCCACCTTCCTCTGGTCCATCTTCACTCCATGCTGATCGATGCGATAGCCCAGGAATTGTACTTCGGGGATGTGAAACTGGCATTTCTCAAGCTTGAGATAAAGGTGGTGTGAATGTAGCCGTTGGAGGACCTGGCGAATGTGATCCTGGTGTTCCTGGAGGGATCTGGAGTAATTAGTATAAGTATGCTGTCAGAGTTGTTCCAGAGCAGCAGGAACCAGAGGAAGGGGATAACGGAACTTCACAGTTTGGGCATTGAGTTTCCGGTAATCAAAGCAGGGCCTCAAGCCTCCGTCCTTCTTGGCGACGAAAAAGAAGCTGGAAGCGGCAGGGGACGTGGAAGGACGGATGAACCCTTGGTGGAGCGCCTCGGTGATGTATTCATCCATGGCCTTCTGCTCCGGGATGGACAGAGGGTAGACCTTACCATTAGGTAGTGTAGCCCCAGGTAGCAGGTCAATTGCACAGTCCCATGGCCGATGAGGTGGTAATTGCGTTGCCAGCCACTTACTGAATACATCCTGGAACGCCCGGTATTCCTCGGGAATGGAGTTCTTCTGGGTGGTTTCGGGACTCTCCACGGAGGTGGAATTGACTTGTACAGCGGTGTCTGGTGTGTTCCTGGAAGATGGAGAGCTAGGAATTTTCTTGACTTGGGTGAGACAGAATTGGATACAGTTTTTGCTCCACTCGAGAATTTCACTGGTGTTCCAGTTGATGATTGGATTATGTTCCACCATCCACGGGCGTCCCAGGATGATGTCGGTGGTAGAACCTTCCAGCACCATGAACGAGATTCTCTCTCGATGGAGACATCCAATTTGAAGTGTTAGAGTGGGTGAATGATGGCTGATGACCCCTCGACCCAGCGCTTTTCCCAGGATGGTATGGATTTTCATGAGTTTATGGCTGCGTTCGCAAGTTAGGTTGAGCGTCCAGAGGAACTGACGGGATATGAAGCTCCCGAGTCGATGAGGGCTTGTGCTGCAACATAAGAGTTACGATTTAGGAAGTATACAGGAGTACGGATCAAATGTGAGACCTTGGGATATACTTGGATAGTACTCACGTGGGTCGAGGAGGTCGAACGGGGCAGTTAACCAGTTGGTGACCGTCACCTCCACAGTACAGACAGAGGTGGAGAGAGATTTTTTGTTGGCGTTCTGCAGGGCTGAGATGTTAAGACTCAACGTTCATAGGTTCTGGTGCTGGAAGGGTAGCTGGCACATTGGTGGACGGGGACTGCAAGATGGGTTGAGCGAATCCACAAGCTGAGAGTTGTGGTGAAACACGGATCTTTTTTGCAGGAAAGCCTCTAATCTCATACTGTCGTCGTACACAATCATTAATTGACGGATCTCGGTGTTGAGCCCCTGTCGATAGGCGCTAAGGAGGGCCGTTTCATTCCACCCGCTGTTTTGGGCCAGAGAGCGAAACTGCAAGGTGTAATCGGCCACAGATGCAGAGCCTTGACGCAGGTGAAATAGTTGATCCGACACAGAAAGAGATGAGGTGGATTGTCCAAAAGACTTCCTTAAAGTGGTTCGTGAATGCGGTGAGGGATGAGAGGATACCAGTGTTAGATTGCCAGAGGGCCTGAGCCCACTGTAACGCTTTGCCAGTGACATTATCAAGTTCAAGTTCACCAACGTTAATCTACTAATGACTGCTTTGACGGATAAAATGGCGGATTCGCGGTTATGGTTGGTCAGATCGCCTGTCAAACTGTCAGCGAAGGGTCAATTACCTTAATAATTTAATATAATATTAATAATAATTCTTTTTGATATTGATATTTCTGTTATGGTTATTGTTATTTTTGCGCATTTTTTGTGCAAATTAATATTGGTTGGATTGGTGGTTGTGTTAATTCTGGGACAGAAGGTTGGACATCCTCGTTCTCTCCGTGTTTCTTTTTTTTTCTCTCTTTTTTGAAAAAATTGAATTCCGCTTTATACTTTGTTTCCAGCTCCTCAACCCTAGATGGATATCTATGTGACACTATAACCTCCTCCTCATTGTGAGTATCGAAATGAGCCTTTTTTGATCCAGAAACATGTAAAACAACATGCAATGCTGAAGTAATTTATTCAAGTAGGAAGCAAAGATAAAAGATAGATACATTTTAAGAACCATTTCATTCTTTACTGAATGTGCACTGAAACTTATCTTTTTATCTTAAGGATAAAATGTGCATAGGTAAAAAGAAAAGAATGAGAAACAGTAGTTTGTTATTTTGCTGGTATGATCAGTGGACTGTGGTGTAACATCATCTCACTCCACTTTATCTGCCAATGAAAACAGAACAAACAATCATTAAGGCAATGTACACATATATAAACAGTACAAATGTCTACACACCACGTCTCTCTGCTTTATCACTCACCTGCAAACACCTCAAGCTCACACAGAGTGAGATGTTCATGGCGTCCAGGTATGAAAATATTGACATATCGTCCCTTAATAGGCTTAAACTTGAATGTTTGTGTCTCTCCAAGTGGGATGGACTCAACAGTCGCAGCCCTGTGAAGAAACACAGTCACAGAGAAATAGAGAGCGGCGTATCAACACGACATGAAGCTTATTAAATATACTTCTGTCAAAGTGTGTATTAAAAGGATTTATTCAAAGTTGTTTATCTTATTTACTCATTTTCTAACCATTTGTGTAAGTATAAGAGAGTGACGATACTTACAGCTCATTATTGTTGCCATTATTTTCCAGGCTGTTGCCGATACGGATCTGAGCACCATTTATTCTCTCTGCACAACAATCTCCACGATTAGTGATGCTAACCCTGGTTATCTTGTAGACATCCAACAAGTCGACTCTCCACCAGGGGTTCAAGTCCCCATTAGTCACACTGCATGAACCCTGAGTTAAAACTGAATTTCTGTTGCCATCAACAGCATTTTTAGCAGCTACTGAAGCTACTAAGTAACCGTGTGTGGTAGACTGGACAGCTGTGGCTCCGAGAGCAAGATTCCCTGTTTAACATAAAATAATAAACAATAACTTTTATTTTTCTTTAATGTGCTAAAATATGATTTCAATATAATAGGTACAATAATGCTCATCTATGTTATGCAAATGATTATTACACGGCTCTCTGGAATACTCGACTCTGATTGGTCGGTCATTGTGAGGTCTGATATGTCCAGATAATGACGTCATCAGTAGTAACGCTGTGTAACAGACGCTCATCCGGGTTTCTGGAGCCGGTCTTTCTTTGGTGTTTCTTGTATCTCACGGTGGACTCGCTCTCTCTTGCTTCATACAAACACAACTGGTGCGTCTCTTAGAGTTATTGATTGTATTGAAGTGTTTTTAGCATTAGGAGTACTGTAGTGTTCGACTTGTTGCCAGAATGATTGTTTTTGTACACTGTAATGAATACTAATCTAATAAACAGGTCAGAATTTAAAACAGTTTAATCTCAAATCAACAAGTCCAACATTAACCCTTAAAGGTTTGTCTTGTTTCAACTTGTTTCAACAATTTTTTTTCTTCATGTAAGTTTTATGTTTATTATAAGTGAGCTAATAAAATATTTCAACTCAAATCAATATTTTCTGTCCAAAATGATTTGTGGCTTGTAACCATATAATAATCACCGGGTCAGGGTTTATTACACATATTATATATAACTGACAACAACATTCAAAGGAATGAAGAACACTTACTTGGACTACAAACGTACACTGGTGTTTGCTGTTCTGTTAATGAAATAATAACAGTTATAAACACATTAATAAGTACAAAATGAAATCCTCTTTGAGTTTCTCTCTCTCTGTCTCTTACCTCCAAACACCTCGACTTCACACAGAGTGAGGATTTTATCATTCCCAGGTAAAACAATGTTAACATATCGGCCACTAACAGGCTCAAATGAAAATGTTTTGTGCCATCATGAACAGTGAGAATAGTTGTAGCTCTGCAAATACATGAAGAACAGTGTTAAAATGAAAACCAGAGTCTTCAACACAATGCTCATGTCTAACAAATTCAGTTCAACTGTATGGAAATCCAATGGTTTTGTACAGCACTCTTCACAATACAAATTATCGTTCATGTTTTATACTGCATTGCTACAAGAAACAATGGTCTAAACTTACAAATGTCTAATCACAAGATTGAAGATCATAAACACGGGAAGATTATGAAACTTTTCTTACAGCTCATTGTTGTTTCCGTTGTTCTCCAGCTCGTCACCAATACGAATCTGAGCTCCTAGAAGCCGCTCTTTACAACAGTCTCTACGATTAGTGATGGTAACTTTGTTTATGCTGTAGGTATTTCCAAGATCAACTCTCCACCATGGATTAAACTCAGCATCAGTGTGAGTGCACGAGCCCTTCCCGAAACTTGAGTCTGTGTTTCCATCTACTGCATTTTGAGCACCACCCAGTGGGTGTGAGGAGGACTGCACAGCCTTGGCATTAAGTGCAAGATTCTCTGTTCGATATGATATGAAAGTGGAAAAAAGAGGAAAAGATAGGTTCAAAGCAATACAAATGAATATAAATTTAAAAAAAAAATCAATCAATCATATGTTTACAATTACCATGTTTCAGCCTATAACTTTAATAAATTAATCTGATTGACATGTAATGATGCACAATGCTTACAGACTTTTTAAATCTAATAATTTTTACTTGAATTATTCTAAACGTACCTCCGGAATCAGCAACGCACAGCCCAGTAAAAAGTGTCAGAAACAAAATCACTCGTTCGGCCATCCTGATATAAGACATAACAACACATCACCTCATCTCAGCATATGAAGGAATCTTTGTCAATTTCTCATCCCCATTTCAAAACAAAGAAACATTGAAGAACCCAATTATTCACAGTAAACCCAGTGTAATGCGACTTACCTGCCTCCATTCTTTTTTATTTTAAATGCCTTTGCTGAGTTTGCTCTATTTATATATACTGAACAGTCTATGTAAAATCTAAGTAAAATATCTAGCTTCCGCCAAACTCTAGCATTCATTCATTCATTCATCTTCCACCGCTTATCCGGGGCCGGGTTGCGGGGCAGCAGTCTGAGCAGAGATTCCCTGACTTCCCTCTCCCCAGACACTTCCTCCAGCTCTTCCGGGGGGACACCGAGGCGTTCCCGGGCCAGCCGAGAGACATAGTCTCTCCAGCGTGTCCTAGGTCTTCCCCGGGGCCTTCTCCCGGTGGGACATGCCCAGAACACCTCCCTAGGGAGGCGTCCGGGAGGCATCCGAAACAGATACCCGAGCCACCTCAGCTGACTCCTCTCGATGTGAAGGAGCAACGGATCTACTTTGAGCTCCTCCCGAGTGACCGAGCTCCTCACCCTATCTCTAAGGGAGCGCCCTGCCACCCTGCGGAGGAAGCTCATTTCGGCCGCCTGTATCCGGGATCTCATTCTTTCGGTCATGACCATAGGTGAGAGTAGGAACGTAGATTGACCGGTAAATCGAGAGCTTCGCCTTGCAGCTCAGCTCCTTCTTCACCACGACAGACCGGAACATCGACCGCATTACAGCAGAAGCTGCACCGATCCGTCTGTCAACCTCACGCTCCTTCCTTCCCTCACTCGTGAACAAAACCCCAAGATACTTGAACTCCTCCACTTGAGGCAGGAGCTCTCCACCAACCTGAAGAGGATAAGCCACCCTTTTCCAACTGAGAACCATGGTCTCAGACTTTGAACTCTAGCAGTTCAAAACAATTATGCTACATCCTACGCCTTCCGTACTAAACTTACAGAAAAAGCTTAACTGAGGCGACGCCAGTTCCTTTTTTTCCGTAAGTTGAAGATGAAGTTTGGCGGAAGCTAGTTATTACATATTAGGCATTACTTCCGGCGCTGATACGAGCTGGCTGCAACAGCTCTTATTCTAATTTTTTCTCTGATTTTTAGCTACTTGGATGTTTTATTTTTGTATATTTTGTACATATCTTATTTAAAACTCTGCACTGCATAGCCTGCCACTTTTATCGGATTTCACTTTAGTTTTGGTCATTTTATGCAAATCACAATGTGCGTCGGAGCCAGTGCGGCCATTGTTTACAGTAGAAAAGCAATGTTCCCTCGGGACAAACATGTGATCCCCGCTGAGCTGCTTCGGAAAACTCACCGAGGATGCCGCGCGGGAAGGAACCTCTGGGAAAAGAAGAGATGATTTAGACCTGCTCTCCCCTCGGTCATCATGGGAAATGCGAGATCTCTTCCCAACAAGATTGATGAGCTGGCGGCAGTTACCCGGCACGAGCGGGAGTATAGATAGTGGAGCCACGTGTGGTGAAGAGGTGGACTACTGAGAGCGAATAGGCTCTAAGGGACTGCTTCAACACCGCTGTGTGGACTGATCTCTGTGACCCACATGGGAGGATATCGACGAAATCACGGACACTATAATGGACAAGATCAACTTTTGTTTTGAAAACCCTCCAAAATGGGACGATATTTTGCAAACAGTAAGCTGTGGATTACCTCTGATATCAAAGCTCTAGTGAAGGAGAAGAAGAGAAGGAGACAGGGAGGAGCTCAGGGCTGTACAGAAGGAGCTGAGACGGAAGATCAGGGAGGGCAAGGCCAACTACAAGAGGAAGATGGAGGAGCAGCTGCAGCAGCAGAACATCGGGAGGGTGTGGAGGAGCCATGAAAACCATCTCAGGCTTCACTCCTAGGCCGAGGACGACCTGAAATGGGTTAACAACTTGAACCATTATTTCAACTGGCTTGATCAATCACCCCCTGCTCCCCCCCTCATCACCTGAACAATGACATACTCCCCCAGCCCTTCACACCTCTGGCCCTACACATCTCACCACCTCCTCATTGTCGCACAGACTCACCCACCCCCTCAGCCCTCAGCCTACACATCTTACCACCTATTCACTGTCCCACGGACTCATCCACCCCCTCAGCCCACCCCTGACCTACACATCGGCCCAGGTGAGGAAAGAGCTGAGAAGGATCAAAACAAGGAAGGCAGCTGGACCAGATGGCAACAGCTCCAGGCTGCTGAAATCCTGTGCAGATGAACTGTGTGGGATCACCGGGAATGTCGGTTATGGAAGACCTCCTGTGTAGTACCAGTGCCCAAGACACCACATGCTAGGGACCTTCAGGCCAGTGGCTCTCACGTCAGACTGGTCCCTCTGATCTGCTCTGAGGTGAGCTCAGCGATGGACCCGCTGCAATCTGGGATTGGACTGGAAGACGCTGTGATCTTCCTACTACACCATGCTCTAACTCACCTGGAGAAGCCCAGCAGCACTGTGAGGATTCTATTCTTAAACTCCAGCGCATTCAACACTATTCAGATGGTGCTTTTGAGGGATGAGCTCGAGCGAGCTGGAGTGGACTTACATCTGGCTGAGTGGATCCTGGACTACCTGACAAACAGGTCCCAGATTGTGAGAGCCCAGGACTGTGTGTCTGACCCCCTGACCTGCAGTGTGGGTGTCCCCCATTCATTTACATTTACATTTAGTCATTTAGCAGACGCTTTTATCCAAAGCGACTTACAAGTGAGGAAAACAAACAAGCGATTCTTCATGAATTGGCAAATAATACAGGAAGTGCCCACAATACAAGTTTCATACATTGCTCAGTACCGTAAGCTAGAGTAGGAAGGGAAAAGGGAAGGAAAGGGGTTTTTTTTTATGAGGGGATTAAGTGTTCACGGAAGAGATGAGTTTTCAGCCGTCTCTTGAATATTGCCAGGGATTCTGTGTTCCTGATGAAAGTAGGGAGATCATTCCACCAGCAGGGAGCAGTGAAGGAGAATGTTCTGGAGAGTGATTTCGTGCCTGTCTGTGACGGTACCACAAGCCTTCGCTCCTTTAGTGATCGCAGGCTTCTGGTGGAGACGTAGCGTTGTATCAGTGTGTGGAGGTAGGAAGGTGCAGAGCCTGTGGTGGATCTGTAAGCATCAGCGCCTTGAACTTGATGCGAGCAGCGAGGGGTAGCCAGTGCAGAGAGATGAAGAGGGGCGTGACGTGGGCTCTCTTAGGCTCGCTGAAGATGTGCAGCAGCGTTCTGGATCATTTGAAGAGGTTTAATTGCACTTGACGGCAGACCAGCCAGAAGAGCATTGCAGTAATCAAGCCTCGAAATGACCAGGGCCTGGACAAGCAGTTGTGTTGCGTGCTCAGTCAGGAAGGGACAGATTTTCCTGATGTTGCGAAGTGCAAATCTGCATGACCGCGCCGTCTTTGAGATGTGGTCTCTGAAGGTCAGTTGGTCATCGAAGATAACTCCAAGATTTCTGGCCGACTTTGATGGGGTAATGGTGGTTGTACCAAGCTGTATGTTGATGTCATGTTGTAGAGTAGGAGTGGCAGGGAAGATTAAAAGCTCAGTCTTTTCCAGGTTGAGCTGCAGGTGGTGTTCTTCCATCCACGTGGAGATGTCCGCCAGACAGCTTGAGATCCGTGCAGCTACTGTGGAATCATCTGGTTGGAAGGACAGGTAGAGTTGTGTGTCATCAGCATAGCAGTGGTAGGAGAAACCATGTGCCTGTATGATGGGACCCAGTGATGTAGTATAAATGGAGAATAGGAGGGGACCAAGAACTGAACCCTGAGGGACCCCAGTGATCAGTTGATGAGGTTTGGATACCTCCCCTCCCCAGGCAACTCTGAAAGACCTACCTGTGAGATAGGACTCAAACCACTGAAGTGCAGTACCTGGGATACCCAGTGACGAGAGGGTGGACAGAAGAATTTGATGGTTTACAGTGTCGAAGGCAGCAGATAGATCCAGCAGAATGAGAACAGATGATTTGGAACCAGCCTTTGCTATTCGCAGGGATTCCGTGACAGACAGTAGTGCAGTCTCTGTGGAATGGCCGCTCTTGAAACCAGATTGGTTGACGTCCAGATGGTTGTTCTGTGTGAGGAAGGATGACACATGGTTGAACAACTCGTTCAAGTGTTTTTGATATGAATGGTAGGAGAGAGACAGGTCTGTAGTTGTCCACAAGTGATGTGTTTAGTGTGGGTTTTTTTAAGCAGTGGGGTTACTCGAGCCTGCTTGAATGTGGTAGGAACAGTGCCTGTGTGGAGAGACGAGTTAATAATGTGTGTAAGTGCTGGTAAAAGAGTGGGAGAGATGGCTTGTAGAAGGTGTGAGGGGATGGGGTCTAGAGGGCAGGTGGTGGGATGAGTGGAGAGGAGAAGTTTTGATACCTCCGCCTCCGTGAGAAGGGAGAAGGAAGAGAGAAGATTAGTGGAGGAGGAGTGGATGAGGAGCATTTAGTGCATTCCTCTTCACCCTCTACACTGCAGATTTCAGACACAACAGTGACGGCTGTGTCCTGCTCAAGTTCTCTGACGACTCTGCCATCGTTGGTTTGATCAGCGACGATGACGACACGGAGTATAGAGGGCTGACGCAGAATGTCGTGGACTGGTGTCGGCCAAACCACCTCCATATCAACGCAGGGAAGACCAAGGAGATGGTGGTGGATTTCCGGAGAGACTGGTCTGCTCCCTCACCGGTGAACATCCAGGGAATGAACATTGAGAGAGTGGACTCTTTTAAGTACCTGGGTGTTCACTTGGTGTAAACTGGACTGGACTCTCAACACAAACGCATTGTACAGGAAGGGTCAGAGCAGGCTCTGCCTCCTGAGGAGACCGAGGTCTTTTAGAGTGCAGGGGGCGCTCCTGAAGACTTTCTATGACTCTGTGGTGGCATCAGCCATCCTGTACCGTGTGGTCTGCTGGAGCAGCAGCATCACTGAGAGGGAGGCGAGGAAGTTGAACAAGGTCATCAGGAAGTCCAGCTCTGTCCTAGGCTGTCCTCTGGAGGTGGGTGACATAAGGGTTCTGGCAAAACTGTCATCTATGCTGGACCATGCATCACACCCCCTGCAGGACACACTGTCAGCTCTGGAGAGCAGCTGTGTGTGAAGGTGAGATTCCGCAGGTCTTTCCTTCCCGCTGTAGTCAGACTTCACAATGAACACTGCTGACATACAACTCTCTTTTTACTGTGCAATATTCCTACAAGTAATGTGCCATCTCACTGTGCAATTTTTGAAACGTACAATACCGTTAGCATAATTGTCAACCCACTTATGTATAGTTTATAGATTTAGTTTATTTATTTTAGGTTTTCTGTTTTTTTATCTTAGTTTGTGTGATACTGCTATTCTACCACTGTATCTCTGCTGTTGCTAAATGCAATTTCCCCACTGCGGGACAGTGGTGGACAGTAACAAAGTATTTTTACAATTCGTGCACGATCTGATTTTTTCAGTCATCCTGTTAAATTGGTTCCAAAATCACATCAAACAATTCATTCGCGAATCAGACCGATCGTATTGCAGCTGTTCTCGAGTCAACAACTCACTGATTCAATGATCCGTTCAGAGCGAGTCACGAATGAACAAATTTTGACTGAAAATTAGCAAAGAACTGGGGGATCCTGCACCGAAACTGGAAACAAGACTACGAAAATAACAATGGAAAGGAAGTCTCTTAAATAGGTCTGTAGATGAACTACAGCTGAAGGGTAATCAGAGCCAAGGTACGGGGCTTGTGGGAGATGTAGTGCATCTATAGAGTGAGTGAAAGGGGCTAGAACTCCGGTGATGGTGCCCTCTGCTGGCCAGAGGAAGGGATCACAGAGTTTGTCGTTGTGACAGAATTATTGTTCAATTACCTGGGTGATAAATTGTTATGTTTGAATTTATTCTGATTGACTCTAAAATTATTAACTCTAGGTTAAGTTAAGTCCATAACACCACAAATCTACGCTCAGGTTAGTAACGGACCAAAACTCAGTTTGTTGAGCATTGAGGCACATCAACAGAAGTTTTGGAGCTCTGACTAACACATTGACTACATTATGAATAATGAATAATATACTTTTAGAAATAAGCAAGCATGGTGCAGCGTATAAAAGTATCAGTCAATCACCTGTGTCTAAATGACCAAGACTGACGAGATTGTTATTACGAGATCGTATTCCCGATTGGTGCGAGACTCAAAAGGTTATAGGAATCCGAATTAACAAGTATAATTCAAACTAAGGGTTAATAATCAAACATTTATTCAAATGTATAAATAATCAAATACCTAGAAAACCTTTTTCATGATTGGAGTCAATACAGAGGTAATACGTAAGGAAATGTAATTAATTTAATTTTGATGCGTTGTATAATGGAAGACAAACTTGTCAACAAAATTGTCGATACAAATTGATTCAAGTTGAACGTTCGTTTGTCAGTTTGGACTGCAGGAGTGCAACAAGACACTTTTGGACTACTATATAGACTATAAACTCTATGTTTACATCCTGACTGAATTGTCCAAACAAACTCACTTGGTTTATTACTTTTTTGTAAAGTTCGAACATGACATTTATGGACACAATGTGAAAGGAAACCTAAGTAGCAGCTACTGTAGTCTTTTTGACCAAGAGCCGTTACAAGTGTGATTGGCTTGGAATTTTGTGCCAAGAGCAAATTTATCACTTGTAAAAATGACACGGAATTGATTTCAATAAATTCCATTTTTTCATTCCAATTATAATGTGACTCTGGTGTAGAGAGCGCAGAAACATTCAACTCACCTCACATTCAAATCAACCTCACAGAAGACCTTCACAATTCAGCAGTTTTCTGCTTTAAAACAAAAAGTAATGTTTTTCTGATAAATGAATGCCATTATTACTATTTGTTTATAAAAAAAATGCTAGATTTATTTTTTATCCAATATATTATTACTTTAAGGATTATGTCAAAACAATTCAAACTAAAAATGTGCTATTAAAATAGTTATGAATATTAATAATTGCTATTAAACATAGATATGAATATTAATACACACCAGCAGTCTGTGAAGAGGGTCTAGTTGAATAATATTGTTCTCAGAAATGAGGCTCTATTTATTGTTGAATTTAGTTCCTCTTAACCAAGTAAGTCTTATCTGATATCTGATTAAATGGACCTATTACAAAAGATTTCTCTTTTGTAAGCCTTTATTCTGATGAAACAAATACAAAGTTTTGTTATGAAACTCTAGAGGCACAGGCTGATAGGTCCTTAAAGAGTTTGTTCACCCCGAAATTAAAAATTCTATCATTATTTACTCATCCTCATGTTGTTCCAAACCCGTGAGACTTTCGTCCATCTTCAGAACACAAATGAAGATCTTTTTGATGAAATCTTAGAGCTTTCTTCGATTCAAAACATTCTTAAAGAGATCGTAAAACTAATCCATTTGAACTTTAGTCCAAATTTTACGTAAATATGTAACATTGGCTAAACCTGTCAGTAGTTCGTGATACCGCCGAATAGATTTGATTAGTCAACAGTATAGCAGTATTTCCAGCCCTGTACATTCGATTTCGGTGCTCCAACGTCCCCGAAACACCCCACAGACACACAAATTCAGTGGAGAATTCAGCCGCCCTATAGAGAGAATCACATTAGGTTATTTTTGGGCTACTTTTGTTGCTGAGAGCCAGAGCCCCCAATAGTATTTAGCTTCAGATAGCAGCGCCAGGTCAGTAGTTTCAGACATTATAGATTATAGCTCCAGTGAAGTCAGGTTTAGGTAATCGTAAAGATCAGGTTGTCAAGTGTGCCCTGGAAAATGATCAAATACAAAAAACAAGTAAATAAAATAAAACAAACGCTATACAATTAAGAATATATCTTCATAGTCAGCTGGAATCCTCATACTTCTATATTGTGTCATTTTTGTTTTATTTTACTTTTGAAAATCAATGCCATTGATCATCATTTACACCTGTATGTGGTTTTTACAAATATTTAACCGATGATAAGTATTTACAAGACTAAACCTCACAGCTCCACTGGATCCTTAAACTGTCAGTCAAACCTCTTAACTCCGCCCACCTCTATCGTGAATGAAACGCCTCTTTACTCAAGAAACACGGAGCTTAAAAAAGGCTAATGTTTTTTGTATTTAAAGAGCAGAGAAGAGTCTTAGTCTCGCAAATCGTATATCAAATTAATCAAGCAATGTCGCCGACACACTCTCTTTTTTGTCTCCTAGAAGAGTGGAGCTGTAGTGAGTTTAAAAGTGAAAAACTTCTGACTGTTTTGGTTGATGAATTAATATTGCCTTGTTAAAAGATATCAGTATATATTGCAGATATATATATTTTTAAGTTAAGGCCATGTATGTTTGAAAAATAATAATAATAAACCTTTTTAATTTATATAGCGCCTTTTCGACACCCAAGGTTGCTTTGCAAAGTAGGTTTAAGGAACAATGAATGCTTGAATGATTATGAAATAGAGCAACTGCAATACTTCATTTGTTCGTTATAAGATAAGATGATTAAGCAACAGTTGTGAAAGTTTCTTGAGTTTGATATTGTAACCAAAGTTTAACAAGAGGGAACACAGGGGTGAAGAGAGCATGCTGCTCCAGCGGAGGTGAGCCAGATGAAGATGAAGAAGACAACAGCGTAAACGACAGAGGAAGGACATCCAGTGGATTAATCATGAGGACAGCGCTCTTGTTTGTCTTGTGTGTGTGGTAACGGTGCGCTGTGAGAGAGCGCGCAAAGACTGTTTTCACAGCCGGTAAGAGCGAAGAGAGTGAGTGCGCACGACAGGCTGCACTTTCCCCTGTCTGTGTGCCGGGGTCTTCCCCTGCGTGCTTCGGCACTTGAAAGGGCAGTCCCTAAAAGAGCTCGCACGAGTAGTTTGCGTCTTTTTAAAGATGTCGTACTGCTTGTGTGTTTCTGGATGTGGTCGTTACCTGGCGTCTCGGGATGGTCACCAGCGCTGCGTCGCGTGTTTGGCCTTAGAACACGCGGAGGCAGTGTTTGTGGATGAGTCATGCACCCACTGTGGGAAGATGACCATCGTGGAGTTGCAGTCTAGACTCCGCCTCCTGCAAGGACATTGGTGATTTGAGGATTACGGTGAGCGCGATTCCCTCGGGGAACCAACCCCCTGGGAACCCTCACTCCTCCCGCACTCTGTAGCCAGTAGAGCGGCTGGGGGAGCGTGGTGGACCGCCCCAGAGGTGTGTACCATCCATATCCTTGGGGGCTCCCCAGGACGACCAGATGTCGATCGCTGCATCGGAGGGAGAGCCTGATACTTTTGAGGATGATGATTCGGCGCAGCTGCCTCCCTCGGGAAGGGTAGCTGTGCCCAAGTCGGACCCGGAAATGATGGCTATGCTTTCCTGGGCCGCCAACAGGGTCGGGCTTGTGTGGAACCCTCGAGGCTGGACGATTGGTTTCTTGGACTGGCAAGGGCTTGTTCTAAGCCCCCCACCCCGGTTCCTTTCTTCCCGGAGGTGCATGAAGAGATCACTGGCAATTGCTATGCAACTGTGCCCTAACTCCACCTGGCGGGTGGAGCCGTCTCTCCCTTCCCGGGCCTGTAAGTACTCGTCAGACCTGACCGGCAAGGCTTACCAGGCCTACGGGGAAGCCGCTGCCGCCTTACACACTATGGCATTGTTGCAGGTCCATCATGCCAAGGCACTGAAGGACCTGCACGAGGGTGGTCACGATCCACAAGTTTTTCAGAAACTCCTCTTTTATTGATAATTTGGGTACCACTGCCGCCTCCTCTTCTGTTGCCAGCGGACAGCAGTGCGCAGCAGGTAGCCAAGGCTTCGCCTGCTCCCACTGTCCGTCCGTGGAACCAGGTAAGTGTTGCACAGCACACTCTGACCCCACCTCGGGCCGCCTCACAAACACAGCCTCCTAGTCCCTGCATTCCACCTCGCTGCCCCACGGCGGGTACACCTACGGTCCCTTTGATCCCGCTTGTACGGTCTCTGTGAGCCTGGTTAGCCCTCCCCAGTCTGTCTCGCTGGCTCATTCGGACCATCAGGCTCGGCTATGTGATTCAGTTCGCCCGGCGTCCCCCGAGATTCAGGGGCATCCACTTCACTACAGTGAAAGCTGCCGATGCTCCTGTCTTGCGTGCGGAGATCGCAGTTCTACTGGCAAAGGACGTGATAGAGCCGGTCCCTCCAGCCGATATGAAGTCGGGGTTCTACAGCCCCTACTTCATTGTACCCAAGAAAAGCGGTGGGTTACGACCCATCTTGACCTGCAAGTTTTGAATCGGAGCCTTCACAAGTTACCGTTCAAAATGATTACGCAGAAACGCATTTTCGAGTCCCCGAGATTGGTTTGCAGCGATCGACCTGAAGGACGCGTACTTCCATGTCTCGATCCTTCCGCGACACAGGCCATTCCTGCAATTTGTGTTTGAAAGTCGAGCATAACAGTACAGAGTCTTACCCTTTGGGCTGGCCCTGTCTCCCCGCGTCTTCACGAAGGTTGCTTGTTCCCATGAGAGAACAGTGTGTTCGCATCCTCAACCATCTAGACGACTAGCTCATTTTAGCTCAGTCGCAGGATCAGTTGTGCGAGCACAGGGGTTTGGTGCTCAGACACCTCAGCCAGCTGGGTCTTCAGGTCAACTGGGAAAAGAGCAAACTGCAGAGGATCTCTTTTCTCGGTATGGAGTTGGACTCGGTCGAACAGACGGCACGCCTCACAGAGGAACGTGCTCAGTCTGTGTTGAACTGCCTGAATACGTTCAATGGCAGGACAGCGGTCCCACTGAAGTTCTTTCAGAGGCTTCATATGAGACTGCTTCAACACTGGCTCCACAGCCGAGTCCCGAGATGGGCATGGCAGCGTGGCACTTTTCGGGTGGCAATCACTCCAGGGAACACTCGGGACAGACGCACTGGCGCAGCTGGCCCCGGGGCCTGCGCAAATATGCGTTCCCCCCAGTGAACCAACTTGGACAGATGCTGTGCAAAGTCAGGGAGGACGAGGAGCAGGTCATGTTAGTTACGCCCTATTGGCCCAACCGGACCTGGTTCCCAGAACTCTCACTCCTCGCGACAGCCCCTCCCTGGCCCATTCCTCTGAAGAAGGACCTTCTTTCACAGAGACGGGTTCGTCGAGTGGTGCTCTTCTCGCCGAGAAGACCCCCGAAGATGCTCGATCGGAGTCGTGCTTTCCTTCTTGCAGCAAGGGCTTGCATACCACGACCACATAGATGGCAAATCCGTTGGTAAGCATGACCTGGTCGTCAGGTTCCTTAGGGGGGCGAGACGGCTCCTCGTCCCCCCTCCATACCCTCTTGGGACTTGGCTCTGGTGCTGAGAGCACTCCAGAATGCTCCCTTTGAGCCTTTGCAGTGAGCAGACTTAAAGATTCTGTCTATGAAGACTTTGCTGCTGGCTGCATAGGCCTCCATCAGGAGGGTAGGGGACCTGCAGTCTTTTTCGGTTGACAAATCGTGCCTAGAGTTCGGGCCGGGTGACAGCCACGTGGTATTGAGACCCCGGCCTGGCTATGTGCCCAAGGTTCCTAACTGAAGATAATGCAGTGGATGACTGGGCAAGCTTAAAGACATCTGCTTGTATCAGAAAAGGAGATGTTTAAAATAATTATTAAATTTGACCACTGCTATCTACAGCACATGTCAAACTGTTAGTGCTTGCATCAATACCACAACATTTACTATAGTCCATATGGTAGATTACGAGTCTTTCAAAACACTTTTGCAAACTGATGCCAGATGTGCTTTGATAGAGAGTAGAACATTTGCTGAAATTGTCCACGGTAAAAACACGCAGATCATTGATTTGTGCATGTTGTAAGATGTTAACTCCTTACGTATACTTGAATTTTTGCAATGTTTTTATATGCATGCAAGGAAAAATAATATACAGTTATTTTTGTTGTACATGAATGAATGAATAATTGAATGAAGGTGATTTCATGTGGTGGAAGCCAAACCCAATTTCTAGTGGAAAAACAAGTTCTTTTTTTTTCACGTTTTCTCATCAAAAACAAATGACATGTATTTGTTCAAATGACCATTCGCAAAGACACGCCCCCTTTAGTTACTGTTGCCATAGACATAATAAATACATAGACACCCCATTCGCTGCTGGATTGAACGTCAACAGCGCTGCCATATTTGTAAGGGCAACTTGCTGTGACTCTCTTAAGTGGACTGAGGAAAAGATGCCTGACTATTTTGGGGTTTTACAAACCGTTGCACAATCCAAAACGGGAAATTACCTTTCACCTGTAACAGTTGTTTCTCTTTGTATTTAGTCATTATAACATTATTTGACAGCTAGTTGACCACCAAAGTCAGACTATCTACAGCTAACGACAATGCTAGTTCTCTTTGAAAACTGAGACTTTATGAGAAATAATAAAAAGTATGATTCTTATGATTCTTCTATACTTTGTTTCCCTAGATGGGAATCTATGTGACACTACACCTCCTCCTCATTGTAAGTTTTTGATCCAGAAAGATGCAATACAACATGCAATGCTGAAGTAATTTATTCATGTAGAAATCAAAGATAAAGATGGGTAAAAGATTGGTGCATTTTAACAACCATTTCATTCTTTACTGAATGTGCACTGAAACTTTTCTTTTATCTTAAGGATAAAAGATGCATTAGTAAAAAGAAAAGAAAGAAAAAGGTACAATATTAGAATTGCTCAGAAAACAATAGTTTGTTATTTTGCTGGTATGATCAGTGGACTGTGGTGTAACATCTTCTCACTCCACTTAATCTGCCAATGAAAACAGAACAAACCATCATTAAGGCAATGTACACATATATAAACAGTACAAATGTCTACACACCACGTCTCTCTGCTTTATCACTCACCTGCAAACACCTCAACCTCACACAGCACGAGATATTCAATGCGTCCAGGTATGAAAATATTGACATATCGTCCCTTAATAGGCTTAAACTTGAATGTTTGTGTCTCTCCAAGTGGGATGGACTCAACAGTCGCAGCCCTGTGAAGAAACACAGTAACAGAGAAATAGAGAGCGGCGTGAAGCTTATTAAATATACTTCTGTCAAAGGAAAGGATTTTTATTGAAGTAATTTCATCTTATTTGCTCATTTTCTAACCATTTGTGTAAGTATAAGAGAGTGACGATACTTACAGCTGATTATTGTTGCCATTATTTTCCAGGCTGTTGCCGATACGGATCTGAGCACCATTTATCATCTTTGCACAACAGTCTTCAAGATTAGTGATGCTAACCCTGGTTATCTTGTAGACATTCATCAAGTCAACTCTCCACCAGGGTTCCCTGTCCTCATTAGTATGACTGCATGACCCACTATTGAAATTTGTATTTCTGTTGCCATCAACAGCTTTTTTAGCTCCTGATTGATCGTGTGTGGAAGACTGGACAGCTGTGGCTCCAAGAGCAAGATTCCCTGTTTAACATAAAATAATAAACAATAACATTTTTTAACTTTAATGTGCTAAAGTATAATTTCAATATAATAGGTACAATAATGCTCATCTATGTAATGCAAATGATTATTACACGGCTCTCTGGAATACTCGACTCTGATTGGTCGGTCATTGTGAGGTCTGATATGTCCAGATAATGACGTCATCAGTAGTAACGCTGTGTAACAGACGCTCATCCGGGTTTCTGGAGCCGGTCTTTCTTTGGTGTTTCTTGTATCTCACGGTGGACTCGCTCTCTCTCGCTTCATACAAACACAACTGGTGCGTCTCTTAGAGTTATTGATTGTATTGAAGTGTTTTTAGCATTAGGAGTACTGTAGTGTTCGACTTGTTGCCAGAATGATTGTTTTTGTACACTGTAATGAATACTAATCTAATAAACAGGTCAGAATTTAAAACTCAAATTTAATTTAATCAAATTTAATCTCAAATCAATGTTCATTTAATTATTTATTTGGTGTATATTCGTGTACATTATCCCTTAAATGTTTTTTTTTTTTTTTTTTTTTCAGGGTGTATTTTGATAGAACTATCTTGATGTACATTATCCCTTATTACTGCAAGGCTCTGTGGAATACTTGACTCTGATTGGTCAAGTACAGCATCCAGTGGTATGTTATTCCCCAATAACAAGCGCTAACACAGATAACACAGGCTCATCCGTGTAACTGAAGTCTGCAGCACTATATGGTTGCTTTTGCTTACATTTTGTATTTGGTGAGCTGACCAAAAATTAAATAAAATATTGAAATACAGTCAAAGAAATATTTTGCGTACAGTTATTTAATGATCATCTCTCTCGTTTCGTACAAATGCAGCTGCTGCCGTTTTCAGACTAACAGGTACAATTTGAAATGAGTTTCATCTCAGATCAATATCTCTTATCCCCACAACTATTTATGTGGCGAAATGCCGTGTAATATGTGGTATGACTACATAAAATATTGTATCTCTGACCGTCTAACTTAGTGAAAGACCTTTCAGCCAATCAGATTCGAGAACCAGAAGTAATTGTTGTACAAATATGTGTAACTGGCAACATTCAAAGTAATGAAGAACACTCACTTGGAACACAAATGTATGGCGGTATGTCGTTTTCTGTTAATAAAATAGTAACAAGCGTTAATAAGTACATGAACAAATTCTATCACAGAGTTTTTCTCTCTCTGTCTCTTACCTGCAAACACCTCGACTTCACACAGAGTGAGGATTTCATCATTCCCAGGTAAAACAATGTTGACATATCGGCCACTAACAGGCTCAAATGAAAATGTTTCTGTGCCATCAGGAACAGAGAGAATAGTTGCAACCCTGCAAATCCATGAAGAACAGTGTTAAAATGAAAACCAGAGTCACATGTGTAACAAATTCAGTTCAACTGTATGGAAATCCAATGGTTTTGTACAGCACTCTTCACAATACAAATGATCGTTCATGTTTTATACTGCATCGCTACAAGAAACAATGGTCTAAACTTACAAATGTCTAATCACAACCTGAATGAAATGTGTTCAAGTAAAGCACATCTCCATGACTGTGGCTTTTATTTAAACCAGATTGAAGATCATAAACACGGAAGATGATGAAACTTTTCTTACAGCTCATTGTTGTTTCCGTTGTTCTCTAGCTTGTCACCAATACGAATCTGAGCTCCTCTGAGCCGCTCTTTGCAACAGTCTCCACGATTAGTGATGGTAACGTTGCTTATGCTGTAGGTATTTCCAAGATCAACTCTCCACCATGGATTAAACTCAACATTAGTGTGAGAGCATGAGCCCTTCCCGAAACTTGAGTCTGTGTTTCCATCTACTGCACGTTGAGCTTCTCCCTGAGGATATGTGGAGGACTGGACAGCCTTGGCATTAAGAGCAAGATTCCCTGTTCAATATGACATGAAAGTGGAAAAAAAGAGGAAAAGATAGGTTCAAAGCAATAGAAACAAATAAATATAAATGAAAATCTAATCAATCAAAAGTTTTAAATTACCATGTTTCAGCCTATAATTTTAATAAATGAATCTGATTGAAATGTAATAGTTACAGATTTTTAAATCTAATCATTTTTACTTGAATTATTCTAAACGTACCTCTGGAATCAGCGACGCACAGCCCAGTAAACAGTGTGAGAAACAAAATCACTCGTACGGCCATCCTGATATAAGACACAACAACACACCAGAAGCTTAGTTTTATTTTGTTTTTCATGCTCTCATAGAAACACCACTAACAGCTTCACTAACAAGGCCTTCTTTATGTCAGAACAGTTATTAGTTACAAGTGACTGGTAAAGTGATTTGAACTATGTTGAATTAAATCACAAGCGTATTCAATAGTCACTTTAGTGTTACAGTATAACTGAGAACATTCAGTCCATTCGACACTGAACAACTGCCACCTATTGAAACTCATTGTGCAGTAACTGTGATGTTTTTAATGTCATTTAATCTGGCTGCTCTTCATTTTGTGTTTCTGTGAAGTTCGAACATGACTTTTACTCTGATATAATGGTTTTGTGAAAGGAAACATTAGTAGCAGCTACTGTAGTCTTTTAACCAAGAGCTGTTACAAGTGTGATTGGTGTAGAGTTTTGCAAATGTATCCCTTATAAAAGTGACATGAAACTGATTTAAAAACTGTATTTAACAAATTCCATTTTTTCATTCCAATTATAATGTGACTCTGGTGTAGAGAGCGCAGAAACATTCAACTCACCTGCAATTCCTCAGTGGATCAACCTCACAGAAGACCTTCACAATTCAGCAGTTTTCTGCTTTAAAACTAAAAGTAATGTTTTTCTGATAAATGAATGCCATTATTAATAATTGTTTATAAACAAATGCTATATTTATTATTGATCCAATATATTATTAATACAAGGAATATTTCAAAACATTTAAAATCAAAAATGTGCTATTAAACATAGATATGAATATTAATACACACCAGCAGTCTGTGAAGAGGGTCCAGTTGAATAATATTGTGCTCAGAAATGAGGCTCTATTTATTGGTGAATTTAGTTCCTCTTAACCAAGTAAGTCTTATCTGATATCTGATTAAATGGACCTATTACAAAAGATTCCCCTTTTGTAAGCCTTTATTCTGATGAAACAAATACAAAGTTTTGTTATGAAACTCTAGAGGCACAGGCTGATAGGTCCTTAAAGAGTTTGTTCACCCTGAAATTAAAATACTCATCCTCATGTTGTTCCAAAGCCATGAGACTTTCCTCCAACTTCAGAACACAAATGAAGATCTTTTTGATGAAATCTTAGAGCTTTCTTCGATTCAAAACATTCTTAAAAAGATCGCAAAACTTTGAACTTTAGTCCAAATTTTCCCTCTTCTTATTCTCTCCCATCTAAATACGTAACGTTGGCTAAACCTGTCAGTAGTTCGTGACACCGCTGAATAGATTTGATTAGTCAACAGTATAGCAGTATTTCCAGCCCTGTACATTCGATTTCGGTGCTCCAACGTCCCCGAAACACCCCACAGACACACAAATTCAGTGGAGAATTCGGCCGCCCTATAGAGAGAATCACATTAGGTTATTTTTGGGCTACTTTTGTTGCTGAGAGCCAGAGCCCCCAATAGTATTCAGCTTCAGATAGCAGCGCCAGGTCAGTAGTTTCAGACATTATAGATTATAGCTCCAGTGAAGTCACGTTTAGGTAATCGTAAATATCAGGTTGTCATGTGTGCCCTGGAAAATGATCAAATACAAAAAACAAATAAATAAAATTCTATACAATTAAGAATATATCGTCGCAGTCAGCCGGAATTCTCACACTTCTATATTCTATGATTTTTGTTTTATTTTATTTTTAAAAATCAATGCTATTGATCATCTGTAATGATGAGTCAAAGGGATGAGATCCAGTTGCGAGCTTTATTCAAAAACGTAGTCAAACAGGCAAAGGTCAATGACACAGCAAACAGTAATGGCAGGGAACAGGCAGGGTCGTAGTAATAGTCCAGGCAAAAGATCAAAAGGCAAGCAGGAAAACAACAAAAACGATGATACAGGCAGCATCAGGAAACAGGTAAACAATACGGGAATGAACGCTTGGAAAATTAACACTGGGATTAACAAGACCTAGCCACTAAGTGTGTGTGCGCTGGACTTAAATACGGTGGAATAATGAGAATCAGCTGGAGCAGTGATCAGTGACAGGTGCGGGGATTCGGGGAAATGTAGTCCGGGTTTGAGATGACGTGGTGTGAACCATTGGCTCAGGCAATGGAAGGCCTGGAGTTGCAGTGGATTCAGGAAACGCGGGAATGGGCGTGGAGCACTGAAGCAACCTTCTTACGGCGCGGTTTGCACTTACGTTGAGGCTGGAGATGTTCAATGGTGACTTGACTTGGTTCACAGTGATCTGCGATGACTTGACTTGGTTCACGTTGATCTAGGATGACTTGCTTCTGGACGATCAGCTGCGGCGTGCTGTGACTCTGGACGATCAGCTGAGACGTGTTGTGACTCTGGACGATCAGCTGAGACGTGTTGTGACTCTGGATGATCAGCTGAGACATGCTGTGGCTCTGGACGATCAGCTGAGACGTGCTGTGGCTCTGGATGATCAGCTGAGACGTGCTGTGACTCTGGACGATCAGCTGAGACGTGCTGTGACTCTGGACGATCAGCTGAGACGTGCTGTGGCTCTGGATGATCAGCTGAGACGTGCTGTGGCTCTGGATGATCAGCTGAGACGTGTTGTGACTCTGGACGATCAGCTGAGACGTGCTGTGGCTCTGGATGATCAGCTGCGGCGTGCTGTGACTCTGGACGATCAGCTGAGACGTGTTGTGACTCTGGACGATCAGCTGAGACGTGTTGTGACTCTGGATGATCAGCTGAGACATGCTGTGGCTCTGGACGATCAGCTGAGACGTGCTGTGGCTCTGGATGATCAGCTGAGACGTGCTGTGACTCTGGACGATCAGCTGAGACGTGCTGTGGCTCTGGATGATCAGCTGAGACGTGCTGTGGCTCTGGATGATCAGCTGAGACGTGTTGTGACTCTGGACGATCAGCTGAGACGTGCTGTGGCTCTGGATGATCAGCTGAGACGTGCTGTGACTCTGGACGATCAGTTGAGACGTGTTGTGACTCTGGACGATCAGTTGAGACGTGCTGTGGCTCTGGACGATCAGCTGAGATGTGCTGTGGCTCTGGACGATCAGCTGAGATGTGCTGTGGCTCTGGACGATCAGCTGAGACGTGTTGTGACTCTGGACGATCAGCTGAGACGTGTTGTGACTCTGGACGATCAGTTGAGACGTGTTGTGACTCTGGACGATCAGTTGAGACGTGCTGTGGCTCTGGACGATCAGCTGAGATGTGCTGTGGCTCTGGACGATCAGCTGAGATGTGCTGTGGCTCTGGACGATCAGCTGAGAAGTGTTGTGACTCTGGACGATCAGCTGAGATGTGCTGTGGCTCTGGATGATCAGCTGAGAAGTGTTGTGGCTCTGGACGATCAGCTGCGGCGTGCTGTGACTCCGGACGATCAGCTGTGGCGTGCTGTGACTCTGGACGATCAGCTGCGGCGTGCTGTGACTCTGGACGATCAGCTGCGGCGTGCTGTGACTCTGGACGATCAGCTGCGGCGTGCTGTGACTCTGGACGATCAGCTGAGAAGTGTTGTGACTCTGGACGATCAGCTGAGATGTGCTGTGACTCTGGACGATCAGCTGAGAAGTGTTGTGACTCTGGACGATCAGCTGAGAAGTGTTGTGACTCTGGACGATCAGCTGAGAAGTGTTGTGACTCTGGACGATCAGCTGCGGCGTGCTGTGACTCTGGACGATCAGCTGCGGCGTGCTGTGACTCTGGACGATCAGCTGAGAAGTGTTGTGACTCTGGACGATCAGCTGAGACGTGCTGTGGCTTTGGATGATCAGCTGAGACGTGCTGTGGCTCCGTAACGGTGGCCATTTTGTGCACAGGCTTAGTGGTGACCACCATGTTGTGACTGAGCTCAGGTGGGGGACTCACTGGGCAGGAATGTTCCCGGATAACAGGGCTAGATATCACCAAAGCTGGTTCAGTTGGCGATTGTGTCGAGTCCTGTTCCACCTCTCCCACGGTGAATGGAAAGCCACACAAGGTGAGCTCATAATCCATCAAGTCCTTGAGGGTGTAATTAAAGTCCTTCTCAGGGATGCAGAATTTAAGAGGTCCGTTTAATCCCTGATGAAATAGACACTTAAAGAAGGCTTCATCATAAGCGACGTGATCAGATAACTCACAGAATTCGTGTACATAGTCCTCATTAGTTAATCCTCCCTGTCGAAGTTGCAGGAGTTGACCAAAGTAATCCATGGTAACCGGAACGCTGATGAAAGCCGCTGGATCGTGTTTGTGGCTAGGTCTACTGTAATGATGAGTCAAAGGGATGAGATCCAGTTGCGAGCTTTATTCAAAAATGTAGTCAAACAGGCAAAGGTCAATGACACAGCAAACAGTAATGGCAGGGAACAGGCAGGCTCGTAGTAATACTCCAGGTAAAAGTTCAAAAGGTAGGCAAGAAAACAACAAAAACGATGATACAGGCAGGATCAGGAAACAGGTAAACAAGACGGGAATGAATGCTTGGAAAAGTAACACTGGGATTAACAAGACCTAGCCACTAAGTGTGTTTGCGCTGGACTTAAATATGGTGGAATAATGAGAATCAGCTGGAGCAGTGATTAGTGACAGGTGCAGGGATTCTGGGAAATGTAGTCCGGGTTTGAGAGTGAGTGTGTGGAGCATAGTCCTTGCTGAAGTGCCCTCTAGGGGAACTAATGGGCATTTCAGCTGGCGATGGCAGGCGGCCAGGGCGGAACAGGCAGTGTGGGCGGCCACCCTACCGGATATAACCCTTCTGACCACCACCATGACAGATCGGGGAAAACCCCAAAAGGTTCTGGTGAGACCCGCCTGATTGATCATGTGGATGCGGGCAGCTTAGGGGCCACCTTAGTGGTCAACTCAGGGCTGACAGGGCCGACACATAGTTTGGGGTTGGCAAACAGTTCGGGGCTAACAGACAGTTCGAGGCTGGTAGACAGTTCGGGGCTGGTAGACATTTCGGGGTTGACAGACATTTCGGGGCTGATAGACAGTTCATGCGTGATCTCCGCGATCTCTTTAGGACAGACGGGAGGTTCAGGGACCGCCCTTCTGGCTGCGACAGGAGAGGCTGAGAATTCATTGATGGCCTCCATAGCCGTGACAGGACAGGCAGAGAATTCACAGACGACCTCCATAGCCATGGCAGGACGAGACGAGGGTTCATTGCTGGATTCCACTGACCCCTCTGGAGATTCTGCAGCAGTTGCCGCCACCTCTGGAGGTTCTACTGTGGTAATCTCAGCACTTACAGGGATGACCTCTGTGGTCATATCAGGGTACACAGGAAGTTCACTGCTGGATGCCACTGCCACCTCTGGAGATTCTACAGTGGTCATCTCAGCACTTACAGGGATGACCTCCGTGGTCATATCTGGACAGACAGGTAATCCACTGCTGGATGCCACTGCCACCTCTGGAGATTCTACAGTGGTCATGGGGTAGTCGTGGCCTAGTGGTGAGGGAGTCGGGCTTGTAATCAGAAGGTTGCTGGTTCGATTCCCACACCGGAAGGAATTGAAAGAGGGGATTGTGAATAAACAACACTCTCTCCACCTTCAATACCATGACTAAAGTGCCCTTGAGCAAGACACCTGACCCCTAATTGCTCCCCTTGTAAGTCGCTTTGGATAAAAGCGTCTGCTAAATGATGAAAAATGAAAAAATGAAATGAAAAAAAATTTCAGCACTTACAGGGATGACCTCCGTGGTCATATCTGGACAGACAGGTAATCCACTGCTGGATGCCCACTGACACCTCTGGAGGTGCTAAAGTGGCTATCCCAGCAAATACAGAGAGCTCAGGAATTGACTCAGAGGAGCCCTCTTGGGGTAAACTGGCGTGTTCGATGCTTGACTCGGGAGTGCCCTCTTGAGCAGCACTGGCGAGTTCAATGCACCGTCTTGGGGCAGGTCCGAAGCTGGAGCCGAAGTGTTTGCTGCCCACACACATAAAATAAAATAAAATGTCCATAGCCATCATTGACAGAACTGCATCCTCTGACAGCTTAGGCGTGTTAGGCATAAAGTGAGCAGTCGCTGGTGGCTCGACAGGCGTGACGTGAGCAGTCTGAGGCTGGACAGGTATGTTTTTAACCGTCTGAGGCTGCTGGGCAGGCGTGGCTTGAACCGTTGGCTGCTGGGCTGGCGTGGCTTGAGCCGTTGGCTCTTGGGCAGACGTGGCATGAACCATTGGCTCAGGCGATGGAAGGCCTGGAGTTGCAGTGGATTCGGGAAGCGCGGGAACGGCTCGTGGAGCGCTGAAGCAACCTTCTTGCGGCGCCGCTTGCGCTTACGTCGACGTTGGAGATGTTCAATGGTGACTTGACTTGGTTCACAGTGATCTGCGATGACTTGACTTGGTTCATGTTGATCGAGGATGACTTGACTTCATTCTGGATGAACAGCTGCGGCGTTCTGTGACTCTGGACGATCAGCTGAGATGTGCTGTGGCTCCGGAACGGCAGCCATTTTGTGCACAGGCTTAGTGGTGACCACCATGTTGTGACTGAGCTCAGGTGGGGGACTCACTGGGCAGGAATGTTCCTGGATAACAGGGATAGATATCACCAAAGCTGGTTCAGTTGGCGATTGTGTCGAGTCCTGTTCCACCTCTCCCACGGTGAATGGAGAGCCACACAAGGTGAGTGTATAATCCATCAAGTCCTTGAGGGTGTAATGAAAGTCCTCCTCGGGGAGGCAGAATTTAAGAGGTCCGTTTAATCCCTGATGAAACAGACACTTAAAGAAGGCTTCATCATAAGCGACGTGATCAGATAACTCACAGAATTCGTGTACATAGTAAATATGGTGGGATAATGAGAATCAGCTGGAGCAGTGATCAGTGACAGGTGCGGGGATTCTGGGAAATGTAGCCCGGGTTTGAGAGTGAGTGTGTGGAGCATAGTCCTTGCTGAAGTGCCCTCTAGGGGAACTAACAGGCATTTCAGCTGGCGATGTTTACATCATCATTTACACCTGTATGTGGTTTTTACAAATATTTAACCGATGATAAGGATTTACAAGACTAAACCTCGCAGCTCCACTGGACTAACCCTAACTGTCAGTCAAACCTCGTAACTCCGCCCACCTCTATCGAAACGCCTCTTTACTCAAGAAACACAGAGTTTAAAAAAGGCAAATGTTTTTTTGCATTTTAAAGAGCAGAGAAGAGTCTTAGTCTCGCAAATCATATATCAAATTAACGCGCTGCACCCACACGTAATCATGCGATCTTTTTTGCCTCCTAGAAGAGTGAAGCTTTAGTGAGTTTAAAAGGGAAAACTGATCAGTTTTGGTTGAAAAATTAATATTGCATTGTTAAAAGATATCTGTATATATTGTTCGACATTGATATTGCTATTTACCATATGGCAATATATGGTATACCACACCATGTTTCAATGCTATGTTATTTGCTTGCTTTGAAGTTAAGGCCATATCCCTTACAAAAAATTACTGCAGTTTTTTAGAAGTAATACTACAGTTTTTGTTACATATAGAAACATGCAGTTTTTTGGACACGAAAAAACTGCAGTATTGCAGTATAACCTAAAATGTCTGTAGTTTTACTGGAGTACAACTATACTGCAATACATCTAAAGTACTAGTAAAATAAAACTGCAATACAACTGCAGTTCTACTGTTTTTATACTTCATGCAACTTTCAGTTGTACTTCATTTTACTGCAGCTGTAATTATACTACAGTTTTACTGCTGTTGTACTGTGACTATACTTCATTATACTGCAAATCTATGGTTGTGCTTCATTAAACTGCAGTTAAACTACTTGGTACTGCAGTTCTACTTCTATATACTGCAGTTCTTTTTTGTAAGGGATATGCTTGAAAAATAATAATAATAAACCTTTTTAATTCATATAACGCCTTTTCGACACCCAAGGTTGCTTTGCAAAGTAGGTTTAAGGAACAATGAACGCTTGAATGATTATGAAATATAGCAACTGCAATACTTCTTTTGTTAGTTATAAGATAAGATGATTAAGCAACAGTTGTGAAAGTTTCTTGAGGTTCTTGAGTTTGATTTTGTAACAAACCACAAAGGTTAACAAGAGGGAACACAGGGGTGAAGAGAGCATGCTGCTCCAGCGGAGGTGAGCCAGATGAAGATGAAGAAGACAACAGCGTAAATGACAGAGGAAGGACATGACCACTGCTATCTACAGCACATGTCAAACCGATAATGCTTGCATCAATACCACAACATTTCCTATAGTCCATATGGTAGATTACGAGTCTTTCAAAACACTTTTGCAAAATGATGCCAGATGTGGGGCAAGATTTGACCGAGTGTAGAACATTTGCTGAAATTGTCCATGGTAAAAACCTGCAGCTCAGTGATTTATGCATGTTGAACTATGTTCATTCTGTACTTACTTTACTCTTTGCAATGTTTTTATATGCATGTAAGGAAAAATAATATATAGTTGTTTTTGGAATGAAGGAATGAATGAATGAAGGTTGGACATCCACATTGTCTCTATGTTTCTTTTTTTCTTTTTCTCTATACTTTCTTTCCAGCTCCTCAACCCTAGATTGTAAGTATCTAAATGAGCCTTTGCAATACAACATGCAATGCTGAAGTAATTTATTCATGTAGAAAGCAAAGATAAACAAATATGGGCAAAAAGATTAGTGCATTTTAAGAACCATTTCATTCTTTACTGAATGTGCACTAAAACTTTTCTTTTATCTTAAGGATAAAATGTGCATAGGTAAAAAGAAAAGAATGAGAAACAGTATTTTGTTATTTTGCTGGTATGATCAGTGGACTGTGGTGTAACATCATCTCACTCCACTTAATCTGCCAATGAAAACAGAACAAACCATCATTAAGGCAATGTACACATATATAAACAGTACAAATGTCTACAAACCACGTCTCTCTGCTTTATCACTCACCTGCAAACACCTCAAGCTCACACAGAGTGAGAAATTCAGTGCGTCCAGGTATGAAAATGTTGACAAATCGCCCCTTAATAGGCTTAAACTTAAATGTTTGTGTCTCTCCAGGTGGGATGGAGTCAACAGCCGCAGCCCTGTGAAGAAACACAGTCACAGAGAAATAGAGAGCGGTGTGAAGCTTATTAAATATAATTCTGTCAAAGGAAAGGATTTTTATTAAAGTAATTTCATCTTATTTGCTCATTTTCTAACCATTTGTGTAAGTATAAGAGAGTGACGATACTTACAGCTGATTATTGTTGCCATTATTTTCCAGGCTGTTGCCGATACGGATCTGAGCACCATTTATTCTCTCTACACAACAATCTCCACGATTAGTGATGCTAACCCTGGTTATCTTGTAGACATCCAACAAGTCAACTCTCCACCAGGGGTTCAAGTCCCCATTAGTTGCACTACATGAACCGCGACTGAAAACTGAATTCTTGTTGCCATCAACAGCATTTTTAGCTTCTGAATGTTCGAATGTGGTAGACTGGACAGCTCTGCCTCCAAGAGCAAGATTCCCTGTTTAACATAATAAAAAAAAAGTTATTTTAACGTGTTAAGGTATAATTCCAATATAATTGGCAAAATAATGCTAAATTATGTAATCCAACTGATTATTGCATGGCTCTCTGGAACACTTGATTCTGATTGGGTCTGATATTTACAGATAATGACCGTCATCAATAGCACTGTTGTATTACAGACAGCTCATGATTGCTTTTGTACACTGTAATGGATTCTAAGATAATAAACAGGTAAGAATTTACAATCAATATGTCCATGTAATTAATATTTGGTGTACATGACTGTACATTATGCCTTAAATGTTTGTCTAGGTAGGAATATATTTTTTTTTCTTCACAGAAGCTTTGCTTTTATTACAAATGAGCAAATAAAAGCATTTTAACTCAAATCAACATTTCACGTCCAAAATTATTGATTTGTGACTAGTATCCATATTAAGCCAGGGTCCAGATCATCCTGTCAGGGTTTATTTTGCGATAACAACTGTCTATCCCTTATTAGTAACCAAATGTTCAGTAAGAACAGTATATATGTGAAACTGACAACAACATTAAAAGTAATGAAAAACACTCACTTTGGGTCAGAACACAAGCGTACGATGGTGTGTGGCTTTCTGTTAATAAAACAGAAACACATTAAATAAGTACATGAATTCAATCAGTTTTCTATTCTCTCTCTGTCCCTCACCTGCAAACACCTCGACTTCACACAGAGTGAGATGTTCATTGCGTCCAGGTATAAAAATGTTGACATATCGCCCTGTAATTGGGATAAAGTCAAATGTTTGTGTCTCTCCAAGTGGGATGGACTCAACAGTCGCAGCCCTGTGAAGAAACACAGTAACTGTGTAGCGGTGTATCAACACGGCTCGACACATATTACTCATTTTCTAACCATTTGTGTAAGTATAAGAGAGTGACGATACTTACAGCTGATTATTGTTGCCATTATTTTCCAGGCTGTTGCCGATACGGATCTGAGCACCATTTATTCTCTCTGCATAACCATCTCCACGATTAGTGATGCTAACCCTGGTTATCTTGTAGACATCCAACAAGTCAACTCTCCACCAGGGGTCCCTGTCTGCATTAGTCACACTGCATGAACCGCGAGTGCGAATTGAATTCCTGTTGCCATCAATAGCTTTTTGAGCAGCTCCTGTTGGGTCGTATGTGGTAGACTGGACAGCTGTGCCTCCAAAAGCAAGATTCCCTGTTTAACATAAAATAATAAACAATAGCTTTAAAAAAAAAAAAAAAAAAAAACATGTGCATAAACAAATTCTAACACAGTTTACATAAATCAATCACAAGTTTTCAATTACTATGTTTCAGCCTATAACTTTAATAAATGAATCTGATTGAAATGTAATAGTTACAGATTTCTTCTTGAATATTCTAAACGTACCTCCGGAATCAGCGACGCACAGCCCAGTAAACAGTGTGAGAAACAAAATCACTCGTACGGCCATCCTGATATAAGACATAACAACACACCAGAAGCTTAGTTTTATTTTGTATTTCATGCTCTCATAGAAACACCACTAACAGCTTCACTAACAAGGCCTTCTTTATGTCAGAACAGTTATTAGTTACAAGTGACTGGTAAAGTGATTTGTACTATGTTGAATTAAATCACAAGCGTATTCAATAGTCACTTTAGTGTTACAGTATAACTGAGAACATTCAGTCCATTCGACACTGAACAACTGCCACCTATTGAAACTCATTGTGCAGTAACTGTGATGTTTTTAATGTCATTTAATCTGGCTGCTCTTCATTTTGTGTTTTTGTGAAGTTCGAACATGACTTTTACTCTGATATAATGGTTTTTTTTTTCTGTAGTCTTTTAACCAAGAGCTGTTACAAGTGTGATTGGTGTAGAGTTTTGCAAATTTATCCCTTGTAAAAGTGACATGAAACTGATTTAAAAACTGTATTCAATAAAATTACTTTTTAAAATACCAATTATAATGTGACTCTGGTGTAGAGAGCGCAGAAACATTCAACTCACCTGCAGTTCCTCACAGAAGACCTTCACAATTTAGTGTTTTCTGCTTTAAAACAAAATAATAAATTTTTATATCATAAATAAATGGAATTGATCATTATTATTTATCCAATATATTATTGATATGATATTATGCTGTCCAAACATTTCAAAGCAAAAATGAGCTATTAAACATAGATATGAATATTAATACACACCAGCAGTCTGTGAAGAGGGTCCGGTTGAATAAAATTGTGCTCAGAAATGAGGCTCTATTTATTGCTGAATTTAGTTCCTCCCAACCAGTCTTCATTTTTGTAAGATTGGACAGAAAGTGAGGCTTCGTTTTGTCATGTATGGCGTAACTATGTGAGATCAATACTCTCACATGTGCTTGATATGAACCTTGAAGCTTCAGTGTTGTTTGTGAAACCACCATCATGTGTGCAATCCAGGGCAGAGGCCAGAAAAGCTATGGCAAACAATCAAACTCTTTATTTTAAAGTGCTCTCGTCACCGCGTAATTATACATTTAAGTACTGAGAAATAGAAATTAACAACATACTTTGCTTATAATTAGGGTTAGGTTTGGTTTAGGGTTAGTTGCATGTAATTATTCATCATTTACTGTGATTACTACAGCAACTTATTAACAAAGACGCTGTAAAATAAAGCGTAACCAATGGCTTTTCCCATTTTCAATCAAGCATAACATCTGTATAAACATGATGTGAAATTTTCAATATAAACACTGAGATGTTTGCACTAACCTTCACGTGTCCTCTGTTGCATCATCCATGAACGAAGCACATCGATGAACAACCCCAATTCCCTCTCTAACAGAAACACACTCAAAATCGTTGCTGATGATATGAATTAAACACCAGCAGGTGCCTTATATATATTATATATATATACAATATTGACAAAGATTTGGGATGTCTGCCTTTGCATGTACATGAACTGAAAAGGCATCCCATTCTTAACCCGTAGGGTTTAATATGAAGTTGGTCCATCCTTTGGAGCGATAACAGCTTCAACTCTTCTGGGAACACTTTCCACAAGGTCTAGGAGTGAGTTTATGGGATTTTTTACTACTATACAAGGTCTAGATCTACTGTTAACTGTTAGGACGAACAACTTGTTGTTTGTGCTGGGGATATTTAAGAAAATTAATTGATATATTCAGTTTAACAGCAGTGTAACTGAACTTCGCACAATGCTGATCAATGTAAAAATTAATATATACCAATATTTATCAATATATCAATAAGAATAAGAATATTTACGTTGCTATATCACAACACTTTTCCTGGCATACACAGTAAAATCATTCAAGTGTTGTTGTGTAGTTTTGTTATGTCAGCATGAAAAGGATGTGTGCTCAGTGTAAAGGAAGAATGACAGCGCTCAGTAAACATTCGCACAATGTACTTTGTACTTTGGACGTGCAATTCAATCAAGACTGATTTTGAAAACGTTGTTTCAAACATGTTAATTCGTTTTTAGAATAATTATAACAACAACAATAATAATAAATATTATTGTATTAGTGTATAGGTTCTGCAAGACTTTGTCACTGCTTCTAGGTTTGGGATTATACTTCAGGTTTTTTTTATTTTACTGATCAATACTAATTCGTTATCAATATATCAATAAATAGGAATATTTATGTTCCTACATCACGACACTTTTCCTGGCATTCAAAGTAAAAGTATTCAAGTGTTGTTGTATAGTTTTGTGTCGTCAGTATGAAAAGGATGTGTGCTCAGTGTAAACATTCTTTCATTTGTGCAGTTTTAGGTACTATTTGGTTGTTTACTGTAAATAAGGAAGAATGACAGCGCTCAGGAAACATCCGCACAATGTACTTTGGACGTGCAATTCAATAAAGACTTTTTGATTTTGAAAACGTTGTTTCAAGCATCTTAATTAGTTTTTATGGTAATAATAGTAGTAGTAGTAGTAATGATAATAATGATAATATAATTATTATTATTATTAGTGTATAAGTACTGTAAGACTTTGTCACTGCTTATCTGGTGTTATATGATTATTTTGTGAGAGGAAGTGAGGCAAAATCTCAGAATAAATAACAGTAAATTAAATGTGCAACTTATCAAACTTTTATCTACACCAACCCTAAAACTCACCCTTACAATACTGCAAATACATTAAATAAAATAAATAATTATTAAATGATACAATATTGATGTGGGTCTCAATTTATAATATTGTAATTTTTTAGTTTTAACAAAGTTTAATCAATAAATTGTGTCTAGTGTGTCTTTAATGTGTGGTGACACATCGCTGTAGCTCCTCGTGAACCGATCATCTCTTCATACTAGTTCATTTATAGCATCAAATAAACCCTGTGTCAGAGATCGGAACACACACTTCACACTTACCTGCTTGACTTACCTGTCCCCATGTTCCTGCTCCTGGTCTTACCTGTGCCTCTGTGTCTCCATCGTCTCCCCATTCGTCTATGTCTCCTGCCATCTCCATTCTCCGGATTACCCCGAGATACCAACGCTGTCACCGAAGTGTGTGCTCCGCAGCGCTCATCCACGATCTCCTTCCTTCTCCTGCAAAACCAAAGAACTATCAGCATATCCATTCATCCTCATTTCGCTCTGTGAACTGTTCATTGCCTGTGTGTTCCGATCCTGTTGTGTTTAATAAGCTCATTCGTTCATTCTCCATGTCTGTGAGTCTGTGTTACAAAACAGAAGAACAGACCAAATAGAGTGGAACGGCCAGTGCACCGGATCCATTCCAGGAGATCGCGGATTCTCTCAAGCAGGTGCTTCGGGGCACCACTTCTGCATCACCCGTCACCATCACTCCTTCCCCTCCTGTGGCTGCCAGTCCCGTGGCCACACCAGTGCCCTACTCTGGCTCGGAGGACTGCAACAGATTTCTTCTCCAGTGCTCACTGGCCCTGGAGATGCAATCGCCCCAGTTCTCCACCGAAAAGGCAAAGATTGCTTACATCATTACACTGCTGAGAAGAAGAGAGTTCCACCAGTTCAGAACTTTAGCGGCTGCCAGTGGCTGGAATGAGCGCTCTCTGTTCATGACTTACCGTCAAGGTCTGAATCCCCGGGTGCGATTGCAGCTGGCTGCATACAACGACTCCATGGGTCTGGAACGGCTCTTTCAGCTCACCATCTGCACTGACCGTCGTATGCAGCCATGCTTGGAAGACCTACAAAGTTTGAGCTCAGGGCTCTCACCGCCTGGGGGAAAACGCTGTTGAGCAGTCTGGCAGTCGGGCTCCGATGCTCCGGCACAGTCTTCCTGATGGTAGGAGCTGGAAGAGACTGTGGGAAGGATGGGTGGAGTCCTTCACAATAGTGTTGGCTTTGCTGGAGCATCATATAAGGAAAATCTCCAGGATGGAGCCGAGAGGGGCACCGATGATCTTAGCAGCTGTGTTCACTGTCCGCTGTAGCGTCTTGCGGTCTGCTGCAGTACAATTACCATACCATTCAGCTCGTCCGCAGACTCGCAATGGTTCCCCTGTAGAAAGTGGCGAGGATGGGTGGAGGGAGACTTGCTCTTTTCAGTCGGTGGAGAAAGTGTAGGCATTGTTGTGCCCTCTTGGAGAGTGACATGGTGTTGGTGGTCCAGGTGAGATCCTCAGTAAAGGTGGGATCCTCTGTGATGTGCACCCCCAGGAATTTAGTGCTGCTGACTCTCTCCACAGTCGAGCTGTCGATGGTCAATGGGAGGTGGTCAACGGTGCCCAACCAGTCCACATCGACCGTGTCCCTCGTGGCGCCCTGTGGGGGGTGCTCCGGGAGTATGGAGTCCGGGGCCCTTTTCTAAGGGCTGTCCAGTCCCGGTATGACCGGAGCAGGAGCTTTGCGCATTGCTGGCAGTAAGTCAGACCTGTTCCCAGTGCATGTTGGACTCCGGCAGGGGTGCCCTTTATCACCGGTCCTGTTCATAGTCTTTATGGACAGGATTTCTAGGCGCAGTCAGGGGCCGGAGGGAGTCTGGTTTGGGGACCACAGGATCTCATCCCTGCTTTTTGCGGATGATGGTGTCCTGTTGGCTCCATCGGGCCAGGACCTCCAGTGTGCACTGGGACAGTTTGCAGCCGAGTGTGAGGCAGCTGGGATGAGGATCAGCACCTCTAAGTCTGAGACCATGGCTCTCAGTCGGAAAAGGGTGGCTTGTCCTCTTCAGGTTGGTGGAGAGCTCCTGCCTCAAGTGGAGGAGTTCAAGTATCTTGGGGTTTTGTTCACGAGTGAGGGAAGGAAGGAGTGTGAGGTTGATAGACGGATCGGTGCAACTTCTGCCGTAATGCGGTCGATGTTCCGGTCTGTCGTGGTGAAGAAGGAGCTGAGCTGCAAGGCGAAGCTCTCGATTTACCGATCAATCTACGTTCCTACTCTCACCTATGGTCATGACCGAAAGAATGAGATCCCGGATACAGGCGGCCGAAATGAGCTTTCTCCGCAGGGTGGCAGGGCGCTCCCTTAGAGATAAGGTGAGGAGCTCGGTCACTCGGGAGGAGCTCAAAGTAGATCCGTTGCTCCTTCACATCCAGAGGAGTCAGCTGAGGTGGCTCGGGCATCTGTTTCGGATGCCTCCCGGATGCCTCCCTAGGGAGGTGTTCCGGGCATGTTCCACCGGGAGAAGGCCCCGGGGAAGACCAAGGACACGCTGAAGAGACTATGTCTCTCGGCTGGCCTGGGAACGCCTCAGTGTCCCCCCGGTAGAGCTGGAGGAAGTGTCTGGGGAGAGGAAAGTCTGGGAATCTCTGCTCAGACTGCTGCCCCCGCGACCCGGCCCCGGATAAGCGGAAGAAAATGGATGGATGAGCATTAGTATTTCATGTTCATGTAAAGTGGGACACATATCTAACATATCCTTTATTCTACTATACGTGTTACTCTATTATTTATGAAAAGCAAACATCGAGATCTGCACTCACAACTGATTTTACATATACTTCAGCGCTGAGAAAGAAGAAACAAACATGTAATCTTAAACTAATAATACCTAGAAAAATCAAGTTCAACAAAAATCCTGTTACTGATTCTTTTTCCCTCACCTTTCCAATGGTTTTGAGTATCCCAAATCACCTAGATTGAGGTAACCATCTTCAGTCAGGAAAACTTTCTAGAAACGCAACGGAAGACTCATGAATAAAACACATTTGTGACAGTTTGTGTCCAATGATTGACTGAGATTATGTCAGTGCCCACCTGAGGTTTTATGAATAACACTGGACAAAAGTGGACAAAAGAACAGCATTCATCTGTTTGTTGAGCAGATCATCATATCAGAATGATTTGTGAAGGATCATGTGACACTGAAGATTCTCTATGGACCGTCTGTCTGCCTAGATATGACCACGAAGGCCATTCTTAAATCTCCTGTTTGTCCTGAAAGGATCACTAAAACCTTCCCGGATCCTCCTGTCTGCCTTGCAACGATCTCAGAAACCGAACCCGAATTCCCTGTCTGTTCTGCCTCGATCATGGAGATCATACATGAACTTCCTGCTGGCCTTGATACAGCCACAGTTGCTACCCATGAACTTCCTGTCTGTCCTGATAGAGTCACAGTGATTACTCACAAACTCCCTGTCTGTCCTAATACAACCACTGAGGTGGTTCATGGACTGTCAGCCTGTCAGAACATCATTAGTCACCTGATCTAAACTGACCACTAAGAAAACAGCTCACAGTCATCAATGTTCTTTGCTGTTACACCAAACTGCCACAAGATGGTACTAAGAAATAATAAACAAATGTGTACCATGACAGAACCTGTTTGATGCTCCAATTGGAATGGAAGAGCGGTGTTTTGTCCCACGACTAGGCCGTCTCACGTTCACCCAGTTGTCCTGCTGCACGGGCTCTACAGCCGGAACCGAACCATGAACAGATGCTAGTCGCATCCAAAACAGTATCTAAAGCCCTTGCATTCTTACTATCCTCAATTAAAATGTGTCTCTAATTCTGAGATTTTCTCTGTCAGCGTATTTCCCTTTCATGAAGATGATTCCTTCCTCCTGCTTCCTTCCCAGAATCATGTTTTGATTTATATTGTAATTCTTTCTTTCTTGTTTTGGGGAATGTAAATGGAGGGTGCCATTTTTGTTTGTAATCCTGCTTTTCTCCAGTATATGGTTAAACAGGGAGAGAGGGAAGAGTTTTGTAAATAATTTCTGGATTATCTTTCTTCAGGTAATTTATAGAGATTTCTAGGTTAGTTAGTTTTTTTTGTTAGTTATTTTGGCCAGGCTCTTTCCTGAAGCTATCGCCCCTATTTTCACAGTTATTCTTTTTGATATTGATATTTCTGTTATGGTTATTGTTACTTTTAAAAAGAAAATTAAAAGTTAATATTGGTTGAATTGGTGGTTGTGTTGTTGATTCTGGGACAGAAGGTTGGACATCCTCATTCTCGGTTTTGTTTCTTTTTCTTGCTCTTTTTTGAAGAAACGTAATTCTTTACTTTGTTACCCACTCCTCAACCCTCGATGAGTAGCTATGCAACACTAAACCTCTTCCTCATTGTGAATATCCAAATAAATTTTTTCTTCTTTTCTTTTTTTTGATCAGGAAACACACAATACAACATGCAATGCTGTAGTAATTTATTCGTGC
Source organism: Opsariichthys bidens (assembly GCA_037194245.1). Taxonomy (NCBI): domain Eukaryota; kingdom Metazoa; phylum Chordata; class Actinopteri; order Cypriniformes; family Xenocyprididae; genus Opsariichthys; species Opsariichthys bidens. The sequence continues at coordinate 648,236 of CM074302.1, read as the reverse complement.
AGAAAGCAAAGATGAACAAAGATGGGTAAATACACAACCCCCTGGATCAAACTGGGGTTAAGAATCAGGTACATTTTAAAAACCATTTAATCCCTTCACTGAATGTGCCCCGAAATTTATCTTCTATCTTAAGGATTGAAAAGTATAAAGGTAAAATGAAAAGAATGAAAAAAAGGTACAATTTTAGAATGGCTCAGAAAACAGTATTTTGTTATTTTGCTGGTATGATCAGTGGACTGTGGTGTAACATCATCTCACTCCACTTTATCTGCCAATGAAAACAGAACAAACAATCATTAAGGCAATGTACACATATATAAACAGTACAAATGTCTACACACCACGTCTCTCTGCTTTATCACTCACCTGCAAACACCTCAACCTCACACAGAGTGAGATGTTCATTGCGATCAGGTACAAAAATGTTGACGTATCGTCCCTTAATAGGCTCAAACTTAAATGTTTGTGTCTCTCCAAGTGGGATGGACTCAACAGTCGCAGCCCTGTGAAGAAACACAGTAACAGAGAAATAGAGAGCGGCGTATCAACACGACATGAAGCTTATTAAATATACTTCTGTCAAAGGCAAGGATTTTTATTAAAGTAATTTCATCTTATTTGCTCATTTTCTAACCATTTGTGTAAGTATAAGAGAGTGACGATACTTACAGCTCATTATTGTTGCCATTATTTTCCAGGCTGTTGCCGATACGGATCTGAACACCATTTATTCTCTCTGCACAACAATCTCCACGATTAGTGATGCTAACCCTGGTTATCTTGTAGACATCCAACAAGTCAACTCTCCACCAGGGGTTCTTGTCCCCATTAGTATGACTGCATGACCCAATCAAGTAATTTGAATTCCTGTTGCCATCAACAGCATTTTTAGCAGCTCCTGATTGATCGTGTGTGGTAGACTGGACAGCTGTGCCTCCAACAGCAAGATTCCCTGTTTAACATAAAATAATAAACAGTAAAAATGTGCTAAAGTATCATTTCAATATAATAGGTACAATAATGCTCATCTATGTAATGCAAATGATTATTACACGGCTCTCTGGAATACTCGACTCTGATTGGTCGGTCATTGTGAGGTCTGATATGTCCAGATAATGACATCATCAGTAGTAACGCTGTGTAACAGACGCTCATCCGGGTTTCTGGAGCCGGTCTTTCTTTGGTGTTTCTTGTATCTCACGGTGGACTCGCTCTCTCTCGCTTCATACAAACACAACTGGTGCGTCTCTTAGAGTTATTGATTGTATTGAAGTGTTTTTAGCATTAGGAGTACTGTAGTGTTCGACTTGTTGCCAGAATGATTGTTTTTGTACACTGTAATGAATACTAATCTAATAAACAGGTCAGAATTTAAAACAGTTTAATCTCAAATCAACAAGTCCAACATTAACCCTTAAATGTTTGTCTTGTTTCAACTTTTTTCAACAATTTTTTTTCTTCATTGAAGTTTTATGTTTATTATAAGTGAGCTAATAAAATATTTCAACTCAAATCAATATTTTCTGTCCAAAATGATTTGTGGCTTGTAACCATATAATAATCACCGGGTCAGGGTTTATTACATATTATATATAACTGACAACAACATTCAAAGGAATGAAGAACACTTACTTGGACTACAAACGTACACTGGTGTTTGCTGTTCTGTTAATGAAATAATAACAGTTATAAACACATTAATAAGTACATAATGAAATCCTCTTTGAGTTTCTCTCTCTGTCTCTTACCTCCAAACACCTCGACTTCACACAGAGTGAGGATTTCATCATTCCCAGGTAAAACAATGTTGACATATCGGCCACTAACAGGCTCAAATGAAAATGTTTCTGTGCCATCAGGAACAGAGAGAATAGTTGCAACCCTGCAAATACATGAAGAACAGTGTTAAAATGAAAACCAGAGTCACATGTCTAACAAATTCAGCTCAACTGTATGGAAATCCAATGGTTTTGTACAGCACTCTTCACAATACAAATGATCGTTCATGTTTTATACTGCATTGCTACAAGAAACAATGGTCTAAACTTACAAATGTCTATTCACAACCTGAATGAAATGTGTTCAAGTAAAGCACATCTCCATGACTGTGGCTTTTATTAAACCAGATTGAAGATCATAAACACGGAAGATGATGAAACTTTTCTTACAGCTCATTGTTGTTTCCGTTGTTCTCTAGCTTGTCACCAATACGAATCTGAGCTCCTCTGAGCCGATCTTTACAACAGTCTCCACGATTAGTGATGGTAACGTTGCTTATGCTGTAGGTATTTCCAAGATCAACTCTCCACCATGGATTAAACTCAGGATTAGTGTGAGTGCATGAGCCCTTCCCGAAATCTGAGTCTGTGTTTCCATCTACTGCATGTTGAGCTTCTCCCTGAACAGATGTGGAGGACTGCACAGCCTTGGCATTAAGAGCAAGATTCCCTGTTCAATATTACATGAAAGCGGAAAAAAGAGGAAAAGATAGGTTCAAAGCAATACAAATAAATATAAATGAAAATCTAATCAATTTTTCAATTACCATGTTTCAGCCTATAACTTTAATAAATGAATCTGATTGAAATGTAATGATACACAATAGTTACAGATTTCTTCTTGAATTATTCTAAACGTACCTCCGGAATCAGCGACGCACAGCCCAGTAAACAGTGTGAGAAACAAAATCACTCGTACGGCCATCCTGATATAAGACACAACAACACACCAGAAGCTTAGTTTTATTTTGTATTTCATGCTCTCATAGAAACACCACTAACAGCTTCACTAACAAGGCCTTCTTTATGTCAGAACAGTTATTAGTTACAAGTGACTGGTAAAGTGATTTGTACTATGTTGAATTAAATCACAAACGTATTCAATAGTCACTTTAGTGTTACAGTATAACTGAGAACATTCAGTCCATTCGACACTGAACAACTGCCACCTATTGAAACTCATTGTGCAGTAACTGTGATGTTTTTAATGTCATTTAATCTGGCTGCTCTTCATTTTGTGTTTTTGTGAAGTTCGAACATGACTTTTACTCTGATATAATGGTTTACATTATATCAGAAACATTCAACTCACCTGCAATTCCTCAATGGATCAACCTCACAGAAGACCTTCACAATTCAGCAGTTTTCTGCTTTGAAAATAATATATGTTTTTACATAATAAAGTAATGCCATTAATGATGTTTGTTTTTAAACAAATGCTATATTTTTTGTCAATATATTATTAATATACGGACTATGTCAAAACATTTCAAAGCAAAAATGTGCTATTAAACATAGATATGAATATTAATACACACCCAGCAGTCTGTGAAGAGGGTCTAGTTGAATAATATTGTTCTCAGAAATGAGGCTCTATTTATTGCTGAATTTAGTTCCTCTTAATCAAATCAGTCTTATCTTACATCTGAAAAATCAACATTAAATGGATCATTTACAAAAGAGTTTGCATTTTTGTAAGCTGATATCGTGACAGTCCTAGTTCAAACTTTACTTTGGGCTTTTCCTGTTTTCTCTTAAGTATAACATCCGTATAAGGATGATGTGAATTACTTTAGATTTTAAACTTTTATATTTTAGAATTAGTTAAGATTTTAGGTAACACTTTATTTTACAGTGTCATTGTTGCATATGTTTCATGTATTTACTATAGCAAATATTGTATGTACATGCAATTAACCCTAAACCAAACCCTCATCCTAGCCCTAACCCTACAGTAAGTAAATGTTTAATTATTATTACTCAGTACTTAAATGTATAATTACACTGTAATACTGACACCTGAAAATGAAGTGTAACCATATTTTAAATATAAATACTAATAAAATCTTTGTGCTTGTCTTTACATGTCCTCCCACGTTTGCACAAAGCAAAGGTGTTTTTTAATCATTTATATAAATAGCGCTCAGTGGCGCAGCAAGTCAGCCCTGGGCCCATATGCATGTGCATAAGTAATGTTAAAAGGATTTTAATAATGTTTCAGTAAATGTTGAAATTATATATTGTGCATCTCACTGAAAGGGCTATTGTCACGATTGTTAGCTGAAGTGCACGTGTATACCACTAGAGGGCACTTCATCTTGGACTTCACTCACTTACTCTCTCACCCACTCACTCACTCACTCACTCACTCATCCACCAAGGCAGACTACATTTCCCAGAAGCCCCGTACCCATCACTGATCACTCCACCAGCTGCAATGCATTACCCATTCACTGATTACACTCACACCTGACACTAACCACATCTCACTATTTAAGCACAATGCACCCACACATCACCGCGAAGTCTTGAGCTCCATCCTGTACCAATTCTGAGCGTTTATTTCTATGTCCGTTTCCTCGGTTCTGATTTTTGCCTGTTCCCTGATTGTTATCTGCCTGACTTTGTATTTATTGCCTGTTTACTGACCACGATCCCGATTGTCCCCTGTATATCTGTTTGCTGATGATTGACCTCTGCCTGTCTGACTACGCCAACTTTAAATAAAGCTACAACTGGATCTCACTCCGCTGTCACTTTGTTACAGACATAAGGTAAATGATTATCACCTGTTAATTGTATGATGATGATCACTTTATTGCATTGGTTTTAATTACAGCGTTTTACTTGTGTGTGCTCGTATTAAACATTTTAGGAAACATCAGTTAAGAAGTTCTATTTCTAACATTTGCCTTATATAATAATAATAACAATGCCTTATAACATTTTTGCCATTTTCCGGAGCTTAAACTTGAATGTGCACATTATCAGATTTGGATTGGTCCTGACTGATGCCTGATCCAGGGACAGTATTGAGTACTGGATTGGTGAAGCAAAAGATTTCATTTCATTGAAACACAATTAGCCTAAATAAAACGTTGGAAGTACAATCTTTTGCTCTCAATTCTTCGATTGGTAGACAGGGGTCTCGAGCTCAGAAACTGCCTTTTGCTGTAATTATCTGACAACGCAAATCCCGCAACAATGTTCTTAACCCCAAAAACTATGAGGATTTCGGTTGTATTTGGGTATGGTTCAACAGTATTTACTGACCGATGTAATAATGTGCTACAGTATCATTAAGTACATTAGTTTTAAATTAATAATATTAGTTTAATTAATTTAATTTAAAAAAAGTAAAATTAAAACACTTTAACACAAGACAGACACATGATTAATATGTTGTTTTGTAATGAAAAAGGTTGTGTGTTCAGTGCAAACAGTATTCATTGTCATTTGTGCAGTCAGGTACTTTTTGGCTGAGTTTATGTTCAATAATTAAGGAAGAATTATGTAGCACTCAGTAAATATAACACGACAGCGACTGTTTTCACTAAGTGTAATTCCAATAGATGCTATTTACATTAAGGACAATAGAGATTATAGATTATGCAGTATTTACACTGAAGCGACGACGGCATATTTACTTGATGATAGACGCTATTTACATTAAGGACAATAGAGATTATAGATTATGCAGTATTTACACTGAAGCGACGACGGCATATTTACTTGGTGATAGATGCTATTTACCACATCAGATCGAATTCATTTCTGAATAAGCAGTCATTTTTCTTTTGTATTTTACACATGACTTAATACAGCGATTGACAATAACAGAAATACACTCACCCTCACATCCAGCATGCAAAGATCATGGAGCAACCATCCCAATGACTCACTAAAAAGTCCCTGAACAACCAGATAATAAATTAAATACAATACTTTTGCATTGCATCAATAATCATCAACTAAAGATTTGTGCTAAATAATTTGGAAAAACAAGCATTTTATGAGTATGGGCATTAGTATTTCATGTTCATGTAAAGTGGGACACATATCTAACATATCCTTTATTCTTATATACGCGTTACTCTATTATTTATGAAAAGCAAACATCGAGATCTGCACTCACAACTGATTTTACATATACTTCAGCGCTGAGAAAGAAGAAACAAACATGTAATCTTAAACTAATAATACCTAGAAAAATCAAGTTCAACAAAAATCCTGTTACTGATTCTTTTCCCCTCACCTTTCCAATGGTTTTGAGTATCCCAAATCACCTAGATTGAGGTAACCATCTTCAGTCATGAAAACTTTCTAGAAACGCAACGGAAGACTCATAAATAAAACACATTTGTGACAGTTTTTGTCCAATGATTGACTGAAATTATGTCAGTGCCCACCTGAGGTTTTATGAATAACACTGGACAAAAGTGGACAAAAGAATTGTTCAGGCCCTGTAGGTTTAGTTTATTGATGAGCTGTTGTGGGATTATGGTGTTGAATGCTGAGCTGAAGTCGATGAACAGCCTTCTGACATTTACATTTAGTCATTTAGCAGACGCATTTATCCAAAGCGACTTACAAGTGACTCACAAGTTAGGGTAGTCGTGGCCTAATGGTGAGGGAGTTGGGCTTGTAATCAGAAGGTTGCGGGTTCGATTCCCACGCTGGCAGGAATTGAAGGTGGGAATTGTGAATAAACAGCACTCTCTCCACCTTCAATACCACGACTAAAGTGCCCTTGAGCAAGGCACCAAACCCCCAATTGCTCCCCCGTCGCAATAGCTGCCCACTGCTCCGGGTGTGTGTTCACTGTGTGTGTATGTGTGTGTTCACTACTCACCGCTGAGTGTGTGCACTTGGGATGGGTTAAATGCAGAGCACCAATTTCGAGTATGGGTCACCATACTTGAGAACACGTCACGACTTTCACTTTCAAGTGAGGAAAACAAACAAGCGATTCTACATGAATTGGCAAATAGTGCTCGCAATACAAGTTTCATACATTGCTCAGTACCATAAGCTAGAGTAGGAAGGGAAAAAGGGAATGATAGGGGGGGTTTTTTATGAAGAGATTAAGTGTTCATGGAAGAGATGAGTTTTCAGCTGTCTCTTGAATATTGCCAAGGATTCTGTGTTCCTGATGAAAGTAGGGAGATCATTCCACCAGCAGGGAGCAGTGAAGGAGAATGTTCTGGAGAGTGATTTTGTGCCTCTCTGTGAAGGTACCACAAGCCTTCGCACCTTTAGTGATCGCAGGCTTCTGGTGGGGACGTAGTGTTGTATCAGTGTGTGGAGGTAGGAGGAGCAGAGCCTGTGGTGGATCTGTAAGCATCAGCGCTTTGAACTTGATGCGAGCAGTGAGGGGTAGCCAGTGCAGAGAGATGAAGAGGGGCGTGACGTGGGCTCTCTTAGGCTCGTTGCAGACAAGACGCGCAGCAGCGTTCTGGATCATTTGAAGAGGTTTAATTGCACTTGACGGCAGTCCAAGCCTTGAAATGACAAGGGCCTGGACAAGCAGTTGTGTTGCGTGCTCAGTCAGGAAGGGACGGATTTTCCTGATGTTGAGAAGTGCATGACCGTGCCGTCTTTGAGATGTGGTCTCTGAAGGTCAGTTGGTCATCGAAGATAACTCCAAGATTTCTGGCCGACTTAGATGGGGTAATGGTGGTTGTACCAAGCTGTAAGTTGATGTCGTGTTGTAGAGTAGGAGTGGCAGGGAAGACTAAAAGCTCAGTCTTTTCCAGGTTGAGCTGCAGGTGGTGTTCTTCCATCCACGTGGAGATGTCCGCCAGACAGCTTGAGATCCGTGCAGTTACTGTGGAATCATCTGGTTGGAAGGACAGGTAGAGTTGTGTGTCATCAGCATAGCAGTGGTAGGAGAAACCATGTGCCTGTATGATGGGACCCAGTGATGTAGTATAAATGGAGAATAGGAGGGGACCAAGAACTGAACCCTGAGGGACCCCAGTGATCAGTTCATGAGGTTTGGATACCTCCCCTCCCCAGGCGACTCTGAAAGACCTACCAGTGAGATAGGACTCAAACCACTGAAGCGCAGTACCTGAGATGCCCAGTGACGAGAGGATAGAAGACAGAAGAATTTGATGGTTTATGGTGTCAAAGGCAGCAGATAGATCCAGCAGAATGAGAACAGATGATTTGGAATCAGCCTTTGCAATTCGCAGGGATTCCGTGACAGACAGTAGCGCAGTCTCTGTGGAATGGCCGCTCTTGAAAAAGATGATAGCAGATCTTGATACGAACCTAGGTCAGATAGGTGTTGTGATTTGCGCCATTTCCTTTCTGCTGCCCTGAGTTTGGTCCGGTCTTCACGAAGTGCATCGGATATCCAGCTTGTGCTGGTCTGGATGACAAAGGACAGATACTGTCTAGGGAAGAAGATAAAGTGGAGCATAAGAGTCTTTGTTTTCCAGGTGGGTAAGAGCCAGATGGAGGGTGGAGGAAAGTGCATCGTCCATAGAGCGGTTCAGACGGTATGCAAACTTGAGCGGATTGAGTGTGTTGGGGAGGCAGGTTTTGATGTTGTGCATGACTAACCTCTCAAAGCACTTCATCATGATTGGAGTCAATGCTATGGGACGGTCATTTAGACTGAACACAGGTGATGTCTTTGGTCCGAGTATGATTGTTGTGGACTTGAGACATTCGGGGACGACTGCCTTGCTCAGCGAGGTGCAGAAGATTTCTGTTAGAACATCTGTCAGCTGTTCAGCAGTCTTTCAGTGCACGGCCAGGTATGTTGTCAAGACCCGCAGCCTTGCATGGGTTAATCCTAGACAGCTCAAGCATGTCTCCTGGAAGCAGCATTTTGTATGAGCGGCAGGTGTCTTATGGTGTTTTTGGGAAGGCCAGTGAAGAGTCCATTACTGCTGGTGATGAAAGCATGAACATGAAGCTTGACTGGAAACTAATTTTTGCAATACTTTTGACATGATAGTATGCACGTGCAAGATTCTTGCTTTTGCATGATTACTGAAATTAAGGTCAGGCTCCAGGATCACATCTGAATTGATTTTGTGTTTTTAGACCCCTAGCCTCAAGGTATGCTTTCACCTTGAGAATTTCATCTTCATTTCCAAATGCAATTCAGACTTCAGTAAAACCAGTAAAAAGTGTTTATAAGGTAATTAAATTAAGTAGCTTAAGAAGTAGTATCAGTGCAACACACTTAGAGGCTATTGAAGTCATTATCTGTGTTTGTTGGTGCTATTACTATAATGTCCCGCTAGAGGGCAGACATTCTTTATGTGGGTTTACTAATAAAACATGAGATGAGAGAACAGTGACTGTGACAAGCTCACACTACATGAATCATCATGGTGCTCACACTGCGCAAGTTTTCTTGTCATCTGCCGTCATCTTGTCCTTAGCGCTTCATGTTACACATCACAACGCTTACTAGGGAAGCTACCAAGCGTTCTGCGTGCTGAACATGACACTGTAGTCTATAAAGCCCTTCTAGGGACGTCTTAAAGTCTTTTGATGTTTAATTTATAGTTTTCCTTTTCCTGCTTTTTTAAATCTGCAGGTTCAGCATTCATCAAACAAACTACAATCAACTGAGCAATCTTCCGTCAAACTTTAAGTGGGAATGTGTTTTACTCTTTCAGTAATGATCAAACAGGGATTAAAGAATTAAACTTTCATTAATATTGTCATTAAAATCAGGTTTGTTCAGGAAGGGCAGAATATTTAAATAGCTTTTGGACACTGTAAACCTTTTAGCTTCACGAGTCCATTTCATTTCACTATTGTTACGTTCGAGGATGCACGTTTATTATAGCGTAGCATATATATTCATGTCTGTGTATTTTGTGTTGTATTTTGTGTTCAGCTGTATGTTTTTGTTCTCTGAGGGAAGAGTTAATGTTAAGAGTTAATAGATGTCATTAAGTATTCTGGATTATATTTCTCCAGGTAATTTAGAGAGATTTCTGGGTTAGTTTTTTGTTTTGTTTGTTGTTTTGGCCAGGCAGTTATAGCCTCTATTTTTGTTATTTTTCTTTTTGAAATTGTTATTTCTGTTATGGGTATTGGTACTTTTGTACTTCTTAGTCTTTATAACAGAATATTCTAAGTTAATATTGGTTGGATTGGTGGTTGTGTTGATTCTGGGACACAAGGTTGGACATCCTCGTTCTCTTTTATTCTATTCTATTTTAAGTATTCTTTTCTATACTTTGTTTCCTCATCCTCAACCCTAGATGGGAATCTATGTGACGCTACACCTCCTCCTCACTGTAAGTTTTTGATCCAGAAACATGCAATGCAACATGCAATGCTGAAGTAATTTATTCATGTAGAAAGCAAAGATGAACAAAGATTGGTGCATTTTAACAACCATTTCAAACCTTTACTGAATGTGCACTGAAGCTTATCTTTTATCTTAAGGATAAAAGATGCATTAGTAAAAAGAAAAGAATGAGAAAGGTGCAATATTAGTATTGCTCAGAAAACAGTAGTTTGTTATTTTGCTGGTATGATCAGTGGACTGTGGTGTAACATCTTCTCATTCCACTTAATCTGCCAATGAAAACAGAACAAACCATCATATATACACATATATAAACAGTACAAATGTCTACACACCACGTCTCTCTGCTTTATCACTCACCTGCAAACACCTCAACCTCACACAGAGTGAGATATTCAATGCGATCAGGTACGAAAATGTTGATGTATCGTCCCTTAATAGGCTTAAACTTAAATGTTTGCGTCTCTCCAAGTGGGATGGACTCAACAGTCGCAGCCCTGTGAAGAAACACAGTAACAGAGAAATAGAGAGCGGCGTATCAACACGACATGAAGCTTATTAAATATACTTCTGTCAAAGGCAAGTGTGTACTATAAGGATTTATTTAAAGCACTTTTATATTATTTGCTCATTTTCTAACCATTTGTGTAAGTATAAGAGAGTGACGATACTTACAGCTCATTATTGTTGCCATTATTTTCCAGGCTGTTGCCGATACGGATCTGAACACCATTTATTCTCTCTGCACAAGCATCTCCACGATTAGTGATGCTAACCCTGGTTATCTTGTAGACATTCAACAAGTCAACTCTCCACCAGGGGTTCTTGTCCCCATCAGTATGACTGCATGACCCCCTGAGGTAATTTGAATTCCTGTTGCCATCAACAGCATTTTGAACAGCTCCAAAGCGATCGTATGTGGAAGACTGGACAGCTGTGGCTCCAAGAGCAAGATTCCCTGTTTAACATAAAATATTAAACTTTAACATTTTTTAACTTTAATGTGCTAAAGTATAATTTCAAGCTATGTTATGCAAATGATTATTACACGGCTCTATGGAATACTTGACTCTGATTGGTCAGTCATTGTGAGGTCTGATGTTTCCAGATAATGAGCATCATCAATAGTAACTGTTAGAGATCGGTCAGGCTCTGGCACCATCCAATCACGACGCACTCCATCACCCGAGTACTGATCACCACCACCTGAATCCAATCACCTCATTACCAACACCAGTTTTAAGCACACACTTCACCTCAGCACTTTCTCCGGTCTCAACTTTGGAAACTGACTCACTTACCATCGCTATCGCACCATTATTGTGAGTCTGTGTTCCGTTACAGAAGACCGGACCTATTTACAGTTACCATGAGTGCAACGGATCCATTTCAAGACATCGCTGATGCACTCCGGAGAACGCTACAGAGCACACCTTCCGCACCTCCTGCTTCGGTACCTCCTACACCACCCACGGCCTCCAGCCCCGTGGCCACACCGGTGCCCTACTCTGGCTTGACTCTATATCGTCAATCTGCTGCCAGGAGGAGCACTTCAATGGGCCCATACTATATGGGAACTCGCTCATCACTACATATCGTGAAGGATTGAATCCACGAGTTCGATTGCATCTGGCTGCATACGGCGATTCCATGGGTCTAGAACGATTCATCCAACTTTCCATTCGAACTGATCGTCGTATGCAGCCCTGCTTCGAAGATCTACAGGACCAGCCATCACATTCCAGCCAGCCAGACTATACCGGCTCTCCAGGTATCGGGTTATGCCGTATGGCCTGGTCAACTCCCTCTCCGTATTTCAAGACTTCATGCACGAGGTGCTCCGGGAGTTCCTTCACAAGTTCGTCCTGGTATACATTGATGACATCCTCATCTACTCCCGGAGCGAGGCCGAACATTGCCAGCACGTTGCGGAGGTCCCACAGAGACTCAGGGATTACCATCTCTACCTTGAAGCAGAAAAGTTGTTAGAGATCGGTCAGGCTCTGGCACCATCCAATCACGATGCACTCCATCACCCAAGTACTGATCACCACCACCTGAATCCAATCACCTCATTACCAACACCAGTTTTAAGCACACACTTCACCTCAGCACTTCGTCCGGTCTCAACTTTGGAAACGGACTCACTTACCATCGCTACTCACCTCTGATGATTCTGCTCCATTGTCTTCGCTGTTTCTCCGTTCATCCTGAGTCTCCGTCTGCCATTACCTTCTGGTACTCATATTGATTGTATAGAAGTGTTTTTAGCATTAGGAGTACTGTAGTGTTCGACTTGTTGCCAGAATGATTGTTTTTGTACACTGTAATGGATTCTAAGATAATAAACAGGTCAGAATTTAAAACAGTTTAATCTCAAATCAACAAGTCCATTTAATTATTTATTTGGTGTACATGACTGTACATTATCCTTTAAATCATGGGTCTTCAACCGGGGGTCCGCGACCCCTAGGGGGTCCGCGGCGGTATTGCAGGGGGTCCGTCAATGTTTGATCACAAATAATAAAAAAAAAAATAAAACGTGTAAAAACATCAAAGTCAAATTTAAATAAAATATATTTTATTTTACAAATAGTATTACATTAACAGCTTTAATAGAACCCTTCCGTCCACGTGCAGTCACGTGATCTCATGATACTGTCAACGCAGACTATAATTTGAAAATGCTACTGGCTAATAATTTATATACAATTTAACTCGCCAGAATGGATCGTTTGTAACACAGCTTAAAGTTCAGGTAAATGTATAATCGTTCACCTGATAGTAAAATTAAAATGTGAAGTTCTGTTTAAACACACCCACCCGACGTCCAAGAACTAGCGGCGACGGAAGCCGACGGTGTTGTCGCTCATGTCGGCGGAAAAATATGAGCTTGAGCACCGAAAGAATTTAAGCCGACTGTCAACTAGCGCCTGCATATGAATGAGATGACTGTCTATTTAAGCAGATATATTTGTCTATGTTCATCATTCAAAAGGGGAAAGCGAAACCAAGACGGCAAGTATACAAACCATATACAAAGCAGCGCTTGCTGACCGTTTTGAATATCAGTCATGCTGATCACGTGCTTTATTCCACTCCTCTCATGTTATGATGAAAATATTCGTGCGTTCGAGTGCTCGGGTAAGAGGACGTGAAATTAGAACAAGCTTCCGTCGGTGCCGTCATGACTTATTCGCTTGCTTTCATAACTTTTGCTATATATTCTCGTGAACTGACTCGTTTACTATGCTGAACAGCCAATCAGAGTTCTCTCTCTCACCGACGCCCCGACGCCGATTCAACATGTCGAATCGGCCGAAAAATGAGAAGGGTCTGACTGCTGACCGTGGGCGAGTGGAGCTCCACTCTCAAACAGGAAATACGTCACCTCCACTTGAATTAATAAAGAAGGGCCATGATGGTGTCGCTATGAGCTCTTTTAATTTTACCATAGACAAATTTTACCTAAATATTAAATCGCGAGCTATAAAGTCCGAATCGCGAGCTATAAAGTCCGAATCGCGAGCCGTAAAGTCCGAATCGCGAGCCGTAAAGTCCGAATCGCGAGCTATAATGTCCGAATCGCGAGCCATAATGTCCGAATCGCGAGCCGTAAAGTCCAAATCGCGAGCCGTAAAGTCCGAATCGCGAGCTATAAAGTCTGAATCGCGAGCCATAATGTCCGAATCGCGAGCCATAATGTCCGAATCGCGAGCTATAAAGTCCGAATCGCGAGCCATAAAGTCCGAATCGCGAGCCATAAAGTCCGAATCGCGAGCCATAAAGTCCGAATCGCGAGCCATAAAGTCCGAATCGCGAGCCATAAAGTCCGAATCGCGAGCCATAAAGTCCGAATCGCGAGCCATAATGTACGAATCGCGAGCAATAAAGTCCGAATCGCGAGCCGTAATGTCCGAATCGCGAGCCGTAATGTCCGAATCGCGAGCCGTAAAGTCCGAATCGCGAGCTATAAAGTCCGAATCGCGAGCTATAAAGTCCGAATCGCGAGATATAAAGTCCGAATCGCGAGCTATAAAGTCCGAATCGCGAGCTATAAAGTCCGAATCGCGAGATATAAAGTCCGAATCGCGAGATATAAAGTCCGAATCGCGAGCCATAAAGTCCGAATCGCGAGCTATAAAGTTCGAATCGCGAGCCATAAAGTCCGAATCGCGAGCTATAAAGTCCGAATCGCGAGCCATAAAGTCCGAATCGTGAGCTATAATGTCCGAATCGCGAGCCATAAAGTCCGAATCGCGAGCTATAAAGTCCGAATCGCGAGCCATAAAGTCCGAATCGCGAGCTATAAAGTCCGAATCGCGAGCTATAAAGTCCGAATCGTGAGCTATAATGTCCGAATCGCGAGCTATAAAGTCCGAATCACGAGCCATAAAGTCCGAATCGCGAGCTATAAAGTCCGAATCGCGAGCCATAATGTCCGAATCGCGAGCCATAAAGTCCGAATCGCGAGCCATAAAGTCCGAATCGCGAGCCATAAAGTCCGAATCGCGAGCCATAAAGTCCGAATCGCGAGCAATAATGTCCGAATCGCGAGCCATAAAGTCCGAATCGCGAGATATAAAGTCCGAATCGCGAGATATAAAGTCCGAATCGAGAGATATAAAGTCCGAATCGCGAGCCATAAAGTCCGAATCGCGAGCCATAAAGTCCGAATCGCGAGCCATAAAGTCCGAATCGCGAGCCATAAAGTCCGAATCGCGAGCCATAATGTCCGAATCGCGAGCCATAAAGTCCGAATCGCGAGCCATAATGTCCGAATCGCGAGCTATAAAGTCCGAATCGCGAGCCATAAAGTCCGAATCGCGAGCCATAAAGTCCGAATCGCGAGCCATAAAGTCCGAATCGCGAGCCATAAAGTCCGAATCGCGAGCCATAATGTCCGAATCGCGAGCCATAAAGTCCGAATCGCGAGCCATAATGTCCGAATCGCGAGCCATAATGTCCGAATCGCGAGCCATAAAGTCCGAATCGCGAGCCATAAAGTCCGAATCGCGAGCCATAAAGTCCGAATCGCGAGCCATAAAGTCCGATTCGCGAGCCATAAAGTCCGAATCGCGAGCTGTTTGACATATTTTGTGTGGGGGGGTCCCTGCTCCGTGTCTCGCTCATCTAAGGGGTCCTTGCCCTGAAAAACGTTGAAGACCCCTGCCTTAAATGTTTGTCTCCTTTGAAGTTGCTCCTTTGTCTTGCTAAGTATATTTTTTCTTCATAGAAGCTTTGCATTTATTAAAAAGTGAGGTAATAAAATATTTCAACTCAAATCAATATTTCGTAGAAAGAAAACAGATTTATTCATGTGTTCACTGTGCTTTTTGGTTTTTCTGAACTGTTATACATAACCTGGACCAAATAGAGTTTTTCCCATTTCAGAGTGTTGTGATGGGACAACACAGCAAAATGTTAACTTGTTTCTTCTACTTTTTGTTTTTTTTCCTGTTATATGTGCAATAAATGCGTTGGCTGTTAGCCGTTTCATATCATTTGACCTAAATATAATTTGTATCCCAAGAGTCGAACCTATCCCTACTCAGAGTAATATAACAGTGTTCTGCTGACAACTGCTGCTGTGTTACATGAACTAATTATGAGCAATACATTTGTTACGTGTAAATAAATATGTATATAAATATTGTGTGTGTGTGTGTGTGTATGCATTACTGACAATATTGAAAGTAATGAAAAACACTTACTTGGAACACAAATGTACGGCAGTAAGTAGTTTTCTGTTAATAAAATAACAACAGTTATACACACATTAATAAGTACATAAATCCTCTCAGAGTCTTCTCTCTCTGTCTCTTACCTGCAAACACCTCGACTTCACACAGAGTGAGGACTTCATCATTCCCAGGTAAAACAATGTTGACATATCGGCCACTAACAGGCTCAAATGAAAATGTTTGTGTGACATCATGAACAGAGAGAATAGTTGCAGCTCTGCAAATACATGAAGAACAGTGTTAAAAGGAAAACCAGAGTCTTCAACACAATGCTCATGTCTAACAAATTCAGCTCAACTGTATGGAAATCCAATGGTTTTGTACAGCACTCTTCACAATACAAATGATCGTTCATGTTTTATACTGCATTGCTACAAGAAACAATGGTCTAAACTTACAAATGTCTAATCACAACCTGAATGAAAGTGCTTTTGACACCATCGACAAAAATATTCTTTTGAATAGACTAGAAAATTATGCTGGAATTAGTGGAATTGCATTGGCATGGTTCAAATCATACTTATCTGACCGTTATCAGTTTGTAGTAGTAAACGAAGAGACGTCATTTCAATCACAAGTTAAATATGGAGTACCACAAGGCTCAGTTCTAGGACCGTTGCTTTTCACTCTGTACATGTTACCCTTGGGAGATGTCATTTGGAAGCATGGCATTAGCTTTCACTGTTACGCTGATGATACTCAGCTCTATATTTCCTCGCGCCCTGACGAAACCTACCAATTCTCAAAATTAACAGAATGCGTAGCTGATTTAAAAAATTGGATGACTAGTAATTTCCTACTACTAAACTCAGAAAAAAAACAGAGATTTTAATTATTGGACCAAAACTTCAGCACATAAAAACCTAGAATACTGTCTAACACTTGATGGCTGCTCTGTTAAGTCGTCTTCGTCAGTTAGGAACCTGGGTGTGCTCTTTGATACCAATCTTTCATTTGAAAGCCACATTTCTAGCATATGTAAAACCGCATTCTTCCATCTTAAAAATATATCTAAATTACGACATATGCTCTCAATGACAAATGCGGAACAGCTAGTTCATGCGTTTATGACCTCGAGACTAGATTACTGTAACGCTCTATTGGGTGGTTGCCCTGCTCGCTTAATAAACAAACTACAGCTGGTCCAAAACACAGCTGCTAGAGTCCTTACTAGAACCAGGAAGTATGAACATATTAGCCCGGTTCTGTCAAAACTGCACTGGCTCCCTATTAAACATCGTATGGATTTTAAAATCTTGCTAATTACTTACAAAGCACTAAATGGCTTAGCTCCCCAGTACCTGAGTGATGGGCATGTGGTGTCGGCGGAGATTGTGTTAACTAGCTCATCCTTTGTGAAGACCTTACCGACTCATCAGCCAGTGGCACATATCCCAACAAACCGTCCCATACCGGCGTGATCAAAAAGATCTTAAACTAGATGGAACTAGATTAAATATTTTGACTGTTTTGATTCCAAATCGGTTTAATGACCCGTAACTCTGCCTGAGTATCGGACAAGTGTTCACTGTTGGCCAGAGGAGAACTGACCCCGACTAAGCCTGGTTTCTCCCAAGGTTTTTTTCTCCATTTGTTGGAGTTTTGGTCCTTTGTCTTGCTTAAGTTGGGGACACTTGCTTGATATTCAACTGTGTTTTTGGTGTCGTTGTATGTGAACTGAGCTGAGCCGGACGATTACGTCACTGTTTTCTCCAGTGCTGATATGCATAAATGAACTAGACTAATAACTACTGATATTTGCAACAGAATGAATCAATAATATATAGAAGAAGCTGCACAATGACACCATTCTTTGGGAGCTGCTGTGCAGCCAAAACTATTTGCCAATTATTAATGTAAAGCTGCTTTGCCACAATTTGCATTGTAAAAAGCGCTATATAAATAAACTTGACTTGACTAACGTGTTCAAGTAAAGCACATCTCCATGGCTGTGGCTCACTGAGGGGTTGGTTTGTGGAGGAGCTTCAATTTTGTTTTATTAAACCAGATTGAAGATCATGAACACGGAAGATGATGAAACTTTTCTTACAGCTCATTGTTGTTTCCGTTGTTCTCCAGCTTGTCACCAATACGAATCTGAGCTCCTCTGAGCCGCTCTTTACAACAGTCTCCACGATTAGTGATGGTAACGTTGCTTATGCTGTAGGTATTTCCAAGATCAACTCTCCACCATGGATTAAACTCAGGATTAGTGTGAGCGCATGAGCCTTTTCTGTAAACTGAGTCTGTGTTTCCATCTACTGCATGTTTAGCTTCACCCTTTGGATATGTGGAGGACTGCACAGCCTTGGCATTAAGAGCAAGATTCCCTGTTCAATATCATATGAAAGCGGAAAAAATAGGAAAAGATAGGTTCAAAGCAATACAAATAAATATAAATTAAAAAAAAAAAATCAATCAATCACATGTTTTCAATTACCATGTTTCAGCCTATAACTTTAATAAATGAATCTGATTGATATGTAATAGTTAGAGATTTTTAAATCTAATCATTTTTACTTGAATTATTCTAAACGTACCTCCAGAATCAGCGACGCACAGCCCAGTAAACAGTGTGAGAAACAAAATCACTCGTACGGCCATCCTGATATAAGACATAACAACACATCACCTCATCTGAGCATATGAAGGAATCTTTGTCAATTTCTCATCCCCATTTCAAAACAAAGAAACATTGAAGAACCCCATTATTCACAGTAAACCCAGTGTAATGCGGCTTACCTGCCTCCATTCTTTTTTAATTTTAAATGCCTTTGCTGAGTTTGCTCTGTTTACATATACTGAACAGTCTATGAAGTAAAAGTGGGAGGCACTTTCTTCAGCTCATACTCGTTGGTCTGGCTCACTGTCATTATGAAGCTTGGATGCATCAGGATATTTATTAATATATCTCTGACTGTGTTCTTCAGAAAGAAGAAAGTCATACACACCTAGGATGGCTTGAGGGCGAGTAAACTTGGGTTAATTTTGAAAGTGAATTAATCCTTTAAGTAACTGCTGTACAAATAATTAACTTCCCCCTTTTAGATTCCATAGACAGGTTTTGAGGAACCAAGGTATTGTAACGAAACTTTTTAAAATCTTAATTAGAAAACAAATTGTCAATACAACTGATTCTTGTTGAATGTTCTTTTGTCATTATTGGATTGCAGGAGTGCAACACTTCTAGACTACTATATACTATATCTTTATAACCCAACTTGAATTATCCAAACAAAAGCTTAGTTTTACTAGTAAAACCTCCATTGTATTTCATGCTCTCATAGAAACACCACTAACAGCTTCACTAACAAGGCCTTCTTTATGTCAGAACAGTTATTAGTTACAAGTGACTGGTAAAGTGATTTGTACTATGTTGAATTAAATCACAAGCGTATTCAATAGTCACTTTAGTGTTACAGTATAACTGAGAACATTCAGTCCATTCGACACTGAACAACTGCCACCTATTGAAACTCATTGTGCAGTAACTGTGATGTTTTTAATGTCATTTAATCTGGCTGCTCTTCATTTTTGTAAAGTATGAATTTGACGTGATAATCTGATATTATGACTTTGTGAAAGGACAACATTTAAAAACTGATTTAAAAACTGTATTCAATAAAATTACTTTTTAAAATACCAATTATAATGTGACTCTGGTGTAGAGAGCGCAGAAACATTCAACTCACCTGCAATTCCTCAGTGGATCAACCTCACAGAAGACCTTCACAATTCAGCAGTTTTCTGCTTTAAAACAAAAAGTAATGTTTTTCTGATAAATGAATGCCATTATTAATAATTGTTTATAAAAAAAATGCTAGATTTATTTTTCATCCAATATAATATTACTTTAAGGATTATGTCAAAACAATTCAAACCAAAAATGTGCTATTAAAATAGTTATGGATATTAATAATTGCTATTAAACATAGATATGAATATTAATACACACCAGCAGTCTGTGAAGAGGGTCCAGTTGAATAATATTGTGCTCAGAAATGAGGCTCTATTTATTGCTGAATTTAGTTCCTCTTAATAAAATGAGTCTTATCTGATATCTGATGAAATGGACCTATTACAAAAGATTCCCCTTTTTCAGCCTTTATTCTGATGAAATAAATACAAAGTTCTGTTATGAAACTCTTGATGGCACAGGCTGATAGGTCCTTAAAGTTTTTGTTCACTCCAAAATTGAAATTGTCATCATTTACTCATCCTCATGTTATTCCAAACCCGTGAGACTTTCGTTCATCTTCGGAACACAAAGGAAGATCCTCGCCATTGATGTAGAGAGGGCAAGACGATTTAAAAGCCTGTTTGGTCGCCATTATGTCTTGTGTTTTGCAACTTCAAAAAACAGCACTAAATAAAATCAAAAAACACAGAAGCTACACTCTAAAAATGCTGGATTAAAAACAACCCAAGTTGGGTTGAAAACGGACAAAATGTTCGCCCGACCTGCTGGGTAGTTTTATTCAACTCAACTATCGTTTAAAATTTACTCTATTGCCCAAAATATGTTGTAAATTAACATTTATTAAATGAACATGCATAAATAAGTTTAACGATCAATAAACATTAAATTGCTTATTAATAAATCTTCACCTTTTGATTATTATTGTTGCCTCTAGTAATTGTGTGTCTGACTTTTAATTTCCAACCTATTTTGGGTTCACGTTAAGCCAGACATACATTATTTAAAAAAAAAAAAAAAATAGTTGGGTTAAATAAAACTACCCAGTACATTGGGCAAACATTTAACCCAACCACTGGGTTAAAATAACCCAATTGCTGGATTTGTCCATTTTCAACCCAACTTGGGTTGGTGTTAACCCAGCATTTTCTAGGTCGCATCCACATGAAGCTTTCCCGATCCCATCTTTTTTTTTTACCATCTTCTAGAAAAGTTCCGTAAACATGGCGTTGTCTCAAGTAATATCTGCGTAAACACAAAACCACTGAAACCGATTCAAAACAATGTAGTATACGTGGCAGACCAGTATATAGTGCTGTAATTCTGCCACCGAGAAGATGGAGAAGAAGACTTAGAGCATGCACATAAACCTTGCTCTGTATACAAACCCAACAAAACAACAAGACGGAGACAGAGATGGCAAATGCAACAGCATCAAGAGCAAGAGTGCAGTCAAAATATACGGATTGGGTGTACACAAAAAAATGCAAGGGTGTCATTTTCAGATGTATCCACTTTGGGACCCCAAAAAATAGAGGTTTCAGACTTCCAGATCCGTGGGCATTAGGAGCCGATCCCGGACGAGCCCCCACAAATCTGTTACAGGCCCTGCCGTGTTGGCAGACTAGAAAGTCCCTGCAAAAACAGGAAAAATTGAGCAAACATCTCCGTCACACATAATCCCCAGCAACTGGTGCAACACGGCTCCTCTACACGAGCCCTCCAGTAATTTTCAAAATAAGTGTCCCAATCTCACTCAGCAATAGACAATGGTCATTGCAAAATGCAATGCAGAAGTGTAAAGCGGGCTAATTCGGCCTCTCCTCAATCATCCGTTTCTTTAGTTTAACAGTTCAAAAATATGCCAATTAAATATCTTAAAAATCAAGTATACGGTCCTGGCCAAAAGTTTTGAGAATTCCATAAATATTAGTTTTCACAAAGTTTGCTGCTAAACTGCTTTTAGATCTTTGTTTCAGTTGTTTCTGTGATGTACTGAAATATAATGACAAGCACTTCATTCGTTTCAAAGGCTTTTATCGACAATCACATGACATTTATACAAAGAGTCAGTATTTGCAGTGTTGGCCGTTCTTTTTCAGGATCTCTGCAATTCGACTGGGCATGCTCGCAATCAACTTCTGACTGATTGCAACCCATTCTTTCATAATCACTTCTTGGAGTTTGTCAGAATTAGTGGGTTTTTGTTTGTCCACCCGCCTCTGGGGAGAAGATCTGGGGAGTTTCCAGGCCATGGACCCAAAATTTCAACGTTCTGGTCCCCGAGCAACTTAGTGATCACTTTTGCCTTATGGCACGGTGCTCCATCGTGCTGGAAAATGCATTGTTCTTCACCAAACTGTTGTTGGATTGTTGGAAGAAGTTGCTGTTGGAGGGTGTTTTGGTACCATTCTTTATTCATGGCTGTGTTTTTGGGCAGAATTGTGAGTGAATCCACTCCCTTGGATGAGAAGCAACCCCACACATGAATGGTCTCAGGATGCTTTACTGTTGGCATGACACAGGACTGATGGTAGCGCTCACCTTTTCTTCTCCTGAAAAGCCTTTTTCCAGATGCCCCAAACCATCGGAAAGGGGCTTCATCGGAGAATATGGCTTTGCCCCAGTCCTCAGCAGTCCATTCACAATACTTTCTGGAGAAGATCAATCTGACCCTGATGGTTTTTTTTTTTTGGAGAGAAGTGGCTTCTTTGCTGCTCTTCTTGACACCAGGCCATCTTCCAAAACTCACTGCGCGTGCAGATGCGCTCACACCTGCTGCCATTCCTGAGCAAGCTCTGCATCCCGCAGCTGAATCCTCTTTAGGAGACCATCCTGGCACTTGCTGGACTTTCTTGGACGCCCTGAAGCTTCTTTACAAGAATTGAACCTCTTTCCTTGAATTGTTGATTTAGGTGCAATCTTAGTAGCCACAATATCCTTGCCCGTGAAGCCATTTTTATGCAACGCAATGATGGCAGCACGAGTTTCTTTGCAGGTCACCATGGTGAACAATGGAAGAACAATGATTTCAAGCATCACCCTCCTTTTAACATGTCAAGTCTGCCATTCTAACCCAATCAGCCTGATATAATGATCTCCAGCCTTGTGCTCGTCAACATTCTCACCTGAGTTAACAAGACGATGACTGAAATGATCTCAGCAGGTCCTTTAAGGACAGTAATGAAATGCAGTGGAAAGGTTTTTTTGGGATTAAGTTCATTTTCATGGCAAAGAAGGACTGTGCAATTCATCTGATCACTCTTCATAACGTTCTGGAGTATATGCAAATTGCTATTATAAAAACTTAAGCAGCAACTTTTCCAATTTCCAAATATTTATGTAATTCTCAAATCTTTTGGCCACGAATGTACATGCAATTATTTTAGTTCCAGTGTAAACCCAAATATGAGGAAATCCAAAACTAGTCAGACGAAGAAGTGCATGCCCTCTGTGCCTGTACAGATGTTCAGTTATTGTGTTTTGTCTTTTGTAGGTGCAAAGAGCAAAACTGACAGTAGTGGAGAGAGAAGTGAAACCATGGGAGCCATAGAGAAGAAGTGAAACCGATGAGGAAACCATGTGAACCATATACGGTTACTTAATACTTGGTGAAAGGAAAATTTACCAGAAACATTTTGTTCAAAAAACAAGAGAAGAGGTTTCCAAATGTCAAGTCAAGTCACCTTTACTTATATAGCGCTTTTTACAATGCAAATTGTGGCAAAGCAGCTTTACATTAGTAATTGGCGAATAATTGTTGGCAAAGAAAATTGTGTCATTGTCCAGCTTATCGTCCGGCTCGGCTCAGTTCACATACAACGACACCAATGCAGGCATATCAATAACACTGCTGAATATCAAGCAAGTGTCCCCAACTTTAGCAAGCCAAAGGAACCAAAACTCCAACAAATGGAGAAAAATGTGTCCAAAGCGGCTTTGAGGATTTGAACTGTGGAAACTGAGACTTCTTGAAATGTTACATAACTAACTATCTAGGGCTGGGAAGTCAGTAACAAAAAAAAAGGAAAACAAATGAAAATAAATAGAAACCTTGGAGAGAGTAAGTACGTTAATAAGCAAGTTAAGCCTTTATTTGTCCCACAGTGAGGAAATTGCATTTAGCAACAGCAGTGGTACAGTGGTAAAACAGCAGTATCACACACACGCACACACCAAGATAACCTAAAATAAACTAAAATAGAAAATATTGCACGTTTCAAAAATTGCACCGTGAAATGGCACATTACTTGTACAAAACATTGCAAAAGTGAAAATAGTTGTATGTTAGCAATGCTTATTGTTTATTGTGCATTCTGACTGCAGCAGGAAAAAAAAGACCTGCAGAATCTCTCCTTCGCACGCCGAGGGTGGAGCAGTCCATCACTGAAGCTGCTCTCCAGAGCTGACAGTGGTCTTCCCTGCGTTGATAAGGAGGTGGTTTGGCCGACACCAGTCCACGACGTCCAGCGTCAGCCCTCTATACTCCGTGTCGTCGTCGTCGTCGCTGATCAAACCAGCGATGGCAGAGTCGTCAGAGAACTTGAGCAGGACACAGCCGTCAGTGTTGTGTCTGAAATCAGGTCAGGGGGTCAGACACACAGTCCCGGGCTCTCACAATCTGGGACCTGGGCAATCTGCAGCGGGTCCATCACTGAACTCACCTCCGAGCGGAGGTGGGCCAGGACCAGTCTCTCCATCAGATGTGACGTGAGAGCCAATGGCCTGAAGGTCCCTAGCATGTGGTGTCTTGGGCACTGGTACTACACAGGAGGTCTTCCATAACTGTGGTACCACCCTCAGCTTGAGGCTCAAGGTTGAAAACATTCCCAGTGATCCCACACAGTTCATCTGCAAAAGATTTCAGCAGCCTGGAGCTGTTGCCATCTAGTCCAGCTGCCTTCCGTGTTTTGATCTTCTAAGCTCTTTCCTCACATGGGCCGATGTGAAGGTCAGGGGTGGGTGAGTCTGTGGGACATTGAGATGTGTAGGGCCCTGAGGGGTGAAGGGCTGGGGGAGTGTGGCATTGTTCAGGTGACGAAGTGTGGAGCAGCTGTGTGGCGAGTTAGCCAGAATGTAAATGGAATGGAGCGACCTGAGCCGCTGCCGACTCCAGAGGAGGAGATGGCAGGCGAGTTGCGACATGAACATAGACCACCCTGATGTATGCAGCAGTCACTGTGTGTTGTCCATCCGGACCAGCCATGCAACAACGACCTGCACAGGGCCAGCAGGACTGCTAACAACAGAGGGCTGTGTTGCAACAACAACATGCTGGGCACTTTTTCTAGGGGAGAAGATGCAAGGTGACAGCCCAAAAAGGGAGGTTACTTGTAACGATATGTCTGACCCCCGAAAGCAAAGTGTAGAAACGGTCCGTGTCAAGGTAAAATCGAGACATGAAATGCACGTTCTTCAGGTCATTTTGGGGGCAAACACACTTGAGGATGCTCCTCTGCATTAGCCTCCTGAATGGAAGCTTGTGAAGGGCCCGATACAAGACCAACCACCTTTCTAGGCTATAACGAAGTACGGGTTATAAAACCCTGACCTCAAACCGACCGGCTCTAGTTAATCTCTACGTGCAAGACAGGACCATCCTTGTCTGCCACGGAGATAAACAGGACACTGCTGAACTTGGCAGAGCGGCGTCTGATCGCCAAGCGGAAGTATATGACATAATATGACTTAATACAGGGATTGACAACAACAAAAATCCAGCATGCAAAGATAATCCATCCCGATGACCATATGACTTTCACTTCAAAGTCCATGAATATGAAGGTTTTATGCACGTTTATAAGTGTCATTCACTCAATTATGTCATTTTTTAATGCAAAGACGACATTGTTTGAGATGTCTTTGTCTTGACAACTTGACGTTACCAAAACGTAACAGCGTCATGAATATTTCTCTTGACCTAAACTAGTGGTATTTAAAAAAAAAAAAAAAAAAAAAAAAGAACAAAAGTCGTTTCTTACGTTTTATAATTCCTCTGTTAGCTCATGTTTATGGCAAATGTATGACAGATTATGATGTGCTGGTTTATGTCAAGTTGTCATAAACCCTCCTTCATATTCATGTCATGTCTTATGCACAGCGCTTCAAATAAAGTGCAACCAGACCTTAAACTGATAATGCAAAGAAAAAAAAATCCTTTCCAGTGCTTTTAAGCATCCAAAAACCACCTAGATTGAGGTAATCATCTGAGGTAGTGAGGAAAATGTTCTAGAAACGCAACAGAAGACTCATAAATAAAACACATGTGTGACAGTTTATGTCAAATGATGGACTGAGATCATGTCAGTGCCTACCTGAGGTTTTATATCTCTATGAAGAACATCGGACAAAAGAACAAAATGTATCCATTTCTCGATCATCATATCAGAATGATTTGTGAAGGATCATGTGACACTGAAGACTGGAGTCATGATGCTGAAAATTCAGGAATAAATGACACTGTACTTTATATTCACATAGAAAACAGCTGATCAAATAAATGCAGCCTTGGTGACAATCTTAATGATCATGAAGTTTTAATTATTCAAAACCTTTGTCCGTAAACATTTGACTAACGATCGTGACGCCATTTCAAATGGCGTTCTTTACGGAGAATCTATCCCAAAAAACAGCAACACGCCAACTTACAGTTTTATTTTTTATTTTATGAAATCCTTCTGGATGAAATAATCTGGATACAAACAAGCTCTCCGGTCCGCCGTAGTGAACAAGGCAGTGCATAATATTTCCTACAGCTGCTGCGGAGCGTCACGACGCACAGACAATCCAACAACTGTACAATACAATATATAGCTACACATAAAACAGCCTTGACGCATTTCAGGTGGAGTACGTGTGCATATGTGACGATGGTGAGGATATACGTGCAATAATGATGCTTTTCCGTGAGCATGAGTAGATGTTTGTCAATTAAGGGAGAGAGTTCGGCTCGTCCCGTCTCTCCCTCACTAGGGCCGGAATGAAGCGGGACGGAATTTCATCTCGGTGAAGGGAATGGAGAAATCCTTGCCTTTCCACGCAGTCCAGATCACTCCCTGAAAGAAGGCAGACATGCACAAGACATGTTGAAAATGTCACAATATAAAAATGGACTTGCCATATTTTAATAAAAGAACATTAAAGGAAATGAAGCAAGATCTGTATTAGAGGTGTAAGTTACATTTTTAAGTCACAAATGCAACCAAAATATCACAAACGTTTAATTGAACTCTGAAAATAGCAAATAGACTCTTTTCACAGACTGCGATAATGCATTTTAATGGTCATCAATATCGTAAATCCAACAAAGTTGGACATTTATAACACTATACTCATATGACCTTTGCATCAAAAAACTAGATGTTTAGTTCAATCACTTTATTTTTTCACTCTTTTTGAAAGGAGTTTTTCTTTTGTCATTTGTGCAAATGGAAACACAAAAATGTTTAATGAAGTTTCTCATTAACTGCTATAAAGGCCTGCGTTGGTCTACGGGGGTTAAGCTGGTTCAAATCTTTAACAAATAGGCGTTTCTCTGTAAAAACGGGATGTTTTTCTTCTTCTGCCCGAAATTTATCTTGCGGTGTGCCTCAAAGTTCCCTTTTAGCTCTGGAACCTCCGGGTTCTATTTCTAGGAAAAACAATGTCTCATTTCACTGTTATGCTGATGACAAGCAGATTTATATGCCTTTGTCAAGACACGATCTTGACCTTTGACCCCTAGAGCACTTTCTCTCTCTACACAAGTACGGAATCTAGTCATGATAGATAGTTTTCTTAATTTTTCGATCATTGGATCGAGTTTTTTCCACCTTCGCTCCACCGACAATTGCACTTCCCTATACTTTGATACACTGTAAAATCCCCAGAGTTAAATCAGATCTGCTCAGAGAACATTTGGTCCCGCTCTAAACACTGAACTGATTTTTTGTAGCCATGGAGAAAACATTCAGGAGCCGTTAAACTGTGTTTAATATTATCGGTGTTATTAATCTCTATTTCTACGTGTACAGCACTTTGCTCGGCCTGTGGCCGTTTTCATAAATAACCAGAACTGAACGTGTCGCGGGTCAGTGTTACATTTATAACACTATCCTCGTTATCTTTGCATCAAATTACAAAAACTAGAGGTTTAGTTCAATCGCTTGATTTTTTCACTTTTCTTTTGCCATTTGTGCAAATGGAAACACAAAGTTATTTAATGACGTTTCTCATTAACTGCTATAAAAGTTTACGCATCTGGGAAACCTGGAAATGTGAAAGGGATCTATCCGGTATCTTGTTTGTATTTTTTCATAAATAACCAGAACGGAACGTGTCGCGGGTCAGTCGGCGGCAGCACCTGGTGGTTGGTGTTGGTGTCGTACAGGCCGTTGAGGTTTGCCTCGTGGCAGTTCTTGTACCACCATCCGCCTCTGTAGGACATGGCACAGCGCGTGATGAACGGCTGAGGGTCTCTGTCCCGCGTGGAGAACGCCCGGCCGTTATGGTACGACATCGAGTCGCCTGTTCGGGAATAAATGCAGACGCTCTTAAGTATGACTGAGGCCTCTTCTTTCCTCGCGACTTCATCTACATGCACATTTAGAGACTCACCGGCGGTGCCCGAGTATCCCGAGACTCGGATGGTGTAGTGTTTTTTTGCATTTTCCACAGAGAACGAGGAATAACGTGCATAGACGGACTCGTCTCCCGCTCTCAGGTCGACTCTCAGGGTCATTGGACTCGTCTTCGTGAAGTTATGAAGCAGCTCGTTTCCTAAAGCAGGAGAAGAGACAGTCAGTCGTGACCTAATGGTTAGAGAGTCACACTTGTAACCTGAAGGTTGTGGGTTTTAATCTCAGTGAGTCATCTTTAATTATATAGCACAATGCAGATCGTGTCTAAGCAGCAAATCATTGTGCAATTGTTCAGTATTGATTCATTCCTTTGATAATAATCAATAGTTATTCATTTAGTCAATTCATGGGTATACATCAGTACCAGCTTGAGGGAGTGAATGAAACATCACTTTCACCATCACAGTCAGTCCTCTAGAGGGCAGCGCTGACCTTCACCTGCTGTTTGACTTGCCCGGTTTGTAATGAAATCGAACTAACCCAGATCTGGGCAGTCAGTTTGGTGCTGCGTAATATTTCAATCAATTGATTTAATAGGTCACCGAGCCAGAATTCCCCATCCAGCTCTCCGAATCCACTGCTATATTCCCGCCAGCTCCGGAAGAAGTTTGTCTTCCCATCCTTTCTTCGCTGAAAGACCTAAACACACGGATAAAAGATGAGCCGTTCAAATGTATCATTTGCCAACATCAGTGAACGGAATGTGTCAAGTTTGTTCGTAACACAAACGTAACACTTTAATATGAGGAACACGTTCACTATTAACTGTCCTAATTTACTCCTTACTAATAGTTAGAAAGGTAGGTGGAGTAGTTTTGGGAAGGATTAAGGCTTTATAAGTACTAATTAACAGCCAATATGCAAACCGTTCCCTTTTCCCTTCCTGCTCCAGCTTATGGTACGGAGCAATGTATGAAACTTGTATTGTGTCTATTTGCCAATTCATGAAGAATCGCTTGTTTGTTTTCCTCACTTGTAAGTCGCTTTGGATAAAAACTGCTAAAACTTCTGCCAATAGTTCTAAAAACTGTGAAAAGGTTCCTCCGGTCGGACCTACTGTACGGATACGCTCATGAATCCGTCGTCTCGATCACATTAGAAAAGTTGCGCTGCTGATCGACGGCAAATGCTTGGGCAATAACAATGTAAAAATATCAACTGTGGCCCAATGACTTGCTCTCTCTCTCGCTCATGGGGTTGAATGTGTCAAAATAAAAGTCCCAAGACCCAAGTCTTTTCCCAAGAAAACATAAGTTCCACATTTTATCTAACGCTAGCAGAGATGTGACGTGACCCGCGCACCATCCAGCCGCCTCCATCCGTCTCCATGTCACAGTAAACCATCAGTGGCTTTCCCTCCCTGCCCTGCGGAAACAGCTCCACAATTCCCGACTCCAGCACTCCGTTCTGCTGCTCCTGGGAACAATCAGTGGGAAACGGGAACCGGAGATTCCCTGAGGAGAACACACACACAGACAGAGAGAGAGAGAGAGAGAGAGAGAGACAGACACTGACTTCAAGATCGAAGTAACACTGTTCTTCACAGAAGGAAAATGAATGACTTGTGTTGGGGTTTTTTTGGCAATTCACAAAAATAATCTGGTTACACTTTTCAATAAAGTCTCATTTCTTAGCATTAATAAAAGCATTAACTAACATGAGTTAGTTTAACAGTGAGGGACAGATTGCGGTTGGACGAGGTCTAGGCGGTCAGTACCGGTGCTGAACTCTGTGGTGACGGCTGTGGAGTACAGACCGCCGCTCTCGGCCCGCAGACGAGCCGTGTATGTGGACGACGGCTTCAGCCTGCTGAGCTTCAGCTCCGTCACTGTGGGCTCAACATTCACTTCCTGTGCGGAACAAAAACAAATCCAGGCGTTCAGACAGCGGTGGGTAAAAACTCACACTGTAATCACACGCTGGGTTCTCTGACCTTGATGTCCTGGCTGTCCGTGTAATAGCTCAACTTGTAACCAGCGACGGCCGATGCAGGTGGTTTCCATGACAACACAGCGGTACGAGGCGTCACCTGACTGGCCTTCAGATCTCGAGGACCCTCCACTATTTTACCAGCACCTGCGACACAAATGAGAGTCTGAATCCATCAGGTTGGACACCCATTGCATCCATGCCAGATATTAAAAAAAAGCCAGATTTGTTGATGAAAGTAATAGATTGCATTCTCAAAAAAACGTTCTAAAAGTGATTCCATTTTTAGAACAATATCATTATTGTCGTGCTTGGTGTGAACGGGCCTTTAAAGAAGCCGTATTATGCCCTTGACACAAACTCTTGATGTTTTTTCTGCTCTACTGGAACATTTTTTTTTTTTACATTTTTCATCATTTAGCAGACGCTTTTATCCAAAGCGACTTTCAAGGGGAGCAATCAGGGGTCAGGTGTCTCGCTCAAGATCACTTTAGTCACGGTATCGAAGGTGGAGAGAGTGCTGTTCATTCACAGTCCCCACATTCAAATCCCTCAGGATTTGAACACCTTGGGAACAGCTGGATTATTTTCCTCATATCCTCCATTGTTGCAGCTCCTCTCTTCCCAGTCTGTCAGTAACGCTCTGTTTACGTCCTGTCTCTATGAAGCCCCTCCTTCTGAAAAGCACACTGTGCTCTGATTGGTCGGCTGGAGCGGTGTTTAGGAAATGCCCCGCCCCCTTACCATAGCCACGTTTCAACACTCTACTAACTCACTCAAGCAGGCCCCGCCCCTTTATTCGGCGTATGAATTACTTAAATGAGGAATACTGTGAAGAAAACTTTCTGATATAGAGAAGAACTGGAACCTCTTTAATACGATTCTCTACACCTGTGAGAACTGACTTCACACGTCCACTAATAATCACCGCAGCAGTCATGGAGGAAGTCCCATTAGTTCCGGCTCTCGATATGGAGCGCGCGAACGGCTGACCTGTGGTGCTGAAGACCGCCGTGGCTCTGGAGCTGCTCCGGTCTCTCAGCTGGCTCTGAACGCTCACAGTGTACCGTGTGGAGGAGCGCAGGGCCTGCAGCTGCTGTTCTGCAGCGTTGCCAGACACTTTGATGGTTATTCCAGGCCCAGGTGCTTATGGGGAGATGAGAGGAAAAAACACAGGAGTGCCATTTTTCAGCAATATTGAAAAGTGCGTCAGTCTTTTCTTTAAGTATTTTAAGATCATTTAGAGGGTATATGAGATATGCACTGTTTGAGTATTTGGGACCCGTCGTTTCACTGCTTACCTGCGTCTGAGCTGTAAACTATGATGTAATGGTCGACGGCTGCCAGGGCGGGTCTCCACAGGAGCAGAGCTTTACTGTCGGTGACGTTTATGGCCCTCAGGTCTGTTGGAGCATCAGGCACTGAAGGAAACACGAGAGATGAAGGCAGTGGCTGGGGCAAAAATGAATGTTTCTGATGTTAAGTACAATCCTATAACAATAGTAGTAGGAGAGGCAGTGTGCATGCATGCTAGAAAAGGTGAACAGTGTTTTAGCAGATGATTTTAATGAAGGTCCGTAGGCACTTATTGCATCCGTTTGCAGTCCTGTTATTATTATTAGTCTCTAAAGCTGCGTTCACACTTGTAGTTCGGCTGGTCCGGACCAAAAAACAAAACATATAGTCCTGGTCCTCTCAGCGTTCACACTGGCATTTTTAACAGCGAACCTGAAGTTACCGAACCGAAGGCGTAGGGATACGGTCACGACCCGATTGGTCGGGTTTTATGACGTATATTTGGCTTCCCGAACATTGAAATCAACGCTGTGTTCTGGATTAAACACCATCATGCTTTATTTTGACCCGCTGAGAATCACGAAGAGCTCATCAAATGTTGAAAACATTCAGAACAGCTCCAGGATTTCCAGAAACTTCTCCTCCTCGTCGCTCCACGTTTGCCCTCGACTCATTTCGGAGACGCCGATCTTCCCGCGTCGCCCAATCAGCTGACTCTCGTGACGTCACGTCCTGTTTTGGGTTGGTTTACGCGTCTTCGGTCCGTGTCGCGTTCGTATATCGACGGAACCGCACCAGAGTTCGTTCGGAAGCGGGCCGAGACCCGTCTGTTTAGCGCCAGGGTTCACATGTGAACCGCATTCACTGAGCGATCGCACCAGGGTTCGTTTTAAGCAACCGAACGTGACGAGTGTGAACGCAGCCCAAGTCCGTTCCTCTAGCGCCACCAACTGTCCAAAGTTGCCCTCACAGTTATGCTGTAAACTTTAAGGGCTAAAAACTATTTTTCTGATTCCTTGGCTCAAGACGATTCGATTGCACCATCATTTTCTACCATTTTTTAATTTTTGGAAAAACCACCTTTTCCAACGAAGCGGTTGTTTCGATTTTCACAAAAATTGAACCAGATCTTCTTCAGACAATGCCAACCGAAAGTTATGAAATTAAAATTTGCTCGCGTTTTTTTTTTTTTTTCGAAAACGGTGACAAATCAACTTTATGTAGCGCTAGCGAAAAAAGTTAAGGCCGTATCTCCTCATGCCATCACAAGCATGAGGTTA
This sequence comes from Opsariichthys bidens, assembly GCA_037194245.1. Lineage (NCBI taxonomy): Eukaryota > Metazoa > Chordata > Actinopteri > Cypriniformes > Xenocyprididae > Opsariichthys > Opsariichthys bidens. The sequence continues at coordinate 615,607 of CM074302.1, read as the reverse complement.
CATGCTGCGTTTCAGCACAGCGCCACCTACTGCTCTGGAGATGTGAAAAATGTCTATTTGTGCGTGTAAATTCTTAACCGTTGGCCCAATAATTATAAATCTCGATCTAATTTTCCATTATCGGCCGTTTTGAATTTTGTTGCAAAAACGCTGCATTTTACAAACACATGAATGTACCATTATGAGACTCAATACGAGCCATCAGCAGGACGCCCTGAAGGAGTTTGAGGAATTTCAGACCAGCACCACCTAGTGGTGAAAAATCATTGACGTGCTTTTAACTTTGGTTGTAGTTCACTTATATTTTTCACGGGACTCCAGAATCCTTGTCGAGTCCAAAGATTCCGAACATGCTAGATTGCGATGTAGGATTTAAAGAACATTTGCGAACATCTTCGAAACGGTTCGCCAGATCGAGACGAAACCAGCGTAGGAAAATGGCAAACATGAGTCGTTGACTACATGCCAATGGCCAAGAGTCAAAATTTTGATAATGTGTGGCAAAAAAGTACGATTTTGGTCATTTTTTATGCATTCATAAATATAAATGTCTATAACGCCTAAACAAAATATTGATATTTTCACAAGATTTGACATGCTTTTGTATGGGGGCACTCTGAAGGCACCCAAAAAAAGAGGTGGGATTGAGCCACTCGGTGGGCCAATAATTGACCAAAACATGAAAGTGGCTCTAAATACAGAACTGATTGACTTCATTGACATGCTGTTGGTCTTAATCCACTTTTTACACTGTACAACATTTCAACCCACCAAATTAGCTTAGTTGCTGCATTTAAATGGATTCGGAAAAATGATTTTCAAACGCCGTTTTCTGACACTGCAATTAGTTGAATGGTGTCACATGACAACAGTGGAAACATGTCTCCATTTCAAAATGAAACCTTGTGCAGCTTTAAAATGAAAGTAAAATCAAAGTAACAACACTTTGTGATGCTCCCTAACAGACTATAAATCTACTAACCCGAACCCTAACCTAACGGTCTACTAAAACTCTGAGAGTTAGTTGACATGTAGTTATATAGTTAGTAGAAAGTAAAGTGACAACAAATTGAATTCAAATCACTTTTAAAGTACGTATTGATGACCAATCAATCCGAATTCATGGAAGTCATGAAACTAGTATTCTGGTGACGGCTTCAGTCCTGCTGGATCTCAAGGACAACCATGACGGTTCATCAGTCAACCCCGTTTCATTTATCCACCTCACAAGCTTCCCGTTAATAATTCATCGAGAATGACGTGAAACTCACAGGTGGTTACGGTGCCTTTGATGGAGTCACTTTCGTCTTGTCCGAGCAAAGACATCACGCCAACCTCGTAGGTGGAGCCGGGCGACATCGACGAGAGTTCCAGACGGAGCGTTTCCGAGTCCACGCTAACAGAGATCGGCTCACCTGTCATCACAACACGCATGCATTTTACACTTTCCATGATCAGGGTACAAATTCTTGAAAGTTCCCATTCTTTTCAGCTGGGAGAGTAAAGAATATGCTTAAAGTCCCCGTTAAATCAAAAGCGATCATTCTTATTATTTATGGAATGTATTATATATCGTTTTAAATTCATGAATAACTTTCACTCCCTCTTGCACCAACATCTCTGAGGAAGAGGGCGGGGCAACCTGTCACTCACATGAGATCCACCAATAGCAAACCACAACCGTCCAATCAAAATCAAGCCCCGCCCTACATTTGTTCTAGTTCGAGAAGCACAACTTCAGTTGCATGCTCACTTTAACCTTCATAAAAAGTTAATTGCCGAGCTCAGGAGGTCAAAATAAATCAGTTTTATGAGGTTTACGACCCAAAATCCTGCAATAATACGATTGTGGGACACAACAAGCCTCTCATGGAAAGTACGTTTTACGTTACCTTCTTGTACTTGAGTGTGTGTGATCTTGAATCCAGACACCTTGCTCTTGGGTTTGGTCCAGGACACGGTGAAAGAGCTGTCCGTCACGTCGCTGAAGACAAGATCGGACGGAGGCTCCGGGCCTGAGCGAGGCGGGTGGAGAACATTAAAACCGGTCAGGATGAGGAAGAGACAGAGACGGAAAGAAAGAGAAGTTCTTGAGTCCTCACACACACACACAAAAAAAAAAAAAAGGGTCAAGGATAAGAGAAATTTAAAGGAAATTTGAGATAAAAGACGCAAGGATGAATACAAAACCAGAATAAAACATGGTTACTTGCATTCACATTTCTCTGGTCTCTCTGAAAACCCTTACATGAGGCTGGCTATGGGTTATTTCAGTGTATATATGTGCAGTCGAGACATATATACAGTATATGGGCCACGGCCTATACAGAGCCCCACAGAAACCTTGTTAATGACATGAAATCCTGCACAGAAAACACAAGCATGAGATTATGATGCTGCTCTTTTGAACCTGGAGAGGAGAAGAAAAATGCAAAGACGAAACGAGTGAGGAGGTGAAGGAAACGTTGTGAACAGCCGTCAAGTCATTTCAGTACAAAAAAGCACAGTTTGTGTTTTGTTGGCCAACAAGGAACGGGTTATTTGACACGAGACTGAACCGCTGCCGATGGAGGGGTCGACCGCGGTCTTACCCTGGACGGAGGGTGAGTGATGAAGGACACATGAAGCAGCGGACCGTAAGCTCACCCTGGATGAGAGAAGAACGGTGATGAGCAGGAATAGGTCTTAACTGTATTCGCATCTCCCGAATAGCCAGGAGATCACCGTCCGCAGAAAACCATTTTGACTGATCCCTCGGTTTGTAAAGATGAACAAAAACACATTTACAGGAAAGCAGCCTGGAACGCAAAGGTGAAGTTTTCTTACACCACCAAATAAACCATGAGAGAACTGGCGATTCCAGTAGATGAATTGATTTGAATAAAAATAGGTGCTCAAATGAGACCATTCAGGCCGTTTGATATTGATTTTACAGAACTATTAGTCTTTAAATTACACAACTATCATTTCACACATAAAATGCGGTTCATTCGGTTCATTTTTACAAACAGAAGGACGAGTTGAAATTATTTTCTGTGGTAATAGTGTTGTTTTCAACCCAGAATATATAAAGTGAATAAACTGTTGCATTAATTAATGGTAGATCTCAAATCCGGAATCAAAAAAAGGATACATTGAAACAACATGTCTTGGCTGTAATAAGTGTATATTTGCATAATCCAATGTTAATATTAGTTATGAAGAGTTAGTTATAACCAAATGGATGGAGACAATGTTAGGGTGAAACTGTTCATCAACTCTTTTTCTGTTGACACACATTTGCCTGATGGGACCGTGTGTGGACGAAATCACATACTAAACGTCATCATTTTCGTTTCTTAACTCTTTCCTCGCCAGCTCTTTTTATAAGAGTTGCCATTCAACATCAGCATTTTTGATCATTTCCACAAGACTTCATCCCTAGAACGTCATGAATATCTAAGCATGCGATACAAATGATTTTTATCGGTATGCCATTTAATGTTCGATGATCGCGTTATCTATCGCTCGTTTCTGCTTCTGTTTTGATCCCCCTACCGTGTATCAGAAAACATTGAATGCAGGCGAATTCCTTCACGTCCGACAGGTTGTGGTCGATGGCAGGGAAAGAGTTAATGCTCAGTATGAAGCCCACACATGGTCCACAAAAGACCAAATGCACAGGGTTAGCACTGAGAACAGCAGTTCTCATACATTGATTAACGTTGACACACTGCGTGAGTTTTAATCAAATCTTCGCTTTGATTAAAAGCCCTTGATAGTCAAGAGAATACTGTACACTGAGCAGCATGGAAAGCAACAGCGCTGAGCGGTGAAACGGATGTCGTTTCCTAACTATGCTTAGAGCATTTACAGATTAAGGTGTAGCAGACTTCTGGGTTTGGGTACCTGTGTGAATGATGAGGTTGTGAGTTTTGGAGCGAAACGCAGGTCCCTTCCCAAAGATGGACACAGAGTACCTGGTCTGTGGGCTGAGATTCGTCATCTGGTGTGACCGGGCCGATCCAGGGAGAACTGTGGTCGAGTTTGCTCCACTCTTATTCTTTTCTCTCTGTGCGTTGGGTACAAGTTCAGCTTTTCCTTTGCTCAAACTATTTTTCTTTGCTGCTGTTGTCCCATCATCATCATCATCATCATCATCATCCTCATCTTTTTCCATCTCATCCTTTTCTTTGTTTTCTGGTCCAAGCTCAGTTTGAGTGATTACGAAGTGTTTGAACTTTTCTTTCGGCGCAGCCCACGTTAGCACAAACCCCGTTGACGTGGCATTGCTGACCCCCACATGCTCAACGGATCCATCCGTTTCGCTCAACGCATATTCCTGAGCCTCATTATAATTTTCCGTTAGACGGTCTGTGGAAAAAGAGCTATCAGAGTTTCCTTTTCCATGCCGACTGATGCTCGGGCCCACTCGAGTGGTACCACGGTGTTGAATTTGGGAATGTGTGTTGGCCGCGTGTCTACTGGCGCCTCCGTTGGTCCTGTTGATTACCGCTTTCGGTCGAATCCTTTCTTTAGCGGAGGTTAAGGCGGGTGGTTCGGGTTGGACAGGACTGACTTGGCTGATGGTCCTGTTGCTTCTCATAATGGGTTTTGAAGGAAAAGCTCGTCTTCCGGGTCCCAGGGAAGGGTGTTGAGGTGGTTCTAGAACTGGCCTCGTGCGGTTCTGAAAAGGACTGACATTGGGACGACGAGGATAGGAACCCCTGAAAGGAGTCCGACGAAATGGCATCAGATCGGACGCGTCAATGCCTCGGTTTTTCATTGCGGTGTCTTGCTTCAAGGGGAATTTGACCGGAAATGGCGTCGACTCAGTAGTTTGCTGGTGAGGAAGTTCAGGAGTTGAATCTTTGATTTCTTTAGAGGCTGGAAATCTCGAATTTGACACTTTCACCTCTCCAAGGAGTTCTTTTGCAAAACCCGAGGCGTTGTGACTAGGCCAAGACGGACGCTTATCTTTTTGCGTCTCTAAAGATGACGAAGAGTACGGTGACCTAAAAAGTGGCCTGCGTACTAATGGTGGGTGTTTTGGGCTTGTTGGCGGTCTGGGAATGGATGATGAAGATGCCTGGATGGTGCTTTTTCTCAGGGCTCTTTCTGCTGCTGGCTGTTGCTTCGCTCTGTCAGGCTGAGCTGATGTGGAGATGTGAGGAGATGTGGTGGTGAGGGACAGGTACAGCGTTGTCTCAGGCCGTCTCGTTGTGCTATTTGGATCGTTTTCATCTTCGTCACCCTCTCCTTCTTGCTCTTTCACACTCCTTCTGGCCTCAGAAGTCTCCTGCTCTTTAGGATGAGCCTCGTCCAGCCTTGTAACCCCCATTTCTTTGACTGTAGACCTGCCGGTCAGAAGTTTGTGCAGCAGCTCGTTTCCATTTACATGGCCAACTACAACGGTCAGGTTTTTAGACAGCACATTGCCATCAGACATGTTTCCATGTATCTTCCTGTACCCAACCAAAACCTTCCGAACGCATTTCGTCCCATTTATGTAAGCGGTTATGTTTTTTTCTGTCGTGATTGTAGGCTCTTCAGTCGATTCAGTGACGTTTGTGAATGGCGGTGTGGTGGTGGACAAGCGTTTCTGAACGGTGCCATTTCTGGGGCTCTCATCAGATTCCATTCTAAAAATGGTTTCAATGTTTCCCTTCGGAGATCTTGTCTCCTTCATTGTCAGCACCAATGGTTCACCGCCGGAAACGGGATGAGGCGAGTTTACATTCGGTCTCTGGGGATACCGTGTTATTGACCTATTTGAAGAAGGCGCTAGAATTCCCCTTTTCATTCCTATCTGGGAAGAATTGAAATGTTTCATTCCCGGACCATAAGGTCTTCTTGCGATATCTGGCAGTGTACCGTGTTTGGGAAGCATCCCATGTGGTCTTTTTTGCCCAGGTCTAACGTATGAGCCTGGACGGAGTCTGCTGGCATTTCCTGCCCTCTCCGAATTTTCAACCTTTCCTTTTGTGACCAGCTTTCGTGTTGCGTTTGTGAACCTTGGTGTGGCTTTGTCGTTTCCAGGCTCCACGTCTACCTGAGCGTTCACCGTCCCCACGGTCCTCCCGGTTTCATGCACTGGGACGTTCCCTAAAGGCACGAACGAAGTGTAAAATTCGGATGCAACATGAACTCTAAACGGCTCAGCTGCAAAAGGAAATCCTGTTAATAAAAAGGTGGTGTTAATGCAAGAGTCTGGCCACTATCCATGTGACCGTTATTTCTACAGTAAATGTAGCATCAGGTCCACTTTTAGCCACATAGAAAACTGTCATTTTCTGCAAGAAAGAAGAAGGGTAAAATCATCCTGGAGAAACAGAAAATGTGGCATTGCCGGTTAGAGTGCAGATATTGTGCGGAGGGGAAAAACACTCAAAACAGAAGAGCAAATGATCCAGTCATGCACTTTTACACGAGGCTCTTCTCTTTGCCTCACCACACATAAAACTCAACTCCGGTAGTCTGGACATTTCCACAGTGAGGTCACTGGTTTGTAAATATGACTGATATATGACTGGACTACACACGATCAGCATGGGTCTCGTCTAAAATCACATCATCTGGTGGCTATAAATGCGTTTCATACTATGATGACTTTTCCTTGTACTTTCATTACCTGTTAGTCTCGCTGTACCATTTACGCTTGGCACGAAAAGGGGCCTGGATTTTCATTAGTCGGTAAATACCAGCATTTGATTGTTAAAAACTCCCAAAGCCTGAATTGTCAGATACAACGTCTGGTAAAACAATTCAATCACAAAGTAGACGTACATTAGACAAAGCGTTCGTAAGTGTTGTATAACAAATTTTCTCCCCTTCCATTTCTACAAATCGACCTTCTTAAAGGCATTTCAGTGTCACTTTTCTTCGAAATATATCAAGTTTGAGAAATGATCGTATATCAAGTTTGTGCTTAAAACAGCATGATAGCAGAGGTTTTGACCTTCCACAACTCTTCTACCGGCTCATTTTTGCTTTATTATTTGCACACCTCCTTCATTCTGTGAGCAAGTTCAGTTTCGTGCTAGGATTCATCATCCCGAGACTCACCGGGAGTGGCCTGAACGGTCGCTGGACGGCTCCGGCCGCCGTCTTTCTCCGCCACCAACGAGATGTCGTACAAGCGGCCCGGCTGCAAGCCATCGATCTGGGCCGAATCTCTCTCCGGGGGCAGGCTCATCTCCGGAAGTCTGCCGGATCCATCTGCCTGATTGGGTGCAATGGAGAGGACGTACCTGTCAATCTCCCCCTGCGCCTTCTCCCATTGGACAACGACTGATGTGGTGCTCGTCTTCACAACGTGCAAGTCTTTCGGCCCAGAGATCACTGTCCAAAAAATAAATCAATCAATGAATGAATCACTGGTGTTGATGTGTTTTTATTTTATTATTATTATTGTTTATATAAAATGATGTCTGTAGTTGTGGCGTTCTCTTTTTGTGTGTGTGTGTGCCTTCCTGACAGGTTAAGGGTTACCGCCTGTGCTTCAGCGGTCATGTGGGCGTTACCTGCGTACTGATTGGTGCACTTCCTAATTACAGGCGTGTGATCTTTCGCTCTCCAGTCCCAGAGCGTGTCGCGCTTATTTGGTCGTTGTATTCGATTGTATTAGTTAAGTTGCTTTGAGGGGAAACTGTGCTATATATATATTTGTGGGTGATTCCCATATCTTTTCTCCTGGTTATTGAGTAGTTAAGGAGGGAGGGAAGTTAAATGTTATTTTCTTTTTAGGTAAGTTAATATTACTTGTTTTAGGTGGTTCTTATTTTTCTTTTTCTTTTATACGGGTCCTCCACTTGAGGTAGTTATTCTGTTTTTGAATTATTTGTCATCTGTTAGTTTCTTTCCTCTTTATACTTCTGTTCAACGAATAAAAGGCAGACATGCCATTTAAATTGTTTTCGTAAACTTTGGTGTGTTTTTTTTTTTTTTGGTGACTCTGGGAGCGGAGAGGCTTAAAACAGTCCGTTTCTCCATACGGTCCCGTCAGGATAGACTCACAAGTGGTGAATTGCGCCGTGCTCTCCGTTCCCATCATGCCATCTTTCTCTCCGGTGACGCTGACCATGTACTGCTGCCCAGCGGCCAGTCCGACCTGAGTGTACGTGTTCAGAGTGCCGCTGATCCTGGAGCTTATTTTCTGCTCCGTCTCTTTCTGTAGAGAGAGCCATGTGAAAATCAGCCAACGTACCGAAAACAAACTGACATTTGCAGTATATTTCATATTCTACAATATATTCAGCATGTGGTTCATTTCCTGCCGTGATACAAAGAAGCTACAGAGTGACTTCATTTATATTCCGTTTCAACCCAATCATGAGAATTTGCGAGTTCACCGCAAAAATGTATTTTTCCACTCGTTTTCCAGTACAAATATCTACATATTCTTAAATCAATCTGCAAAATTACTTTTTCTAGCTTCACTGATATTGTAACCTTCCACTATTAACATGAGCAATCAACAAAAGATCACCTACATGCTGTCAGAAAGCTTGAAGCAAATGCCGATTTATCTGCCAACATGGGCGTAACTGCTGTGCAGCTTCATTATCTGACTAAAATGTGGATGCATTTGCCAGTTCAGAGCTGGTTTGCGGTGTTATGAGTGTTTGCCAGGTCACTGCTTTACAGTTGTTATGGTGTTGTGGATGGTTGCTAGGGAATCGCTAGGTGCATGCTGGACAATTTCAAATTTCTCTTTCACTTTTTTTTTAGTAGTACTAATGAAACATAATAAAGAGCAGAAGTGCATGCGCGAGCTTCCACCGAGAATAATGGGAAATATATTTGGGTTGCAGTTTCAAAAAAATCAGCTTCATGAACAGTGTTTTCTGTCTTTAGTTTGGACACGTTTTCTTATTTACATTAATAAACTGTAGTGTCAACATTCACAACACATGATACAACAAGGAAATGATCTTCCTTGGTGTTCTCGGTCTCGTTTTCCAGCACAAATATCTAAAACATTCTTAAATCAAGATGCTTTCACTGGAGAAGAGAAACGACTCGTTCTTGGTTTTAAGCGCTTCATTTTTTTTTCAGTGTCTTCAGTCATTTCGCTTTAAGAACGTTTCGATAGTCGTCCCCGGAAAACGAGACGCGTCGCATCGTACGAACAACGACATTCTCTTCCACCGTTCAGAAAGTCACGGCTTAAAGACAGAAAAGGGTTTTCCTCTGGTAGTTCTTGCTTGATGATCGAGTTCCCGGGTTCCGTTTCAGTAAAGCATTCATTAGCTGAAGGCAGCCAATATTTGACATATTACAGAACTAATACCGTAGTAATATTTAGCTCATATTTTGGCAAAGCCGCTCTCCAGCTCTTTATTAGCCCCGCGTTCAGTTTCAGTCCTCGCTGGCACTTTGTTGGTGTTCTCCGGTCTCAATAAACGTAATTGTGTCCAGCTGAGAGACGCAGCGGGTTATGGAGGGTGTCGTCTGCCTGCATCGGTCATCGACGGTTGTTGTTGTTGTGACCCTGCCGTGTCCGGCAGCTGTTCTGTGATGTCATCTCTGTTTTTGACCGTGTTTACGCTTCCCTAGCAACACGCATCCCACATCTGTCTCTCTTTCTCTGACGGCTTTTTTCTTTCCCGGCATTTCCTCAGCTCACGCCTCTTTATTCTTCTGGTCAAATTCTCTTGTATTCCGTTCGTTCTCCTCTCCATCATTCTCACACCCTCCCATTCATGTTTTGTGCGGAGGAAATGTGCCTTTTCTGCACTTTTCATGGTCTCAGAAGCTTTTCACTGCAACGGTTACTGATAGCATTTTCAAACATCTGCTCTTGACAGCGTTTCCCCTCGCTCTGTGTCTACTATGTTATGACGACCAGTGAGCAAAGGCCAATAAACATCGGTTTTATTGTTGTAGGTGTGGTCGCTGATCTGTGTTTGGATGTGGATGTTTCTCACAGCTCTGCTATGAGAATTACACCAACTGCACTTTCTGAAAAGTCGCATGGAGAGCTTCACGTATGGTCTGAGAGCATTAATGCACGTTTTGAATTTAAATACGCACTACATTATGCGGACCATGATCCAAGTGAAAATGTGAAATGGCACGTGCACAGTTCTTAGTATTTGCCCGTTACGGTTAGAACATGTAAAAACATTCCATATTTGCCCAGTTTAAATGATGCAACACCGTTTATTTCACGACTATTGAGAGTTCATTGGAGAGGACGAGAAAAGGTCAGAGACAGCAGGTCTGAGAATCAGAACCGATGATGATGATGGATTTACATTATTAATGATCATTATAAAACAGTTCTGGTTTCTGACCTTAGCATTCCAACTTGGCTAAAGTCAGCTGTGACACTATGTTTTGAAATATTTCATATAGTATAAAGTGTTTTATGAAACAATAAGGCACTTAAAGATGCTTTTAGGTAAATATAGTTAATACACACTGACCAACCGACCATCCAACCGACTGATCAAACAACTGACCAACCAATCAAACCCACCAACTGACCGACTGACCAACCCGACCGAGCAACGACAGAGCATCCAAAATTGCTGTAGCATAAATTAGGATAGTTTACAGTCAGAAATAAGGCATGAACTACTATTAAAATTCTGTAAAAATACTAATAAGCTCATGTTAATTTTCATATTATGGTCAAAATCGGAAATGGTCATTATTCAATTGTGAAAAACAGTGTTTGTTCATTATTAATGCATTTAAAGATGAACTTAAACTGGGCAGTAGACAAACACAGGGGAAATGAGTCAGGGCAGTTCAACTCGTCATTCGCTGATAAACATCCCGCATGGAGTGATGTCAACACATCAGAACACTCACGAGCCCGTCGTCAGCAGAGTCCGTTTGATGATCAGGCTGGAAGTCTTTAGAGCTGCGGATTAAACTGAAGCACTTCAAATACTGTTGCATGCAAAAATAAGAGTTCCAGCATGTTGGGATATTTCAGAGATTACGGCAACGTCGCAGCTCGTCCGATGAGCCCCTCACTGATAGCGCTGACATCACCACCGCACATGTTTCTAATGGACAATCACTGACAGAAACAGGCCATCAAACTCAGCTGAAGCATCAAGACTGCAGACGCCGTCCAGCGGTTCAGGAAAGCTTTAGTGGTAATTCCATTACAATTATAACTAGAAACACCACGTAACGTTTTCACCGTCATTCATCTGTGCGTTTCGATCGCAGGTTTACATGCAGAGGAGGGTTGAAGCCTCAACAACCGAGCCTCCAACCGAAGAGAGTTCGCCCGTAATCAATCACAAATCAATGTGCACTGACTAGATTCACAAAACACTGACGTGAGGCTCCAATGACGGTCAGAACGGCACACCGATGCCCACATGTGCTGCATGTCTTCTAGAGCGCCCTAATAAAGTGTGAGGTGCGCGTTGGGTTACGGTAGCGTTGGGTTACGGTAGCGTTGGGTTACGGTAGCGTTGGGTTACGGTAGCGTTGGGTTACGGTAGCGTTGGGTTACGGTAGCGTTGGGTTACGGTAGCGTTGGGTTACAGTAGAGCGTTGGGTTACAGTAGAGCGTTGGGTTACAGTAGAGCGTTGGGTTACAGTAGCTTTGGGTTACAGTAGCGTGTTGGGTTACAGTAGCGTTGGGTTACAGTAGCGTTGGGTTACAGTAGTCCGTTGGGTTACAGTAGCGTGTTGGGTTACAGTAGCGTTGGGTTACAGTAGCGTTGGGTTACAGTAGCGTGTTGGGTTACAGTAGCGTTGGGTTACAGTAGCGTTGGGTTACAGTAGCGTTGGGTTACAGTAGCGTGTTGGGTTACAGTAGTGTTGGGTTACAGTAGCGTTGGGTTACAGTAGTCCGTTGGGTTACAGTAGCGTGTTGGGTTACAGTAGTGTTGGGTTACAGTAGTCCATTGGGTTACAGTAGCGTGTTGGGTTACAGTAGCGTTGGGTTACAGTAGAGCGTTGGGTTACAGTAGTCCGTTGGGTTACAGTAGCGTTGGGTTACAGTAGCGTTGGGTTACAGTAGCGTGTTGGGTTACAGTAGCGTGTTGGGTTACAGTAGCGTTGGGTTACAGTAGTCCGTTGGGTTACAGTAGCGTGTTGGGTTACAGTAGTGTTGGGTTACAGTAGTGTTGGGTTACAGTAGTCCATTGGGTTACAGTAGCGTGTTGGGTTACAGTAGCGTGTTGGGTTACAGTAGCGTTGGGTTACAGTAGCGTTGGGTTACAGTAGCGTGTTGGGTTACAGTAGCGTTGGGTTACAGTAGCGTTGGGTTACAGTAGTCCGTTGGGTTACAGTAGTGTGTTGGGTTACAGTAGTGTGTTGGGTTACAGTAGTGTGTTGGGTTACAGTAGCGTTGGGTTACAGTAGCGTGTTGGGTTACAGTAGCGTGTTGGGTTACAGTAGCGTTGGGTTACAGTAGCGTTGGGTTACAGTAGCGTTGGGTTACAGTAGCGTGTTGGGTTACAGTAGCGCGTTGGGTTACAGTAGCGTTGGGTTACAGTAGCGTTGGGTTACAGTAGCGTGTTGGGTTACAGTAGTGTTGGGTTACAGTAGCGTTGGGTTACAGTAGCGTTGGGTTACAGTAGCGTTGAGTTACAGTAGCGTTGGGTTACAGTAGCGTTGGGTTACAGTAGCGTGTTGGGTTACAGTAGTGTTGGGTTACAGTAGTGTGTTGGGTTACAGTAGCGTTGGGTTACAGTAGCGTTGGGTTACAGTAGCGTTGGGTTACAGTAGCGTGTTGGGTTACAGTAGTGTTGGGTTACAGTAGTGTGTTGGGTTACAGTAGCGTTGGGTTACAGTAGCGTTGGGTTACAGTAGTGTTGGGTTACAGTAGTGTTGGGTTACAGTAGCGTTGGGTTACAGTAGTGTTGGGTTACAGTAGTGTGTTGGGTTACAGTAGCGTTGGGTTACAGTAGCGTTGGGTTACAGTAGTATTGGGTTACAGTAGCGTTGGGTTACAGTAGTGTTGGGTTACAGTAGTGTGTTGGGTTACAGTAGCGTTGGGTTACAGTAGTGTTGGGTTACAGTAGTGTGTTGGGTTACAGTAGTGTTGGGTGACAGTAGTGTTGGGTTACAGTAGCGTGTTGGGTTACAGTAGTGTTGGGTTACAGTAGTGTGTTGGGTTACAGTAGTGTGTTGGGTTACAGTAGCGTTGGGTTACAGTAGCGTTGGGTTACAGTAGTGTTGGGTTACAGTAGTGTTGGGTTACAGTAGCGTGTTAGGTTACAGTAGTGTTGGGTTACAGTAGTGTGTTGGGTTACAGTAGTGTGTTGGGTTACAGTAGCGTTGGGTTACAGTAGCGTTGGGTTACAGTAGTGTTGGGTTACAGTAACGTTGGGTTACAGTAGTGTTGGGTTACAGTAGTGTGTTGGGTTACAGTAGCGTTGGGTTACAGTAGTGTTGGGTTACAGTAGCGTTGGGTTACAGTAGTGTTGGGTTACAGTAGCGTTGGGTTACAGTAGCGTTGGGTTACAGTAGTGTTGGGTTACAGTAGCGTGTTGGGTTACAGTATGTCGAGATGTTACATGTGTGGCTGCTGAGGCTGTAAATCAAGCAGGGCTTCTGTCCAAAGCACATAGCTTGTTTTTTCCATTGCCAGATTGAGCTCATTTTATGTCTGTGTAAAAATTAATTTGTTTTTCCTTTGGAAAAGACACTCGGCCAGATTTAAGTTGGACTGCTGTGGGAGCTCTAAATGACTTTCTCTACCTGATACTATCAGATGAGGAGAAAAAGACATTCTCATTTACAGTTTTGCAGTAGAAAAAAATTAAAAATCAACAAAGTCTGTCCAGCAAATATTACTATGATGCATAAAATCAACCAAACTGGCTTATTTTATTGTCATTGTATATTTTCTGTGATAACTGCGTAAATTGATTTTTGTCTTGTTTTCCAGTTCTAAACATTCTTAAATCAAGTTACATTTACTGGAGAAGCAAAATGACTGAAGATATTAAGTGTTGTTTTCAGAAGAATTCATCAAAATAAAGCAAGTTTGTTCTTAAAATCAGAACAAATATCGAGTGGAATCAGAAAAACAAAGTCAATACTTTTCAGAAAACAAGACTCAACATTTTACATAATTTTGCTTCTTTAGTAAATGTATCTCGATTTAACCCTTGTGTGTCATTTTTTTTAAGTTTTTTGATCATTTTGTCTGTGTTAATGCAAAATGCATAAATATTGGCACAGGTGTGCATTTCTATCGTAATTTTACCATCTCACCCCCATTTCCCACCCCCAGGACCTTTAAATCAAATCTGCCATTTTTAATCCCGCGGACATTTAACTATAAAATGATGCAATCTTTCTTTACAGGCTCTCATTCTATTGGCAAGCCTTCAAAATTTGAATTTTTACAATTTTTTACCAGATGGTGCATTTTCTCAGGTTTGGCCAATGAAGCAAATACTCGCTTTATTACCGTTTTCTGCTGCTTTTGCATATTATTAAGCCAATTGGATGCATTATACAGCTGTAATCGTGAGGGTATATTGGTATGGATATCAGAGTGTGGTTTATATGCGTGTAATAAAAAATATTGTGTGTGTACTTGTGATATTTGAGAGAAAACTGTACTGCATATCACGAATCCAACCACTGTGTGTGTTTTGCTGGCATCTAACGGGGAAAATTTGACACTGCGGCCAAACAAAATCTTACCGAAAGATCATTTTTTGAGATATCAACCTCAAATTTTATATCGAAAGTCAAGTTCACCATCTTTAATTCTACTTGCTATTATTGGTGAGAAAGAATGGCATCAGCCGTTACTCCAGCTCAGACGCGTACGGGTTCGGTTCTCGTGTGTCATGTGACATGCAGGCGTGTTTACGTGCCGTGCTGGTGAAGGTGATGTGGTAGGTGTCGTACTGCACGGCCGCTGGAGTCCAGGACAGCGTGACGGAGGACTCCGTGACGTCCCTGGTGCTGAGACGAGAGACGGCCGCCAGCGCTGGACAGAAAACACAGAGAAATAAGTATACATCCTCTCCCATTCGAAGCCATCTGTTTCCACTTGTCCGATTACCGCTGACCCGCTGCTGGATTCATTCACCAACAGCACTAATAAAGACACACCGTGATGTTGGCGTGTTCCCACATGTGCAGGTTATTTGAACACCTCCATATGGAATATAAAGGCGCTATTTAAAGTGTCTCTAAAGTTGGCGGACGGATGCAGTAAAAATCGTGTCGCTTTCCATGAATCGCTTGAAACTCTTAAAATTGAGCCTGAAATTAAAATGAAGCCATCATTTACTCACCACTCAATTTATTTTTTTAAACTCTGACTCCAGGTCTCCATTTATCTTATTTCATTTCATTTCATTTGACAAAAAAAAGTAGCGAATGCACTCGATTCGTCAAGGACAACACAATAAAGATTAAGATCAAACTTGTTTCCGTTGTGGTCCTGATGTAAAGCACAAACTGCACTCCCGGTAACAGGCACACGGCATTATGAATACAAAAATTACAATAAAATTCCACATTGACAGAGATTTACAATCATAAATGACGTACGTTATACAAATTCATTAACAAAACAACCCACTTCAGAGCCAGTTTTTGGCTTTTAAACTAAAACTAACCATATTCGAAGTACCTTTACTATCCAGGGACAATTTATTATTATAAAGACCTACGACCATACATGGTTTTAAAACGTAATATCCTAGTTTTATAACAATGGTGCTCATTTACCCTTAAAACAAGTGCATTAAGATATTGTGTCTGTTTTCATCTGTCTGTCTATTCTCTCTCTCTCCATGTGTGTAGATGTGTTTTTTGTTACAGGTGGGTGTGGCCTTCATGTTGAACGTCCTGATTGGTCCAGCCGAAAACCTGACACGTATTTAAGGAACGCCCCAAACACTCATTGTTTGCCATGTGCCTCGTTGACTTTGTGCTTCCGCCATCGTTCTTCGCAAATTTCGATTAATATTGTTCGTTTCGTCATCGTTCGTTTGAGAGCGTCGTATCAGAGAGATTGTGATTGTTTGTTTATTGTTAATTCCGACTTCCCGGTTTACTCGATCCTTGCCTGATATACGACTCCGACTTGAATGCTGAATTTGATATTGTTTGCTGTACAAAATTGTAAATATCGCTGTACAAAACTCTTGTAAATATTTTTTTCACTTTAAGGGAGGTGGGGGGGTGTGACGCCATTTCATTTGATATTATTTTCACTATGTTTATGGTTGTAGGGAGGCAAGTGAAGTTGTATTTTGTTGGCTTTATTTTCCTTTGAGGTTATTTAGTTTCTAAAAAGAGATTGTTTTGTTTGTTGTTTTGGCCTTGTCTTTTTGTTGTAAATAAAAATCGTATTATTTGAAATCTCTCTGATATTGAGACTCGCCTTCTTTCTGTCACGGCTGAACCCCGAGCAGACGTAACAAAATGAAGGAGCTCTATTATAAATCATCTTATATACCATTTTTAATTTCATATAATCTAGTCTACTTTCTATAGGCATCCAATAATCAAGACACTTAAAATGGGAAACCTCCACATGTTTTGAAACGCCTAAACCCTGAATCTGGTCTTTCGGGTCTTTAACTGTAAAAATCCCTGAGAGTGTAACAATGCGTGTTAAAAGTAAAAGATTTTACGGGATTATACTGTGTCGCACTACAGTAATGAAACAGTTTTTACAGTTTTTTTCCTGACAGTATTTTTAGTAACCCCTGCTGCCAGAAAATGATGGTGTTTTGTTTTTTTACAGTGTACAGTGCGTCACTCACCGACGTCACAGTTTTCCCCGGTGAAGCCGGCCTGACACTCGCTGCAGTCGGGGCCCGTGAAGCCCCGGCGACACACGCAGCGGCCCCTCACGCAGCGGCCCTTGTTACTGCAGCTGTTGGGGCAGGCTGTGCTGGAGCAGTCCGGACCGGAGAAGCCCACGTCGCACACGCACTTCCCGTTCACACATCTGCCTTTGTTACTGCAGTCGCCGGGACAAGCCTGGGACGAGCAGTCCGGTCCAGTGAAGCCGCTCTCACACTCGCACCGGCCGTCGACGCACCGGCCCCGGTCGCTGCAGTCTCCAGGACAGGATCTGGACGAGCAGTCTGGACCCGTAAAGCCGCTCTCACACACGCACTTCCCATTGACACACTGTCCGCGGTCGCTGCAGTTATCGGGGCATGTTTTTACAGAGCAGTCCGGCCCAGAGAATCCCGGATCGCAGACGCACTGTCCGTTCACACAGCGGCCCTTGTTGCTGCAGTTCTCCGGGCAGGACCTCTCGGAGCAGTCCTGACCCGCGAATCCGGAGTCACACACGCATTTTCCATTCACACAACGGCCCCGGTTGTTGCAGTTCTCCGGACAGCTCCGCGTCCCGCAGTCAGGGCCGGTAAATCCGGTCTCACACACGCACCTGCCGTTCACGCAGCGGCCCCGGTCATTGCAGTTCCCGGGACACGTGCCGGACGAGCAGTCCGGACCGCCGAAGCCTGCGTCACACACGCACTTCCCATTCACGCACCGTCCACGTTTGCTGCAGTTATCCGGACATGTTTTTACGGAGCAGTCCGGGCCGCTGAAGCCTGCGTCACACACACACTGTCCGTTCACACACAGGCCCCGGCTGCTGCAGTCATCAGGACAGTCCGGGACACTGCAGTCCGGCCCACTGAATCCTGGGAAACACACGCACTTCCCGTCGACACAGCGACCCTGGTCACTGCAGTCATCCGGACACTCGTCGGTCGCGGGACCGACGGTGGTGCAGACCGCACCTGTGCAGAAATAACACCACGTTACAACAGCCACAGCTTCAGGAGTCACATCTGCGTTTAAATACAGGAAACACTGCAATAATATCAACCATACAAACTTCAAATTAATAAAACTGCCTTTTTACAGTCAAAAGACTTTTTTTTTTTTAAATAAAGTTGATTTTTTTTTTTAATTAGGGATGCCCCGATTGTGATTTCTCATGGCAGATTCCGATGATTTGCTCTATAAAAGGCCAAACTGGCCTTAAACATAAAAAGTCTATAGCCAGCCATTTGAAATTAGAGGCACCGCTACATTTCAATCACGATTTCAAGATTCAAAGCAAAAACGGAATGGTCTGACTTTTGTTTTGTGAAATTATGGTACAAATTACGCTAGAAGACACCAGCACAAAACAAAAACAGCAGACGGACTGAATGAAAATGCAAATTCATCCTGACAGTAGGTGGCGTTTATGCAATAGCAATATAGCGTTTGCTTGTTTATTGCCTTGTTTATCGAGATATAAAGTCAGAATTGCGAGTCATAAAGTCAGAATATATAAAGTCAGAGTTATGAGTTACAAAGTCAGAATATATAAAGTTAGAATTGCGAATCATAAAGTCAGAATTACGTGTCATTAAGTCAGACTATATAAAGTCCGAATTACATGTCATAAAGTCAGAATATATAAAGTCAGAATTGCGAGTCATAAAGTCAGAATATATAAAGTCAGAATTACGTGTCATAAAGTCAGAATATATAAAGTCAGAATTACGTGTCATTAAGTCAGACTATATAAAGTCAGAATTACGAGTTACAAAGTCAGAATATATAAAGTCAGAATTGCGAATCATAAAGTCAGAATATATAAAGTCAGAATTACGTGTCATTATGTCAGAATATATAAAGTCAGAATTGCAAGTCATAAAGCCAGAATATATAAAGTCAGAATTATGTGTCAAAGTCAGAATATATAAAGTCAGAATTGCGAGTCAAAGCCAGAATATATAAAGTCAGAATTACGTGTCATAAAGTCAGAATATATAAAGTCAGAATTGCGAGTCATAAGGCCAGAATATATAAAGTCAGAATTACGTGTCATTAAGTCAAAATATATAAAGTCAGAATTGCGAGTCATAAAGTCAGAATTGCGAGTTACAAAGTCAGAATATATAAAGTCAGAATTGCCAGTCATAAAGTCAGAATATATAAAGTCAGAATTACATGTCATAAAGTCAGAATATATAAAGTCAGAATTACGTGTCATAAAGTCAGAATATATAAAGTCAGAATTACATGTCATAAAGTCAGAATATATAAAGTCAGAATTGCGAGTCATAAAGTCAGAATTGCGAGTTACAAAGTCAGAATATATAAAGTCAGAATTACATGTCATAAAGTCAGAATATATAAAGTCAGAATTACATGTCATAAAGTCAGAATATATAAAGTCAGAATTGCCAGTCATAAAGTCAGAATATATAAAGTCAGAATTACATGTCATAAAGTCAGAATATATAAAGTCAGAATTGCGAGTCATAAAGTCAGAATTGCGAGTTACAAAGTCAGAATATATAAAGTCAGAATTGCGAGTCATAAAGCCAGAATATATAAAGTCAGAATTGCGAGTCATAAAGTCAGAATTGCGAGTTACAAAGTCAGAATATATAAAGTCAGAATTGCGAATCATAAAGTCAGAATATATAAAGTCAGAATTACGTGTCATTATGTCAGAATATATAAAGTCAGAATTGCAAGTCATAAAGCCAGAATATATAAAGTCAGAATTATGTGTCAAAGTCAGAATATATAAAGTCAGAATTGCGAGTCAAAGCCAGAATATATAAAGTCAGAATTACGTGTCATAAAGTCAGAATATATAAAGTCAGAATTACGTGTCATAAAGTCAGAATATATAAAGTCAGAATTGCGAGTCATAAGGCCAGAATATATAAAGTCAGAATTACGTGTCATTAAGTCAAAATATATAAAGTCAGAATTGCGAGTCATAAAGTCAGAATTGCGAGTTACAAAGTCAGAATATATAAAGTCAGAATTGCCAGTCATAAAGTCAGAATATATAAAGTCAGAATTACATGTCATAAAGTCAGAATATATAAAGTCAGAATTACATGTCATAAAGTCAGAATATATAAAGTCAGAATTACGTGTCATAAAGTCAGAATATATAAAGTCAGAATTACATGTCATAAAGTCAGAATATATAAAGTCAGAATTGCGAGTCATAAAGTCAGAATTGCGAGTTACAAAGTCAGAATATATAAAGTCAGAATTACATGTCATAAAGTCAGAATATATAAAGTCAGAATTACATGTCATAAAGTCAGAATATATAAAGTCAGAATTGCCAGTCATAAAGTCAGAATATATAAAGTCAGAATTACATGTCATAAAGTCAGAATATATAAAGTCAGAATTGCGAGTCATAAAGTCAGAATTGCGAGTTACAAAGTCAGAATATATAAAGTCAGAATTGCGAATCATAAAGTCAGAATATATAAAGTCAGAATTACGTGTCATTAAGTCAGAATATATAAAGTCAGAATTACGTGTCATTAAGTCAGAATATATAAAGTCAGAATATATAAAGTCAGAATATATAAAGTCAGAATAGTGACAGTCAGAATTGCATAATATAAAGTCAGAATATATTGAGTCAGAATTGTGAGATATAGTCGTATAGATATAGCAGTATAGAATCTTTGGTTGGTCAGGACTCACATTCTTTTGGATTTCTTGACTATAAGCTTGTGAGAGCCTGGGAAGGTCTGGTGGCATTCAGGAAGGGCTTTACCTTTGCTCTGCTGGGAGGTGCAGCATCCGTCCGGACCTCCACATTTCTCCCTCAGATCCGACACCTCCTTCTCCAGTCTTTCGATACGCTCACGCAAGGCTGCAAAGTCCACCTCACACTGACCACAACCGGAGCCAGAGCCGGGCAGCAGCCGGATCCGATGGGTCAGGACCAAAGGAGAATCGGGGTCCAAGTCCATCTCTCTCTCTCTGGTCCCGTCCTGCGCACACGTGTCCGAAATAACAACTCTAATAGGCTGGGATCTGAGATCGCTGGAGACGCGCTGAGCTCCCGTCTGGATTGAGAGGGGAAGCAGGAGGAGGAAAGGCAACACAAACGCCATGTTTCAAGAGAGGAACGCCTCCAAAACCAGTGGATGATGTTCGTAACTGAGAAGGTGTTTTACTATGGTACTCAAAACATTTAAAGTCAGTCTTTGCAGATGAACCGTTGGCAGAACTCTTCTCTTCAAGCGTCTCTCCGACCTGTTTCACACAAACAGAACCGTTTCAATATCAGACATTCACCTGCAGTCGACATAAAAACAGCATGTGCAAAGTTTCAGGATGGCTTTGAAAAATAAGCGCAATTGTTGAGCAGATTTCAACTCTTTTCCAATGAATGACACATAATGAGAGCAGGAAAGTGTATTAAGAGAGTAAATCGCGTCGACTTTAATTCCATGTTGACGTTCAGTATGAAGCTGCCCGATCAAATCAAGGATCCTTTCCTGCTTCACTTAAACCACTGAAAATACCAGTTCTGCTATCCGTGACATTCCCTGGAAAAGCGCGACGTGAAATAAAAATGGACACATAAAAATGATGTTCTTCCTCAGTAGTTTTGACTCATTTTCTTAAATCAAGATACATTTATCCGGAGAAGCGAAATGTCTTGAAGACTTGATGAAGTGAGAATGGAAATCTGAATCCCTCAGAATGAAGTCTATTTTTCTGACTCCAACGACACCGAAGCTTCATTTTAACATCTTCACTCATTTCTCTTCTCCAGTTAATGCATCTTGATTTAAGAACGTTTAGGTATTTGTGCAGGAAAACAAGACAGAAACCCTGAGGAAGAACAACATTTTTTCTAAGTGAAACACCACAAACGCTTGTCTCATGCCATCTGCCCGCCGTTAGCGACGGTTGTCAGGCAGCGGGTCAGTTAAAGGACAACCTGCAGGCCTTTCCTCATGGAGCTGAAGGGGAAACATCACATCCCTCCTCAGGACTGACTGAAAATCACTTGGATATTAAGATAGGAAACGAGCTGTGAGGTTCGAGATGGAGACGGAGGATTATTATAATCAAACGCCGCTCTTAGCCAATAAACAGGCGGTATTAAAATCATTTTCACGCATTGAAATGCATGTTAGTGTTCTCATCCAAAACAAGCATCCCTTGTCTTCTCGCCACAGTGGAGAAAATGAACGTTTTTATGGTTCCGCTTCTATAAAACAACACGTATTGTGAAATGCACTATAAAACCGACTGGAATATTTCAGCTGTTGTGTCCCTCAGGCCCTCCTGATGATTTTTCCTTCCCATCTCATCATTTCTCTTCATTAACAAACGTCATCTTCAATTTACCCTCAGAACGGCTATTCTTCTCGACTCTTCTGAAGCCCCGGCGTTCGTATTGACAGTCTAGACAGCGACAGACATTCTGGTGATAAAAATGTTATGGCCGGAGATCACATGATCACCGTGAAAACTGCTCAGACTGTGATTGTGAGCAAAACCTCCTCAATCCAAACCTCAGAACATTTTAACAATATTACAGCCAAACCATCATGGGTGAATTCAGCATGACTGTCCCATTTATGTCATCGTGTGCATGGTTTATTCGTGACAACATACACTAAAAAAAACGGTATTTTGCTCAGTTTTGAGGCAGCATCGAATGATACGAACGGCACCACCGAGTCAGAGAAAATTCATTTGTAGCTTAAACTCAAGAATTACTCAAGAAAATGACCAGAATCGTAGCCCTGGAACCCATTAATCTCATCGATTTCAGTTCATTGGTTCGTTTGTTTACGTTTTAACACCATGCGAGCTACCGGAGCAAAACTCATGGAGAGAATTTAAAAAAAAAAAAGAATTAAATTACGTTTATAAATTTGATCTTAGATAATTCTGAAACTAAATCTGGCCTTACTTCATTAAAAATCTTTTCATAAAAGTGAATAATTATATATATATATATATATATAATTATATATATATAATATATATATATATATATATATATAATTATTTTATTATTAGTAGTATTTATATATATAATCATTTATTATATTATTATTAATATATATATATAATTATTTATTTTATTATTAATATATATACACATATTTATTATTATTAATATATATATATATATATATATATATATATATATAAAAAAAAAATAAAACCCTCACAATGCATCAAAATAATCTTCAATGGTGATGGATTCTGGGATAAAGGAGGATCTTTATAATTTTCAGAGCAGAAACATTGATTTTGTAATGCGTGTTTGTTGTACATTTATCTCATTCAGCTTGCCATTTCTTACAAATGTAAGTATTTATAATCGGTCTGAAGGTGGAATTGGAGTTCAAATCAACCGCTATCACAGCACACGCATTTAACATGTATATTTAATGAACAAGTAAGAGATTTCTTGTCATTGGTGCCGTTATTTACCTTCTTGTATCCACTTTCAGCACAATGATAACCACAAAAACTTCAACATTACAGAAACGCTTTTAAAAAGTCAAACACGATAGAATTAAACATTAACAGGTCTTTTCCAACACTAAAATCAAATTAACACTTAAATTCAATATTTATTCTCTTACGCAAAGCATTCTGGGAACTAGAACTCCACGGCATCATTTCATTAAGTTACTTCAACCTATAAATTACAGATGATATGAAGTTGACGTAACGATCAGCATTAACTCTACAAAACAATGCTTGCAACTTAATTAAAACAATAAATCAGAATTTTTAACCTGCAACCATGCATTTAATTAAGTCTCGTGAATTACATTTTAGAGTGTAAACGTTCTTTCAGAAGTCTGGGGTCAGGAAGATTTATCAAAACTACAGTAAAAACGGTGAAATATTATTCCAGTGTGAATCATCAGTTTTCTATGTGAATATATAGTAGAGTGTCATTTATATCCAGTGATCAAAGCTGAATTTTCAGTCTTCAGAGTCACATGATCCTTCACAAATCATTCTGATATGATGATCTGATGCTCAACAAACATTTATGATTATCATCAATTTTGAGAACCGTTTTTGTGCGGAAACAGTCATTCATTGTATTTTTCAGGATTCGTTGATGACTATAAATATCAAAAGAACAACATTTATTTGAAATAGATTCATCACATTATAAATCCCCCAGACTTTTGAACCACAGTGAGTGTGAATTCAACACGGTTGATGAGACTCTCACAAATCCCCCTGATGCTGCAGATCTTCAATCCTGAAGTTGGAGACGTTTTAACGCATGCATTCTCTGACGGTCTTACCTGCAGAGCCGCTGATGCCTCCTCACGCTCGTCCCGTCCGTCGCTGCTCCTCACGGCTCTGGAAAACTCCTGACTGACGGGGGAAGAAAGAGGAGAGAGAAAGAGGGAGGCGAGCAGTAAAATTTCCTCATACTTGAAGAATGTTTCCTCTCTCTCTTCTCCTCCGCTTCTCTGATGTAATTCTATGTGCTTTACTGGTCCCTGCTGGGCGGATCATTTCGATGGAAAACATCTGATTTTTTCGATATTTTGAATGACCGGTTGAGTGTTTTGTGTCTTTGAACTCTTCCCTGGATGTTCCTCTATTGCTTGGTGGCTATTTGGGCATTAATGAGCACATGATTACGTCTCAGTTTGCTTCAGGACAGACACATCTTTCAATATTTACATGTTGATCTGAAACTGCAGCTGCGAGAACAAAAGCGCAAAGAAATAATGATCTGCCATCAAAAGAATCAATGAATCACTTTTTGTTTTTTAATAAATAATTCATGAACCATCCAGACTTCAGCGGTCCTTTCCTCCATCTTCCGCCGGGCCTCTTTCTATCCTTCCCTCCGTTTCTCTCCATCTTTCCCAGACAATTGGTGGTTTTCTCACTGGCAGCTTCTTCGTTGGAGTCTGACGTCAGTGCAGTGATGCTCATTTCCACCTACAGACGGAGAGAAAGGTCATTTTTTCAATGGCGGTCAGTGTTCAGAGGTGTGGACGTTTCAACACGTTCCAGTTTAATCTCGGATCTCTTTAAAACACTGAGCGGTTTGACCCGTACCTTCAACCTTTCTAAACAATAAAGCATTTTCACACCATTTCTGGTTCCCCAAAGACGCTTTCAGTGATCAGTTCTTAAAATAACCCAGTTATTCTTAGTGTGAAGAACATTTTAACACCAGTAATCTAGAGAAGCTTTTCCGCTGGGGAGATTATATTGATATTGATATTAAAAAATCTTCACGGAACCATCAATGCCAATAAATATGGAAGCTTATTATTTCCGCCACTACATAAAAAATAATTAATTACTTTTTACTTTTAATTAAAACGTTCTAAGAAATGATTTGCACTCCGGTCCATGAAAGGAAAAATTATTTATGACACAATAATAATAATAATAATAATAAATTTTATTTGTACTGCACTTTACATTTGAAACAAATCTCAAAGTGCTACAATTAAGATCATTAAAAAGTATAAAATAAAACTGAATTTAATAGTTAAAAGTCATAAATTCTCCTAAAAAGAAATGTTTTCAGCCCTTTTTTAAAGTTTCCACACTAAAGCAACAGATGTGAAGCATGTGATAGGTTTACATTAAATAAGTGACTAATTATAGTCACTATTATCATTAATTTCAGGAAATTTTCCATTTAGTTGATTGTCTGATGTCGCATTTGAATAATTCCTTATCTTGTTCACTAACGGACTTCAACTCAACTCAAGTGTAGAAATTGACTTTTTAATCACAATTTTGACTTTTTCCTTTTGCAGTTGTGAGAAGTCAAGTCAGAATTACAAAATATAAATTAAAACACAATTCTGAGATAAAAAGTTGCCATTACACTTTTTTTTTTTTTTTTAATTGAGTGGCGGAAACAAGCTTCCATTAAAAAAGAACTTCTTTTCATTTGTCGGAGGAGGTAAATCTCACGGTTAATGATTAAAAAGGAAATTGCTCTGATGTCTGAAACACGAGGTGGTTTTAGTGGATTTGGACAGTTAAACTCTCTATAGACTCTCAGCAGCTTGAAAACCAATAGTTCAGACTGGAAACAGAACTGAGCGTCGCTGATGTTTTCCAGTTTCAGACTTTTTTCAATTAATACATCGTTCAATGTTTCGTCAGCTTGCCTCATTAGCTCAGCTTTAAGAACCGGTCAATGCCGTTTCTAAACACAACGCATATCTAACGCAGGTGTTGTTGAGAGCAACCAACACACCGTAGAGCAGCAGAGAGCGCAGGCCCCAGATGAGGAGGAGGAGGAGGAGGAGGAGCGGCGTCTGATGACTGTACCTTATGTGTGAGTTTCAGTGCTGAAATCCATGTTGAAAGGCCCGTCGAGCTTCACACACACCGAACAACAGCGTCGCCACAGTAAACACAGGAGTCAGGGGAGCTTGCAGGGGATTGTGGGGGACCAACAACAGCAATAAACGACGGTCGGATTTATACTTTTTGCAGAGACACGAACTGAAATGGCAGAGTGATCCGATCGCTAGAGTCCAAACGAGTCAACACAAAGACAAAATTACAATAGAAAAATGACCAATCCTGTCAAGTTATTCATGCATGATTCACAAATCAAGAGGTTTAGTAGAATCTCCATGCTGCTGTTTTCCAGAAATTGAGACTGGACAGAAACGGGTTCGTCAAGCTCTAATAATTACAAAAATAGTCCATTAAAGCGATACTGTATATACAGTATTAGATCCGTTTAGCGTCGCTGTCAGAACAGCTTTCATTTCTGGGTCAACTATATCTTTAAACGCATTTAACTCAAGCCGTGTTGACGGTAAAATGGGTGATTCGTTTTATTTTGGCATTATCCGTGTTATTTAGCCGCTTGCAAACAAACCCAGCATTTGGTGTGCATTAACCCAGCGGTTGGGTTAAATGTTAGCCCAACCTGCCGGGTAGTTTTATTTATAACCCAAAGTATGTTGGATATGAACATTTATTATGTTTATTGAAAATAATTAAAGATTAAATTGCTTAATAAATGTTCACCTTTTGATTCACCTTCTGCCTCTGGTAATTATGCGTCTGATTTCGGGTTCATTTTAAGCAAGAAGTAGTCGAGTTAAATAAAACTGCCCAGCACAATGGGCAAACATTTAACCCAACCGCTGGGTTAAAACGACCCTATCCCTGGGTTTATCCATTTTCAACACAGCATCGTTTAGTGTAACAGCAGAGAATCGGCTCTTACATGAGTTTATTTCATGTCCTTTATTGAACGGCGGCATTAAATCACAATGAAAACATTCGGAGAAATCATATGCACTCCGGTCCATGAAAGCAAAAATTATGACACACAGTCAGTTTCTACACTAAAGCAACAGATGTGAAGCTTGTGATAGGTTTACATTAAATAAGTGACTAATTATAATCACTATTATCATTAATTTCAAGAAATTTTCCATTTAGTTGATTGTATGATGTCGCATTTATAATTCCACGTAATTAAATTAACATTTCAATAATTCCGTATCTTGTTCACTAACTGACTTAAACTCAACTCAAGTGTAGAAATTGAATTTAAAAAGCATTCTCGGATCAATTCTGCACATTGGTTTTGTTTTCCTGAGGACTGACAGCAACCGTCAAGTTCTCAAGGTGGGAAAGGATGGATGAAACCTGTCCGTTGGTCCAAGCCGCACACGATACACGAAATGAAGGTTTGTGGGGAAAATTCTGCTCTGTCCTTTTTCAGAAGGCAAAGCACAGACTGGAAGAACATCAAGAAACAACTGAGACGGCTGGCTATCACTCCTCAGAGAGACAGAGAGAACAGAAACCAAGCGCACAAAGGCCGATCGTCAGACTTTACAAGACAAGGGCTGACGTTTCTTCTTTAGTGCCTCTCTCGCGCACCAGATGGTGATGCTCATCTAATAAACCAGTGGAAAAGAAAAACACTGGCGTGGATGTTCTCACAATGTCTCAATACTGAACAACCGCATGATTTAGAGCGCAAATCGTCGTCAATCAATGATTTCGTTTGAAAAAAATTAATAACCCATGACATCTCCTTTGAATCGTTTTGTGCCCATCCAGAATGTTCCAGGGCTGAACTTCACAGGTGAAGAGCAGTTCAGAACAACAGCATCAACTAGAACACGTCATTACACAACGCCACGTTATTACAAAACCAGCAACACCTCAGGAACAAAGACAATGCATCAGTTGTGTTATACCACTACATACCCATAAATCACTATACATCACTATATATCCATATATCCCTATAGATCCACAAATCACTCTATATATCACTATATCACTCACTACATATCCATATATCCCTATAGATCCATAATTCACTCACTATATATCACTATATATCCATATATCACTATAGATCCATAATTCACTCACTATACATCACTATATATCCATATATCACTCACTATATATCCATATATCACTATATATCCATATATCACTCACTATATATCCATATATCACTATAGATCCATAATTCACTCACTATATATCACTATATAGCCACATATCACTCACTATATATCCATATATCCCTATAGATCCATATATCACTCACTATATATCCATATATCACTATAGATCCATAATTCACTCACTATACATCACTATATATCCATATATCACTCACTATATATCCATATATCACTATAGATCCATATATCACTCACTATATATCCATATATCACTATAGATCCATAATTCACTCACTATACATCACTATATATCCATATATCACTCACTATATATCCATATATCACTATAGATCCATAATTCACTCACTATATATCACTATATAGCCATATATCACTATAGATCCACAAATCACTCTATATATCACTATAGATCCATAATTCACTCACTATACATCACTATATATCCATATATCACTATAGATCCACAAATCACTCTATATATCCATATATCACTACATATCCATATATCACTCACTATTTAATCACTATATATCCATATATCACTCACTAAATATCACTATATATCCATATATCACTATATATCAAATACATCACTATATATCCATTAATCACTCACTATATATCAATAAATATCCATTAATCACTCACTATATATCCATATATCACTCACTATATATCCATATATCACTATATATCCATATATCACTCACTATATATCACTACATATCCATATATCACTCACTATTTAATCACTATATATCCATATATCACTCACTATATATCCATATATCACTATATATCCATATATCACTCACTATATATCACTACATATCCATATATCACTCACTATTTAATCACTATATATCCATATATCACTCACTATATATCCATATATCACTATATATCCATATATCACTCACTATATATCACTACATATCCATATATCACTCACTATTTAATCACTATATATCCATATATCACTCACTATATATCCATATATCACTATATATCCATATATCACTCACTATATATCACTACATATCCATATATCACTCACTATTTAATCACTATATATCCATATATCACTCACTAAATATCACTATATATCCATATATCACTATATATTAAATACATCACTATATATCCATTAATCACTCACTATATATCAATAAATATCCATTAATCACTCACTATATAAATAAATATCCATTAATCACTCATTATATATCACTATATATCCATATATCACTCACTATATATCACTACATATCCATATATCACTCACTATTTAATCACTATATATCCATATATCACTCACTAAATATCACTATATATCCATATATCACTATATATCAA
Organism: Opsariichthys bidens; assembly: GCA_037194245.1. Taxonomy (NCBI): domain Eukaryota; kingdom Metazoa; phylum Chordata; class Actinopteri; order Cypriniformes; family Xenocyprididae; genus Opsariichthys; species Opsariichthys bidens. The sequence continues at coordinate 586,064 of CM074302.1, read as the reverse complement.
ATACATCACTATATATCCATTAATCACTCACTATATATCAATAAATATCCATTAATCACTCACTATATAAATAAATATCCATTAATCACTCATTATATATCACTATATATCCATATATCACTCACTAAATATCACTATATATCCATATATCACTATATATCAAATACATCACTATATATCCATTAATCACTCACTATATATCAATAAATATCCATTAATCACTCACTATATAAATAAATATCCATTAATCACTCATTATATATCACTATATATCCATATATCACTCACTATATATCACTATATCCATAAATCACTCACTATATACCACTATATATCCATTAATCACTCATTATATATCACTATATATCCATACATCACTATATATCCATTAATCACTCACTATATATCCATATATCACTCATTATATATCACTATATATCCATACATCACTATATATCCATTAATCACTCACTATATATCCATATATCACTCATTATATATCACTATATATCCATACATCACTATATATCCATTAATCACTCACTATATATCCATATTTCACTCATTATATATCACTATATATCCATACATCACTATATATCCATTAATCACTCACTATATATCCATATATCACTCATTATATATCACTATATATCCATACATCACTATATATCCATTAATCACTCACTATATATCCATATATCACTCATTATATATCACTATATATCCATACATCACTATATATCCATTAATCACTCACTATATATCCATATATCACTCATTATATATCACTATATATCCATACATCACTATATATCCATTAATCACTCACTATATATCCATATATCACTCATTATATATCACTATATATCCATACATCACTATATATCCATTTATCACATTATATATCACTATATATCCATTAATCACTCATTATATATCACTATATATCCATACATCACTATATATCCATTAATCACTCACTATATATCCATTTATCACACATTATATATCACTATATATCCATACATCACTATATATCCATTAATCACTCACTATATATCCATTTATCACACATTATATATCACTATATATCCATACATCACTATATATCCATTAATCACTCATTATATATCACTATATATCCATACATCACTATATATCCATTAATCACTCATTATATATCCATTTATCACTCATTATATATCACTATATATCCATACATCACTATATATCCATTAATCACTCACTATATATCCATATTTCACTCATTATATATCACTATATATCCATACATCACTATATATCCATTAATCACTCACTATATCCATATATCACTCATTATATATCACTATATATCCATACATCACTATATATCCATTAATCACTCACTATATATCCATATATCACTCATTATATATCACTATATATCCATACATCACTATATATCCATTAATCACTCACTATATATCCATATATCACTCATTATATATCACTATATATCCATACATCACTATATATCCATTAATCACTCACTATATATCCATATATCACTCATTATATATCACTATATATCCATACATCACTATATATCCATTTATCACATTATATATCACTATATATCCATTAATCACTCATTATATATCACTATATATCCATACATCACTATATATCCATTAATCACTCACTATATATCCATTTATCACACATTATATATCACTATATATCCATACATCACTATATATCCATTAAGCACTCATTATATATCACTATATATCCATACATCACTATATATCCATTAATCACTCATTATATATCCATTTATCACACACTATATATCGTCTTACAAAATACATTAAAATTCTAGCTCATATAGTCTTCAAAACCAAATCTGATATTTAATTTCAGCAAAAGCAACATTTAACAGAGGCAGAACAGGCGAATTAGCTGAAATATTGCTGAAAAGGCATTTATTTTGCATTGACACTAAACAGCTGGATCGGTCATGTAGCGTGACTCGTTTCAGTTCTGTCTGGGAAGGAAGTCATCGTGACCGAGGGGTGTTGATGTTGTCTGTCGTCTGTGTGGAGGGAAGTGTTGGTGTCGAGCTGTTCACTCATGAGCACAGAGAAACATTCACAACCTCAAAGGCCACCATTGTGTCTGAGAAATGCGTCAAAGCTGACCATTCTGGAAAAGAACGCACACCGAGAAAAATCCCAGCAATGCTGACAGAGGGAGTGAGAGAATGAGAGACTCGGAGGTAGAGAAGATGCTCTGAGAGCGAGAGAAGTGACGTTCACAATATGATGGACTCTTGAGCTGGAAGAGAATTCAAAGTCCCCATGAAATCACCTTTTTATGGAATACTGCAGTTTATTCTGAATGACGTAAACGGTCAGTATTGTTTTAAAATCATGTTCTTCGTTATCTTGAATCATCATCTCTCCTCTGATGTCGAGGGCGGGGCAAACCTGTCACTCACAGGAGATCCACCAATAGTAACGTAATCAAATTTAGAAAACTACCAAACACATTGTACTTCTACTCTACTATCTCTACAGCTGTTCTCCACTCATCTCAGGAAGGCACTAAAATGTAACTTAAAAAAAAGACTCATTGAATCATTTAACACTGACTAGTTAGAATCAATTATTCAAGAGAATAATGCAATAAATATTATAAATAATGAAATTATTAAAGCTCATGCGTGGACTTCATTGCAGAAATGATCATGTTTCAATGAGAACTAGTGTATCCGTGAGAGTCAGAGTCAAATAGTGAGCGTTTATTAAAGCTCGATTCAATACAGTCACCCAAGCGCTCATGGGTATTCAAGGGTGTTTCTCACCATCTGAGACAGAGCTGACCTTTCCCTGACAGAACAGAGCATGTCAGAGGTCACGTTCACATCACAATCCGGAAAGTACAGAGTTGTTTAATGAGGCGGTTCATGTGACTTTCTAAACGCAGCCCATTTATCACTCATTATATATCCATAAGTCATATATCACATTTTAAATCACTATATATCCATATATCACACTTTAAGTCACTATATATCCATATATCACACTTTAAGTCACTATATCCATATATCACACTTTAAGTCACTATATATCACACTTTAAGTCACTATATATCCATATAATCATACTTTAAACCACTATACATCACACTTTAAATCACTATATATCTATATAATCACACACTATAAATCCATATATTACTCACTATTTATTGTGAAGCTGATTTGACAATCTGTATTATATAAAGTGCTATAAAGCTGACTTGACAAGATAAAAAGTTAAATGAACGTTTATTAAGGAAAACTCAATTTAAAGAAAATGTTCAAGAACTGTATTCCTTAGCTCATTCGAATAACGAAAACTGAACAAGAAAACCAAACTTTTGCATCTTTTAAAACAGGGGTCTTCAACGTTTTTCAGGGCAAGGACCCCTTAGATGAGCGAGACACGGAGCAGGGACCCCCCACACAAAATATGTCAAACAGCTCGCGATTCGGACTTTATGGCTCGCGATTCGGACTTTATATCTCGCGATTCGGACTTTATGGCTCGCGATTCGGACTTTATGGCTCGCGATTCGGACTTTATGGCTCGCGATTCGGACTTTATGGCTCGCGATTCGGACTTTATGGCTCGCGATTCGGACTTTATGGCTCGCGATTCGGACTTTATGGCTCGCGATTCGGACATTATGGCTCGCGATTCGGACTTTATGGCTCGCGATTCGGACTTTATGGCTCGCGATTCGGAATTTATGGCTCGCGATTCGGACATTATGGCTCGCGATTCGGACTTTATGGCTCGCGATTCGGACTTTATGGCTCGCGATTCGGACTTTATGGCTCGCGATTCGGACTTTATGGCTCGCGATTCGGACTTTATGGCTCGCGATTCGGACTTTATGGCTCGCGATTCGGACTTTATGGCTCGCGATTCGGACATTATGGCTCGCGATTCGGACTTTATGGCTCGCGATTCGGACTTTATGGCTCGCGATTCGGACATTATGGCTCGCGATTCGGACTTTATGGCTCGCGATTCGGACTTTATGGCTCGCGATTCGGACTTTATGGCTCGCGATTCGGACATTATGGCTCGCGATTCGGACTTTATGGCTCGCGATTCGGACTTTATGGCTCGCGATTCGGACTTTATGGCTCGCGATTCGGACTTCATGGCTCGCGATTCGGACTTTATGGCTCGCGATTCGGACTTTATGGCTCGCGATTCGGACTTTATGGCTCGCGATTCGGACTTTATGGCTCGCGATTCGGACTTTATGGCTCGCGATTCGGACATTATGGCTCGCGATTCGGACATTATGGCTCGCGATTCGGACTTTATGGCTCGCGATTCGGACTTATATCTCGCGATTCGGACATTATGGCTCGCGATTCGGACATTATGGCTCGCGATTCGGACTTTATGGCTCGCGATTCGGACTTTATGGCTCGCGATTCGGACATTATGGCTCGCGATTCGGACTTTATGGCTCGCGATTCGGACATTATGGCTCGCGATTCGGACTTTATGGCTCGCGATTCGGACTTTATGGCTCGCGATTCGGACTTTATGGCTCGCGATTCGGACTTTATGGCTCGCGATTCGGACTTTATGGCTCGCGATTCGGACATTATGGCTCGCGATTCGGACTTTATGGCTCGCGATTCGGACTTATATCTCGCGATTCGGACTTTATGGCTCGCGATTCGGACATTATGGCTCGCGATTCGGACTTTATGGCTCGCGATTCGGACTTTATGGCTCGCGATTCGGACTTTATGGCTCGCGATTCGGACTTTATGGCTCGCGATTCGGACTTTATGGCTCGCGATTCGGACTTTATAGCTCGCGATTCGGACTTTATGGCTCGCGATTCGGACTTTATGGCTCGCGATTCGGACTTTATGGCTCGCGATTCGGACTTTATAGCTCGCGATTCGGACTTATAACTCGCGATTCGGACTTTATGGCTCGCGATTCGGACATTATGGCTCGCGATTCGGACTTTATGGCTCGCGATTCGGACTTTATGGCTCGCGATTCGGACTTTATGGCTCGCGATTCGGACTTTATGGCTCGCGATTCGGACTTTATGGCTCGCGATTCGGACTTTATGGCTCGCGATTCGGACTTTATGGCTCGCGATTCGGACTTTATGGCTCGCGATTCGGACTTTATGGCTCGCGATTCGGACTTTATGGCTCGCGATTCGGACATTATGGCTCGCGATTCGGACTTTATGGCTCGCGATTCGGACTTTATGGCTCGCGATTCGGACTTTATGGCTCGCGATTCGGACTTTATGGCTCGCGATTCGGACTTTATGGCTCGCGATTCGGACTTTATGGCTCGCGATTCGGACATTTATGGCTCGCGATTCGGACTTTATGGCTCGCGATTCGGACTTTATGGCTCGCGATTCGGACATTATGGCTCGCGATTCGGACATTATGGCTCGCGATTCGGACTTCATGGCTCGCGATTCGGACTTCATGGCTCGCGATTCGGACTTTATGGCTCGCGATTCGGACATTATGGCTCGCGATTCGGACTTTATGGCTCGCGATTCGGACTTTATGGCTCGCGATTCGGACATTATGGCTCGCGATTCGGACATTATGGCTCGCGATTCGGACATTATGGCTCGCGATTCGGACTTTATGGCTCGCGATTCGGACTTTATGGCTCGCGATTCGGACTTTATAGCTCGCGATTCGGACTTTAATATTTAGGTAAAATTTGTCTATGGTAAAATTAAAAGAGCTCATAGCGACACCATCATAGCCCTTCTTTATTAATTCAAGTGGAGGTGACGTATTTCCTGTTTGAGAGTGGAGCTCCACTCGCCCACGGTCTGCAGTCAGACCCTTCTCATTTTTCGGCCGATTCGACATGTTGAATCGGCGTCGGGGCGTCGGTGAGAGAGAGAACTCTGATTGGCTGTTCAGCATAGTAAACGAGTCAGTTCACGAGAATATATAGCAAAAGTTATGAAAGCAAGCGAATAAGTCATGACGGCACCGACGGAAGCTTGTTCTAATTTCACGTCCTCTTACCCGAGCACTCGAACGCACGAATATTTTCATCATAACATGAGAGGAGTGGAATAAAGCACGTGATCAGCATGACTGATATTCAAAACCGTCAGCAAGCGCTGCTTTGTATATGGTTTGTATACTTGCCGTCTTGGTTTCGCTTTCCCCTTTTGAATGACGAATATAGACAAATATATCTGCTTCAATAGACAGTCATCTCATTTATATGCAGGCGCTAGTTGACAGTCGGCTTAAATTATTTCGGTGCTCAAGCTCATATTTTTCCGCCGACATGAGCGACAACACCGTCGGCTTCCGTCGCCGCTAGTTCTTGGACGTCGGGTTGGTGTGTTTAAACAGAACTTCACATTTTAATTTTACTATCAGGTGAAACGATATACATTTACCTGAACTTTAAGCTGTGTTTACAAACGATCCATTCTGGCGAGTTAAATTGTATATAAATTATTAGCCAGTAGCATTTTCAAATTATAGTCTGCGTTGACAGTATCATGAGATCACGTGACTGCACGTGGACGGAAGGGTTTTATTAAAGCTGTTAATGTAATACTATTTGTAAAATAAAATATATTTTATTTAAATTTGACTTTGTGATGTTTTTACACGTTTTATTTTTTTTTTAATTATTTGTGATCAAACATTAATTGACGGACCCCCTGCAATACCGCCGCGGACCCCCGGTTGAAGACCCATGTTTTAAAACGTTATTTTTATTCTACGAATGCAGCTGAACTTTGTCTTAAAGGGACAGAGAAACGAGCAGCCCGTCATCCTTCACTCACCCTAACGTCACGACAAAAGTAGGTCTCTTTTCTTTTGTGGAACATTAAAAATTAAGTGTCACAACATTCGAGAACGTGGAACGATGCTGCAGGTGTTCGATTTTTTTATTTAATTTTTCTATGTAATTTTACATAAAGAAACTCATAATAAATGGCACATACTTAAATCACTCTAGAAAAAAAAAAATCATATGCTCATCTAATTTATCAAGATCGTAAGCAAAAATTTCAGAAACAACTAGATCACAATGTCATCCAGAAAACACATCAACACATCATGTCCAGGGATTATCCAGTAGATCCGCAGGGAGCATGTCAGATATTGATCAAAAATGACTTCTGACAAGCTTGGAATGGACGGGACGGAGAGCGTTCCTCTCGGATCTTTCAGACAGTGTTGTGTTGTGTGTGTAACCCCGGGTGTCTGCCTGTGTTAGATTAGCAATGCATATTTCGAAGCAGCTGTAAAATCCATGAATGCAGAACATCTGGCCCTGAAGGGAAGCCCTTTATAGGGGACACATGAGTGCAGACGGAGCCTCAAACACAGCTGGCAGTTCAATCCCTTCCAGGTGAGAATGTTTCAGCTTCTGATTCAGACCTGCTCATTCACACCAAACATCAACTTTCACCCGAGCTCTGACGCACAACACAAGCACAAACGTAAATGAATGCCAATCACTTCATTCATTAACATCCAGACTAACGTCTATGAGTTTTTTTGACAACCCCTGATCTCCAAAAGGCCAAACTTCATCCACTCAGTCCAACAAGCTCAAGATCAGCCACTGCCTTCAGGTTCATCTCACCAAACACACTATAAGTGGCTTTACGTGGTTCTGTAGGGTCTTAAAGTTTCCATTCAATAACAGTCACTAGATCACCCGATTCATGCATAATCATCTTTCACACTATGCATTTATTCATTTACTCCGAGAGGAGGCTGGGAAATGTCTCCATCTGCATTTATAAACCAGAATTCTTCAGAGGGACATTTGACCTTTTACCAGCTGCCCTTTGACCTTGACATCTCTGAAAGCCATATATACACATATCACTCGCTATATACATATATATCACTCATAATTATAATATATAATTTTGTTATTACTGATATATGAATATAGATGGTGAAATATAATGAGTGAGATATATATATATATATATATGATATATAGTGATATAGTTAGTGATTTATGAATCTCCATAAAATCTCTCACTATATATCCATACATCATATATATATATACACACACACACACACACACACACACACACTTTATTTCACTATATATATCCATAAATCACTCACTATATATCACTATATATCCATACATCATATATATATATATATATATATATATATATATATATATATATATATTCACTATACATCACACTTTATTTGACTATATAGATATATATCCATAAATCCCTCACTATATCTCACTATATATCCATACATCATATATATAAATATATTTTCACTATACATCACACTTTATTTCACTATATATATATATCCATAAATCACTCACTATATCTCACTATATATCCATACATCATATATATATTCACTATACGTCACACTTTATTTCACTATATATTTCCATAAATCACTCACTATATTTACTATATATCCATACGTCACATATATACATTTTCACTATACATCACACCTTATTTCACTATATAATCCATAAATCACTCTCTATATCCATACATCATATATATATATATATATACGCACACTTTATTTATATTTATATATATTCACTATACATCACACTTTATTTCACTATATATATATATATATATATATCCATAAATCACTCACTATATATCAATACATCACGTATATATCCATACTTCACATATAATATATATATATATATATATATATATATATATCTCACTCACTTGTATACACATAAATCACTCACTATATAATGCCATTTAGAGTCTGTATGAATGTTAGGAAATGTCTCCATTTAAAAACTAGAATTCTTCAGAAGGTCATTTGACCTCCATTACCAGCTGCCCTTTGACCCTGACGTCTCTACTTGTCGTAAATGCAACGGCCATATGAAAGCCAGTTTCTACTGACGGGTTAGTGTTCACTTCAAACGAGGGCATATCTAATGATTCAGCTTGTATAAAGGATCACGAGTTTGAACTACTACGACTAGTTTTAGTTTGTCGTTACATTTTTTTTTTCTTCAAGTTACATAAAAACATGGATTGGTCTAATTTGATGGGAAGGAAGACGGATTGCCCTCGGACTCACACGAGCACGAGTTTATGCTGCTCGTGTTGGGAAGTTCCTCACACGGTCGGGCCGGCGGTTACAGGTGTTGAACAGGCCGAGCGCTCGAGGGGCGAGACGTGGTTAATGTGCGGCAGCGGTGCTGCTCCAATAACTGACCCGAGGTCAGAGGAACCATCACCTCTCCTTCCGGGACGCATTAAAGCCGACCGTCGACGTCAGAGAGACGCGATCTGACCCAAACACTCGCGTCCGGTTCTCGTCTGCGCAGCCAAACAGATCTCAGATCAGTTTTCCATGCACTCCGTGCGGCAGAGATCAAGGTTTGAGTGGGGAAAAAAGCTGCTGGTGGATCAGGCCAGATTCTGACTTGTAATGTGTTCTGCAGTCCATCCGAGGACGAGAGCGTAACGTTTGGCAGCTCAGGATGGCTTTCCCTAAACAACACGGCGCGTCTCTAAGTGAAAAGCCATCGCTGACCGCTGGTTCTGGTTTGTGCCGGTCAGCCGACTTCATGAAGCTCTCTACCATAAACCAGCCTGGATGTTTTTCCAGCATGGATGAAACAGTTGTTCATTTTCTAAAAAAAATCAAATAAAGTTCTATACGTTTTAACCACGGACGCTCGTCTCTTGCACCAATCACGTTGGAAAGGTCACGTGACGTAGGAGGAAGTACCGATCCAGGGTTTACAAAGACCAAGTCAAACGAAAAACAACGGACGATTTTGTTGTTGGAGTTTTTCGCTCTACTTGCGTCACATGACCTTTCCAGCGTGATGACGTGATGTGTGGCGCATTAGAGCAGTGCAAGACGAGCATTTGTGGATAAAAAGGCATTTTTGTATAAAATGTGCGACGGTTTCTCTAGATCAGACTCTCATTCCTCGTCTGGATCATGTAGAGTCTTTGAAGCTGCACTGAAACTGACATTCGGACCCTGTTGAACCCCATTGAAGTCCACTATATGGAGAACAACCCCGTTTTCCTCAAAAACCTTCATTGCTTTTTCAACAGACATGAACATCTTGATGACGTGGGGATGAGAAAAAGTGTCAGGACATTTGAATTGTGTGAGCAGAGTCATTATTCAGATCAATAAATGAATTAAATCCCTCAAAACCGGCAATTTTATTGGAAAACCTGGATTTATATTAGGTGTGATTTCAAGAGCTGGAAATGAGTCAAATCTTAAAAAGTCATGGATATCTCTTTAACTCTAATGATCGTCAATATTTATAAGGAAAAAAATTGCTGAAAAAATTCAAAGTAAATCACAAAAGGTCACATCCAGATTTATTTAGAATAAAATGTAAACACTGGAAAAACATCCAGTTATTGAAACTGCTTCTGTCATTTGTTTTACTATTATTATTATTATCATTTATAATATTTTATTCAACTATTTTAAGTAAATGTTGTCTTGCAAAAAATCCTTTAGAATATATAATCATTTAATTACACATTACTTTAAAATTGCCAAAGTATGAAAACGAAGCGAGTCAAAACAGAGGAGCGATCGCCGCACGACTGGCTTCGTCCGGCGGCAAATTAGGAGGATTTTCCATGAGCTTCCATTAACATGTTTCCCACACACGATTCAATTTAACAGCAGAATTAGAGCTCGTTTGCGGTGGTTAATTGCGGCGCTGATGGCCATTCGGCTCTCAGGTATCTCACAAAAACACAACGGTCATTTGGGTTTATGTACTTCAATATGACGTGTTAATTAGGAAAGCTTGGCTGCGCAGACACAATGAAACGGCAGCGTTTCCACATGTGGAGATGTTTAGAGCGCGTCTGAACCGTTAAACTGCAGGAAGAGCGTGAAGAAGAGAACGGCCGTTAGTGGTCAGCAGAGCTCGTTTACATTGTATTGTATTTTTTATTTCTATAGCACCAATGCCAAGAGAGAGCAATAAACAAACATTAGAACAAATAAAACACACACATTTAACATCACTCACCATCATTGAGACTTGGATTCAGGAATAATCAAATGTGATTTTAACATACTAGCTTTAAAAACAGTGAAGGATTTGATGGATCTCATAGGAACTGGGAGAGCGTTCCACAATTTATTTACACGATTCCTTTTTTCTTTATGACACGGACACACACATGCGAGCTTCACGTACAACACGATCCATACACACTCCACGCATGGATTCACCGCAGTAAATAACACACGTGTGCTCACACACGCTACGTAAATCACATTTACACGCGTGTAAATCTCACGGTGAAATGTGGCGCATCATGTGACGCAGACGGCCTTCTGAAGAAGAAAAATAAATGAAAATGAGGCTCTTCCTCGGTGTTTCTGTCCCGTTTTCCAGCACAAACATCTCAACATTCTTCAATCAAGACACTTTTACTGGAGAAGAGAAATGAAGTCTCTTGAAAAGGTCAGAAAAATCATAATCTTGTTTTCCCTTTGAATGAAGTTCATCCAACACTTCCTTCTTCATCTCGACACACTGAACGCAAAACGGATCCGTCAGGAGCGAGTACAACGCCGATGACGTCAGAATCGAACGGTTCAGAGATGATCTCTGTGCGTTTGCTCATTTTCTGTGAAATTAGAGTCCAATGTTTGTTGGTTAATCCCAGTCTGGAGTTCTTCACTCCATTTCTAAAAACACCGTTTTAGCCAAAAAGGTTCTATATAAAAGGAGAAATGATCGAATAAGGTTTAATCTGTCAATTTTTTTCTAAGTTCACCAGCTTTTAATTCAGTCTTTTTTTTTTTCATTTTTGTATTAAAAGCATCTTATAATACTTCATATGTAATGTTTATGATTCCTCAGTTTCATCCGAAACAATTGCTTAAAAATGACTAGATATGGTGTGTGTTTCTGATGAAATGGTCATTTTTAGATGTTGATTTTTTCTTTTTGGTGTTTCCACAGTAACACCACACAGGCAGTGGGCAACTAATACATCAAACTCAAACCTGATCGGTTTCTAGAAAAAGAAACCTCTAGCGCCCTCTAGCTGTAAGAGATTTTATATGTGTGTGTGTGTGTGTGTATGTGTATGTGTATGTATATATATATATATATATATATATATGTATTAATACATATATAAAAAATATATAATATTATATATATTAATTTATATATATATAAAATAATATAAATATTATATTTATTATATATTATATTTATATTTAATTTATATTCATTTATTTATATTATATTTTATATATATATATTATATATATATATATATATATATTATATATTTTATTATATATTATATGTATTAATATATTTATTTATTTTCATTTATTTATATTATATATGTATAATATATTATATTATATATTTTATTATATATTATATGCATTAATTTATTTACATTATAATTTATATATTATACACATACATACGCACACATATACATATATATATATATATAAATATATATTATTAAGCAGAATATAAATGAAGCAGAATATATTACAAATTAAGCAGAACATCGAGAAATCTGACACTATCTGTGAGTAAAGATAGGAACTCCGGATATGAAAAAGCCCAAGATAGATCAAATATCTTAGATAAAACACTTTTACACACCTGTTGAGTAATTAAACACCGTCACCTCCGCTCAAATCCCTCAGTTTCCTCGGAACAGCCGAGCCGATGTTGATCCTGGTTTTATTACGAGCAGATTCTCCTCAGTTCGGCGTTTGAGTAAAATCAGATCTGGCGGCTCCACGTCAACATTTCCCGCTCGTTTGACACTAACCTCCTCCATTCCCTCACCGGAAACGCGTCAGGAACAACTATTCTCCTTTTACGGATATGACAAGCCACACACGCGCAAGTGACGCATATACTTAATTTCCCGCGAAAACCGACCCCTCAGGTCTAAAATATGAACACTTATAACAGGCTTATTTAGTGAATCAGGGTAAGATAAAAGACAAAAACGCGTTTTGGAAGCAGGATTGATGAAGAGTTAATTCAATTTTGTTTAGTGTATCTTTAAATAATTATTATTTTTTGTTTATTTAAAACGCATTTAAGTAAAAGTGCTTCTTTAAACTAAACGAAAATTGGAAATGTTGCCTTGGCAATAAACTGAAATGATTAAAGTTGAAGCAGTAAAATTATTACCAGTAAATAAACAAGAACTGATTACAATAATATTCATTAAATATTAGCTAATCTTACAGTTATTCACCGTTTGTTCATGTTAGTTCAGTTCATTAACTAATGAACTCATTTTAACGATATATTGACATCAACAAAGATTAATAAATGCTGTATAAATGCAGTTCACTTTTATTTCATGTGAACTTTATTGTAAAGTGTTTCCCAAGAACTACACGAAACCGTAAAAATAAATGATTGCTATTTAGGTTTATTTAAAAGGACAAAAGCACAAAATGGCTAAAAACTAAACTAAAATGAACATG